>JAABKJ010007545.1:244243643-244519472 GCA_011634705.1 Andricus grossulariae | reverse complement strand
ATTTATTTTTCAATTTAGGATAGTGGATAGCGTGAAAAGCGTAGCGTACATTCACTTTGTTCAGCTATGATTCATTAAATTTTTAATTAGTAAAAGTTTGAAAAACTAAAATGTTGCAGTTTAATGGCCAACTATAACCCGGGAATTTTTTCCCTAGATCAAAATGGTCACCCTTATTTTTTTGAGCTCCTTTGGTTTTAATGAATACATTCCCGTCAATTGTCTCGCGCATTGCGCCCGAATTAAATGCGTCAAAAATTCGACATTTTCCATAATATATTAAACACAATTATAATGAATGTATGTTTTAATAATTTGTGTATTTCGAACCGGGTCTTCTTATTCTTCTTCTTCTTTATTTATAGTGTGTCCCCTGAGGCTTCACATGACATTTGGGACGTGTTAGCGAACGAGTGAGCGAGTGATCAAAAGCGAGAGTGCAAGCCAGAGAGAGAGAGAGAGCGATAACGCAAACGCATCTTAATATACTTAAGCTTTTACATGACCATTACTCACAAATCTTTATGCTTCTACTTTGAGCGACTTCCGTTTCCTTTTTCTTTCACTTCTCTTGTACCTCCATTTTACCATTTTTTCACTCATTCTTTCATTATTTCTCATTCGCTCTCCTAGTCCCCTCTTACTACTTCATCCACTCTTCCTTCAAACAAAAAATATAGTAAAAATTTTATTTTTTACATTATTTTATTTAAGTTACCTTTAAACCCTTTTCATACGTCAACCTTGCGTGAATATGACCCTAAATGGCTGTTTTTGCTCTGTTTACCTATTAGAAAATATTTCTTGGGAAATTTAAAATTACTTACAGGGTGAATCTCAACCAACTTTGACCTAAAAATGATATTACAAAAAGTTTATTTGTGGAATATTATTCTTACTAGACTTAAAATGTTGAAAAAAATGTTGAAAAAATATGTTATATGAGGAAATTTTCTTTTTTGTTGAAAAGTACTTTTATGGCAACATAAAACAGTATTCAATAAATATTATCCAACTTCGAAGATCTTTTAGTTAAAGTTGGTTAAGGCTCACCACGATTTAGGTTTTATGTAAAAAAAATTTAAGTTTTGAAGGTATCAGAATATGTCGAAAAAGAAAATGAAAGATTTTGAGAAACTTTCTTTGATTGTGTAGGATTTAAGCAAAGACTTTCAAAAATTCTAAAGAAATGGTAAAATTCTGAAGATTATGAAAAACACTTCAAAGGCTTTTAAGAGTTAAAACGCACGAAAAATAATCATTTACAATGTTTTTTGTGATTTAATCTTTCCTTACTCTTTTTACCAATTTCTTAAATTTATTCAGCTTTAATAAGTCATGGCTTATTAAAAAACAAAACATTTCCTACAAATCTTTGGTATCCAATTTTTGAAATACGTGAATATTCTTAGAATAAAGTTGTTTTTTTGAACAAAAAACGCATCATTTAATCAAATTTGACTATTTTTCAGAAATTATTGAAAGCACACTTCCTGAAAAAACCTGGTATTTTTTCAGGACTTGGTCCAAGTCGCTGCGAGAAGAAACCAGGCTGCCCTATGTTTAGACCTGTACTCAAACCCAGGTTAAGTCATATTTTTATTGTTCGCGTTGGCCGGGATTTTTGGGTTTAGAAGAAAATTTGATTAATTCTACAAATTTCGGACGAAGAATTTAGTATTTTTAATGAAACAAGCGCTAATTAGCATAATTTAGTAAGAAATCGATCTTATATTAAAAATTTTCATTAATGTTAAAAAGCGGTAGACAATTCGCTGGTACTTTTTCATTGTGCTTTTCAAAAATTGCCATTCTTAGACAATAGAGAAAAAGAATTACATTTTTTACGAACTCTTCAAGTGCATGTGTCTATGAAAGAAGTTTATTCATTTTGGTAAGTCCAAAAACGTTACTTAACGTTTTGTACATCAAGAGATATGGAAGCGGGCAGGCCGCTTCTCAATGGCCCTGCGGGGCTGAATGGACATTAATAGCGGGAAATATAAATCAGTGTCCAACACAGTAGTAGAGATGATATCACTTACAGCTTTCAAATCTAATTATAGCTGAATAATTGGGAACTATCATCACGTACCTTAGCTCAAAAATATTTACGTAATGATCAGAGAGTATTTCAATTAATCAGTTCAATTGCATTTGAGCAGGTCAACATATATTAGGTTTTAATTTAATTTCAATATTGTTTGTTTTTTAAATATGTAATTTCGAAATTAAATTTATTCGGAATGATGCAAACAAACAAAATTTTTATTGAATAAACATTTTGCTCTACAAATAAATTAAGCACGAAACAGCAGTTATTAAAATTCATTTAAACATCCAAAGGTAAAGTTCGTTAATAGGTACTCATAATAAAGAGTCTGAGTAAAAAAATTATTTCTCAACTTGTATGCATTCAGTTGCTATAAATGTATCTACAATCGATAGTGACAATCAATTATCTTCTTTGTTTATACAACATTCTGTTCCGCAGAATGCTTCATAATCAAGAAAATTTAATTTCTAGAATTGTGCTTATTTCTAGCTTGTATATTTTTTAGGAAGGCAATAAAACCACATGTTTAAATATATGTATTGAATAAATAATTAAGTATTATTAATTACAGATTCACATTGATTGTTAGTGCAAACTAAAATTATCATACTTGCCGAAAACCCAAAATTAATTCTGTATAATGAACGAAGTCATCAGACGAAAAAAAAGAAAGATTATCTGACTGCAGAAATTATATATTTTTAAATTACAGATGCGAATGGCAATTGTTCTATGAACTTTAAACTGAGTTGAATTGCATGGACTTTTCACATTTTCAGATATTAAAGTATAAATTCTCGAAATATTATTTATGTTTTCTTGAATTTTCTTGATTTTTAATACCATCATTGAATTATTTTCTTGTTACTATAATTGACTATCACTGCCAAGGAAATAATATCTTTTATAAATTCTTTGAGTCAATGAAATATTTTCCGATCATTCCGTTATTGTTTTTGAACAAAAATATGTGATGATAATTTCGAATTTTCTAACTTCAACCGAATTGGGAAGCTGTAACTGATATCATCTTCATTCTGTGTGGGACGCCGATTTAAATTTCCCGCTCTTAATGCCCCTTCAGCCGCGCAGCCCCATTGAGGGTATTAGTTCCGCATTTGGTCGATTTTTAGCACTGGGTGCTATCCTTTTTTGCAACTGAGATTAATCGTCAAGGATATAAGAATGGTCCAGCTTGAAATCGCGATTTAAGATCGAGGACCAGCTTAGAGAAGAAACCACCCGAGAAGCCGAGGCAATCATGGCTTCCAATCCTGGGAGAAGTAATTTGCCATCGGATTCAACAGGAAGAAACACCGTAGAGGTGGTGGATGAGGACGCCTGGACAGTCGCTTCGTCAAAGAAACGCAGGAGAACAGGGTCATGTTAGAATAAATCTATTTCGTCCACTACATCGAGCAGCGGCAAGATCAATGCCTACCCACCAGATGATGATGCTGAGACAGACTCAATCGCGGCAAATACTGAAAGAAACAACATTACCCAGGAAAATACCCCCAATCAATGTGGTTATTGACGAGGAAAACCACCCCTGCTGTTCGAGCGAAATAATTCCTGTAATATAAATTTGTGTTAGCTTCAATTTATGCTTTAAATATTTCAAAAATTATTTTTCCTCCTCGTCGAGCGGTATGGATTTTATTGTACCAGCGGCAGACTTATTGTTTGAGCAGGTATGTTTACTAAATTTGGGGTTTGTAAATATACGCGGTCGACTAGAGTGGTAATGCAGTGTCAGAGTTTGTTGCTCATTTTTTAACTCTCCTGAGTCGAGCTTGAGGGTTCAGCGTGAGCGGTCGTGTTTTTCTTGTTCGGTGTGAGTTTGTTCGAGTTCCTGATTTTCGCGAGTACAAAAGTGGCTGTTCCATTTTCTTGTGGTGCTCATTGTAAGAGCTGATCTCTGCATTCGTGTCCCTTTCTGACCCGCTCGTCTTCACCTTGGATTTTATACCTTGCGGATTGATCGTGTTTTCGATTATGTGAGTGCCCGATGGTGAGAGCTTCCTGATAATAATTAGTATTGTGGAGGGCTTTTCCCTCCACTCACTAAGTGAACGGTTTTTATGCCAGGTAAATAAACCTTGTTTTGTGTTCACGTAAATCATGCTTGTTTTCTACTTGGCCCACCTCTCTCTTCTGATATGTTTTCTTTATTTTAATTATTATTTATGAATTTACTTTTGTTCACCTAAACTTGCGATCACCTGTACAGGCCTTCATAAGGTCCTTAAAAATTCTTCTAAATATAAACTTATAGTTTATAGCATCGGCGATTACCACAGCTAGCCACATGCGTAACCGACAAACTGAAAAAGCCATGCCAATGATTTTAATTACAGTTTCGAACACACCACAATCAAAAGAACTGCTTAAACTTCAGTCCCTAGCTTTTTGAAAAATTAAAGTACAGCCCTATGTCAAACCGATAGAGAACACTAAGTGCTTCAACTGTCAGATGTTTCATCACGATGCCGATATGTGCCAAGCTAACCCACGCTGCGTTACATGTGGCGACGCGCACACTAGCTCTAGTGGCAGAAAATGGCGTCAGACACCGGCTACTGCGCTAATTGCAAGGAGGACCACCCTGGGAACTGCAAAAGCTGCGCACCGTTCAAGAAAGCTCCTGAAAAGCCAACTATAAACTTACATTCCAAAACTTATAATAATTGGAGGAATACTGTTCCCAGGAAGCCCCTTGCACCACTGATTCCGTTAAATTATAGCCACCCTCAAGAACAAGTAGCCCCCCCTAAATCACCCGTCCGTAGAGAATAAAATACTATACAGGACCAAAATAACCCCAGAACGCGAGACTGATACCCAAAATAAACCAAAAGTCATAAAACAGACTCAACATCAGGTAAAAAATTCTAACACCGACACCCTTCGCATTGCCGAAGAAAACTTCGGTCCAGTAATCGCTGCTGTTAAGAATACACGTTCTAAAGATATTAGGATTAACCTAGTTATCTTCATTAAAAATTTACGAATTTAATAACCGAGATGATGGGAGGAAACATTAGCATGACCGAAGCTATCAAGCAAACAGCCGAGATCATAACTAGCATATTAGCAATTTCCATTGAAAATGGTAATACTCAATAATGAAACTCTTAAAATAATTGTTTGGAACGCTCAGAGAATACTTCAGGAAAGACACGAATTATCCACCTACTCTATAAAAACAAAATTACAATCTGTCTGCTCAGCGAAACTCTACTACGCGAATCCATTCAAATTAAACTACGCGGTTACGAAATATATGAAAACAACACTAACAGGGGAGCATAAATTTCATTTCGAAAAAATATAGAACACTATAAATTAATAGTTCTGGTTCTTGACTCCATCGAAGATACTGCTAGAGAAATAAAAATACACGGGAATCCATATGCAATTGTCTCTCTGTACCAGACTCCCTCCCGCGATTTTATGACAAATGACTAGAAAAATCTTCGGACTCGCACCCTCGGTTATTGCCGCAGTTGACTTCAACGCCAAACATCTAGCTTGGAATAGTAGAATGACGAACAAAATTGGAAAACAACTTTTTGAGTTTATAATTGACAAGAATCTTTCTATCTCTGCACTCGATTTCCGTACCTTCTTTCCCCATAATACTAAACAGAAAAAATGACCTCATTCATTTCGTAATTACCAAAAACAATCACTTCAACCTCGACACTATAACTATAAACGAGCTATACTCGGACCATCGGCCAATTCTTCTTAGGCTTTACACCAGTTGATAAATATCTCTGGACGTACCTCGTTACAACTTTGAAAAAACAAATTGGTAGATGTTCACCACAATCTTAGAATCTTAATTAAATTTCGAACCCACACTCTTTGACACTACCTACTCAGATGAAACCATTACTTACCTCACATGTAGCATAAAAATCACTATTATCGCTGCAGTCACTCTGAATACGTTCAATAATGACGATCCACCTCTCAGCCTTCAGATAGAAGACCTCATTAAAACACTTCATAAACTTTGCCAAACGCATCGGACAACTAAATGCTGGTTCCTCGAAAGCACGATGAATTATCTTCAAAAAAACAATCGCGATCAAAATTCAAGAACAGAGATGCAGTAATTGGATCACAGTAGTCGAAAAACTAGAGATCAAAGACAACTTCATCTGGCGCATGACAAAGGCTCTCACTAAGTCTCAATCTAATACTCCTTCTCTTATAAATCCTGATCAAAGATTTGCACTCTCCCTCAGTGATAAAAGTGATCAAAAAAACTTCCTAGCAGAAAACAATGAAAGTAATTTTTCACTACATAATGAACAGCACACCCCCGTGCACACCGCGATTTAACTTGCGATGCGGCCGAAGCCGGCCTGCCCGTTTCTATATCTTTTGATGTCCAAGATGTTAATTTATGTTTTGGGGCTTGACGCAATGAATAAACTTGTTTTATAGACACATGTACTTCAGGAATTTGTAAGAAAATTAAATTTTTTCCAGTGTGGTCTAAAAATCCCAATTTTCAAAAGCAAAATTGAAAAAGTACCAGACAATGGTCTACCACTTTTCAACACAAATGAACCTGTGTTGAACCTATGGACATGAACCTATGTTTTAACCTAGGTTAAGGTAGAGGTCTAAGCCTAGGGCAGACCGGGTTTTTTCTCGCAGCCACATTTTTGTCATTTTTATTTACAAAAATTCTACTGTCGATGAATAGGAGCTTTAAAATAGAAATAAATATTCCGAAACGAAATTAAGTATAGGGTATATGTCAATGATTTTATTAGGATTCATAGTTGAAAACAGCTTACCTCAAGGCTAATCTTTATTAGTATTTCAATTTGTAACGAAAAATATACGCAATTTTTTTCCGTGACCTCAATAGAGATTTTTGAATTTAATAGATACAGAAAGCTTTCAAATCTTAAGGTTTCAATTAAAAATATATTGCATTTCGAACAATATAGTTGGATTTTCAAGAAAATTATAATTTTCTTCAATTGATTAAATTAATTAAATGACGTTTCTACCAAAGTAAATCAATCTTTAACAAAAGATATGAATACTTTAACACATGAATTTAGTTAACCTACTTTAGGGACGGCCCCTCATGGTCGTTTTGTGACTTTATTCACAGACGATTTATTTTTGGCATTGACTAGTATAACGGAATTTTCTATAAGGTTAGTCCTGAATTAGATGCAAGAAGTGTTATTCTTACGGAAAATTTCTAACTATAGCCAGTTCGAATCAGTTCAATAGTCACTTGCAATAAACAAACACTTTATTTCAAAAACTAAAAATCCATAAAGGTTGAGTCAAATGTTTCTGAAAATTTTGTTACAATTTAGTAATTTCCAGATACAGGAACTTAAAATGTCAAGGAATTACAAATGTTTTTTGTTGATTGATTTTAAAATTAAATATTTCATCTATATTTATCAAGGAAATATAAATAGAAGTAAGTACAATGTGAATGATGTCAATATAAATATAAAGCATAAAGTTATCCTGTTCGAAAACAGGACACGCAAAAAGTGATACCGTAAAAGAAAATCTCTAGTTTTCATCTTTTACGATGAGTCTAACAGAAAAACTAGTAAGTGACACTTGCCAACCATTTTTCGACATACGCATAAACTTTGTTCATATTATCTTACAAAATATTTGTATGCTTAGGACAAATATAGGCTGCATATATATTTTGAAATTGACGAACTTAACTTTTTTTACTAATTTTTTTTTTACGTGTTTAGACACGGACCTTACACAACAAGACGAGCACATAGCCGAAAAGCCTTCACATCGAGACGCGTCTCTATATTAGATGGACTCGTCAGTTAAACACGAGGTAACCAAAGTTTCAAAAAATTGCACAGAAAGTTATTATGAAAATCATAGACTGTTCATTTATATTACATTTTTTTTTAATTTTCGTAATTTTAAATTTCGCAAATTAATTTTAAATTTCGCAAAAAACTCGAAGTTAAAACGAGACGAGTCGAGCTTGTTGGCTTTCGAGTCGAGTCAAGCTGAGCTCGATCTGGTTCGAGTCAAGTCGAGTCGAGATCGAGATTTCTATAAGCTTGAAACATTTCGAGCACTCGAATTTCTTTGAGAACTCCAAACCTTCGAGAACTCGATTGAGTTCGAGATCTCAAAACTTTTGAGTTTTCGGATGTCTTCGAGAATTCGAAGCTTTCGAGTTCTCGGATGTCTTCGATCTACTCCAAAGTTTCAGGTTCTGGATACTTTTGAAATTAACCATATTTTTTTCAAACCCAATGCTACGAAGTTTTTTCGATCGCTAAAAGCGATTCTGAAATGAAAATTCAAGATTTTTTATCGAAAACAATTACTGAATTCTGTGAAAATTCAAAAAATTGACGACATCCCTGGATATAATAAATTTCTCAAAAAATTCAACTAAATTTATGATAAGAAGCCCGAAAAAAACTTGAGTATTCTAAGCCTAATGGAAATCCGTCAGTTTCTTGAATGTTGTATCTGTCAATTTATTGAAATTCTCAAAAAGTTAGTCGCCGTTTTGGATAAAAAATCTCGAATTCTTACTTTTGATTCTAAAGTCACTGTAATCAATTCGAAAATCCCCTAGTACCGGGTTTGAAGAAATTTTTGTTAATTTCAAAAGCTTCTAGAACCGAAAACTTACGAGTAGCTCGAAACTTTCAAGTACTCGAATGTCTTTGAGAACGCGAAACTTTCGAATACTCGAATTTCATCGAGAACTCATATGTCTTCGAGAACTCGAAATTCCCGAGCACCCGCAACTTTCGAGTAGCTCGAAACTGTTCGAGTACTCAAAGCCGTTGGAGTTCTCGAAACTTTCGAGCATGCTCGAGCTCGGCTAGACTCAAAAAGAGTCGGCTCGACTCGACTTGAAGTTTCGAGACATCATGAATTATTCATAATTATTAAGGCATCGTATGTAACAATCAGCTGAGCATTCAGGTTTATTAAAAGTATTTATTGCATATCATGAAGTCGTTGTTAAAAGTGTGCAAGAATGTGTGATGTCATGATGTGGTTAATTTATAGGCTAAATTTTTATTTGAATTGAAAATTAGAGCTATAAAAAGTATGAAATATTAACTATATCTATAACTGTAACGTATAGCCAAAGTATTATCCAGATTCACGTGCAATTTCGCGGAATACAAGAACATATGCCTCTTCGTATCTTATCGTGAATAATAACACGCTATTAGGAATGGACGCGTGTTATTTACATACAATTATTATATTGAAATATAAGATGATCTTCAAATTTATTTATTTACTTTGTCAAAATTGAAGCTTCTGTGTTTCCGTTCACTTTTCGCGTACTTTAGTCTCTTTATTTTTTTTTCTAATACCTAGCTTGACAGCTTATCAGAATGCGTCAGCTTGACATCTTATAAATGTATCTTTCCGCTTGGAATTGTTGCGATTGAATGGAAATCCTTCAGTTTGAATTATAATATGAAATTCTCGTCACGTTAGATCGAGACAACCGTCATTTTTATCTGACTTGAGATTCATTAAAAATTAGTTGCAGTATTATCAATGTTTCTGAAAAAGGCCTTAATTAAAACTGCAGTAACTTCATGAAAAAAGATTGAAACAGTATATTGTTATATGGGTAATTGCCAAATTGGAGGCAAACATGAAGTCCCAGTAATATAAAATTAACTTAGAAACTCGCACTGATTTTTTTAAATTTAGTAAATAGTTATTATCATCCTGGATAAAATGGTCATTTCTTTTTTTTTGATTTGCGTTCCTATTTATTTTAATTTAATAAGAGATGACCCCAACCGTCAATATCGTACGGCGTCCCAACCTCACTTTGCACAAGGATAAACTGTTTTTCTCCTTTTTTTAGACAGTAACCTGAAAAACGCTTAGCGTATCAAGTTTGTAAACTGGAGATGAACATAAATTCAATTTATGCACACTTTACCAGTCAAATAAATACTATTGTAAAAACCTTAAAGTCTGTCCCTTGATTTTTGTCATTTCAGACGTCATTACCGTTCGTTTTTTTTTTCTAGTAAAATATTGTAGTTACAATTAAGTGATAAATACAGAAATATGAGGCGTATCGTTTAATATAAGATTATCTAAAATTGAGCTCAAAATGTTAACTCTTTTTTTGTGAATCCGATATTAAAACTGAGAAGTGCGTTTTGACAACAAAAACATCATTATCGTACGTGAGTTAAAAACCAGTTTCGGAGTGAAAAAAATTATAAAAACCATTCCGCTACTTGCTCAGCAGTGTTTTCTTTCATAACTAGGTGACTTTCAAAAATTAAAATTTGTTATTTTTTTATAAATATTGAAAAAGGCTAAACTTCGTCAATTTTCTCGCATCATTCCCGTACGGTACAATAGAGGAGTGTATGACTGCTTATATGCGCGAGAGAAATGAAAAATATGAAAAATGCATTGAATTCGGTAAGTTTGAAATGAGTTTAGAAAAATTCTAGAAAATTTAAGAGAATTTGATGAAGAATTTGTAAGAATTTATAAGAATTTATGAGAAATGAAATCTTGTGAAATTATATGTAATCTGCCGATACTTCTTAAATTCCTTGTCATTTATTCAAAACCCTTGAGAGCTTTTAAAATCCTCCAAAAACAGAGCAATCTTTGAAAATTTTATAAAATCCCTTGTAATCTTTTAAAATATCATGAAGTAATAATTTATAAATAACGTAAAAAGTGATGGAGCCAAACGGACCCCGAATTTGGATTCAGCGACCCCGAAAACATATGATAGACATAGTCAGACTCCAGGGGTAATTTTCTCGCTTTTTATGGTGGATCTGTGTTATTATTATTGAATTATTGAATGTATTGTTTAGATATACTCACATTTGCTTACATTAATTGTATACAATCATAAGCACGGGTTCCCCGGCAAGAGTAGTTTCGAGATATTAACCGAAAATGGCACTTCGTACTTTGTAGTAAAAGGTTTTTACGAAAAAAATATTCATAAAATTAATATAGACAATATAATTATATTATTTTGTTGAAATATATAATATGAACAATAACTATATTAAATCTTATGCACGAAAGTACTTAATCATAAAATCTGGGTGCCTATTCACTCAACTATTCATAGGTTTAAAAATCTCTAGAACGTAAAATCATGCAGAACAAAGGCCTTGTTTCGTATTTTAGTCAAGTGGTCTCCACTATCTTCGAGCTGAGTGATCTCTTGCATTTTCCTTCTTGATATCATTAGCTTCGATTTCGAGCCCTCAGCGTCCAACAGTTGTGGTTCCGCTTGTGTTGGATTGAGAACTGAAGAAGTGAAGTGGACGAGGTCTAAAGCAAGAATATTCGAGGAGCCTCTATACACGACAGGAGATATTCGTGCTGTGGGTAACCGTACAGAATGGAAGCTAAGAGTACTCAGGAAGATGCGTGCAAGTCACTTGTAATCGTATCGTGAGAAACACAAACATGCTGGAATTTCACTGTATTGAGTCCAAGACCCTACAATGTCAGTCACGTAAAATACAATGTCTTGTCCTTCCCAACAAACACAATGCAAAGTGCTCTTCATTCTGATTTCATTTGAATTCGAAATTTCGGAACCCATCAAAATGTTCTTCTTTTCTTCAAATAAAAACCGATTTCTCAAATTACTGATCTCAGCTTAAACTTTAAACTGCTGCTACTTGAATCTGTAGAACCTCAAACTATAGCACATTAAACGGCAGCACTTCAAACTGAAACACTTCAATCTATAGCACTACAAACTGCAGCATATCAAACTGTACCACTTGCAATTGCAGCATTTCAAAATGCAAAACTTTAAACTGCAGCACTTGAACTACAGCATTTACAACCTACTTAATTTCCTCTAAGAAGCAATGGACTAGGGACCCAAGGACCTGAGGACCTTTAGAGGGCACTTAGAGAGTGTATCTTCAAAATCTCAACATTATTCAAAGTTTAAGATGAAAAGACCTTAAAATTCGTATTTGTTCATTTAACATTTTACTTGGTAAGGGAGTCATTGGATTCAGATGGTATCGTGATTGTCTAATGTTGCAGCCTCGGTAGCCACGCGCTGGCGCGGGCGAGGCTGGATGTGTTTTCAGAAAGCTTTACTTCTGTCTTGTGGTTAGTGCGACTATAAATATTCGAATAATAACAAATTTTACTTGGTAATTATTTTGCTTGGAAGCAATTAAAGTTAAAAAGAGTAACGACATATTAGGGTTCAAAAATTTCCAGAGGTCATATTTCTTAACCGCTTTTGAATTTTCTTTATAAATTGAAGCTAATAACTTTCAAAGAGATAGGTCGCAGCCGATTTGAAAAATACATCACCTCTTTTTTTTACTGAAGTTGAAATGTCATTTAAAAAATCATAATTTTTCTTTTTAGTGGTGTCACTTCTTTTGTTCTGAGCAAAATCATATTAGCAGAGAAAATATTGCCATTTTACAATAATTATAATTATTATGATCAACTTTTATAAATAAATTCACCACATCACATTTTTAATAAAAAATTTGTTTCTTTTCTGCGGTATCATTTATTTTTATCTTAAGAATAATATCGTGACACAAGAGATTATCATTCAAATATTAACAGTTTTTGTAGAAAGTACAATTATTTCGCATTTTTGAACATAGAAAATGGTTTCTCTGTGTAGTAAATTCTTTTCATCTCAGGGATAAGACCATCATACAAAATATTACCATCTAGTTCAAATTTTTACCAAGTTGTTGAATTTTTAACCAATAAAGGAGAATTTTCAACCAAGATGATTGATTTTCTATCAAAAGATGATTTTTTAATGAAATACATCAATTTTCAAATAATTAGATGAATTTTCCACTTAAATTATGAATCTTCAACAAAAAAAGTTTTTTTCCAACAAAGTAGTTCAACTTTCAACCACGTAGTGAAATTTGCAAAAAAAAGGATTAATTTTTAAACAATTAGATAAATTTTTGACCAAAAAAGACGAATTTTCAGAAAAATATATTAATTTTCAAACAAATAGTTGAATTTTCAACTAAAAAATATAAATGTTCAACCAAAAATGGAATAGAGCGATTTTCAGATAAAAATATTAATTTTCGACCAAAAATTTGAATACTAAGATTTTCAGTTGAAAATATTAATTTTCAACCAAAAAATATTATTAGTAACAAATTTCATAGTTGATATTTTAGCGAAAAAAGAAATAGTTGAATTTTCAGTTTGAAAAATTAATTTTCAATCAAAGAGATGAATTTTCCACTAAAATGATGAATCTTTAACCAAAAAAAAAATTAACTTTTAACCAAGGAATTCAACTCTCAACTAAGTAGTTGAATCTTCAACAAAAAAGTTATTAATATTTATTGAAATACTAGTTTCTTTTTTCAAAAATCTCTATAAATATTTATCTGAGACAACAATTTTGTACTGACAATTTATATATCTGATAAAAATATAAATTTTTGTATTTACTCTTTTCCCCTAAAATTAATATTTTGCGAGAAATATAGCAAAAATTAATTTGCAGGTTTTTTGTTAAAGCATGTATTGAATTTGGTAAAATATTATTTTTTTGTTTTGAAGGGCGGACCTTGAAAAGAAAGGAGAAGTGAGTTTACACATATTCGGAGACGCGAGTTTTCACATTCTCGAATAATAATTTGAGCAAGTTGAGAGAATGAAAGATGAACTAATGCCGAAACAAGTGTATCAATAATGGAAGCGAGAGAGGTGTGCCAAGACAGGAAAGTGTGGTGTCAAATAGTTTATAATAAATGCATAAAGAAGAGTGTCAGTGTATTTCGTTTTTGTTTGTTTGTCAGAAACTAGTTTTTTAAAACAGATAATTTAATTATTCTATTTTGGGTAAAAATGTACCTTTTTGGATGAAAATTTAACTTTTTGGTTGATGATTACGTCATTTCGTCATGACGCTTGAAAAAAAGTGCTTGCATACAAAGAGGCCCGAGTGGGGAGCTTTACATGATGACTTTGTGAGGCTCTTCACTTGGGGTGATCGCTAGAGAGATTGATCAGCAAACTGGATCGGAGCAGTATTGCGGAACGAACGTGTTGTTTAAATAAACAATACGGGAATTTTACATCAATCTACAATTCTATACCCCCTCCCCCGCATTACCGCCTTCCTCACACAGTAAGTCACGCTACCCTGAAAGGCTTGATGGTATAATGGTAAATTACCGAATTTACAAATTCTCGAAAATAGTAAATTTGCGAATTTGACATTTCCAGCAAGAAAAATATTTATTAGCTTTCTTCTGTTAAAATAATCTTTTATTTTTTGTGGTATATTCATTCCTAAGTGTACTATTACATTTCTCTACGGGAATCTGAAAGTTCGGAAATTTAATCATTTCCGGTAATTTGAAATTTCAGGACTTTAATATTTTCGAGTATTTTATAATTTCATGAATTCGAAAATTCGGGATTTGAAAATTTCTGGAATTCAACATTTCTATAACAAACATTTTCGTTAGTTTTATTTTCTTTCGGAAATTTTAATTTTTCGCAAAATTTCTTCTTTGGTAATTATTTTTCGGTGTTCTAACGTATTTGTTTAACCAGTCTAAAAGAGTTTAGACATGAGTGGGTTGAAGCACACCCTCATCAAATGTTCTTAGACACTAGTATCGAAATGTTTGTCATTTTTTGTACTTAAAAATATAAAAATGCCATTTTTCCGTTTTTCTCGAAAACTATTAATTTTAGAAATAAAGTGTAGCAAAATACATGTTCCCCTGAAATCTGCAATATTTGTGTAGAATATTTTCATCTCAGCTCAATATTTTTCGAGGTTTACGTCCAGAGCAAGTTTTTTCTTTCTATCAAAAATGGTTCAATACATTATTTCTGTTCTCCTGCGCCAAAAATTCTTTCGGAATTTGTTACTGTGGCGCAAGTGGAAATCCTAGGTTAAGTATTAAGTCAATATTCTTGTTTGAACTTTTTGGAAGTATACCAAAACAAAATTTAGAACGAGATGAATTTAGATAATTTACATGTTGGGTTCCAACATTGTAAAAAATGACCCTAAAGTAGAATTATGCTTGAAAATAGCCCTTTTCACAGAAAAACTGGGATTCACTGAAGTTGCGGCTTAAATAAACGTTGATATATCTTAGAACTTAAACTTAAAAAGAAAACAAGTGGAGACCCAGAAGGCTTCGTTTGGAGAATACTTGACTGGATCGACATAAAGGCGCAATCACGAACCAAACGCTTGCGAAGGGTGGTTGGTAAGGTAGGGATTTAGATAATTCGTCGGTAAAACAAACAGAAACGATATGAATATTTTGTATGTCAAAATTTTTTTTTTGTATAACGGATAATAAATCTATATTTTTTCTTCTTGTACGGATCCTTGTACAATGTGCATAGAGTAAATGACCAAACAATTTGTTTTTCACTGTAATATGGATGTTATCGAATGATGTCTTAAGAGCGTCCCTACCTTTTTGGTCTTTGAAAAATCGATTTTTTTATCACGTTTTCTAAAAGTATAACATTTCAAAAGTATTCTCTGAAAAGTTCATAAATCGAATTTACTTAAACGCGTTTTTCTTGAAACAAGGTTTTCAAAGTGGGTGAGTAAGATATATTAAGAACGGCTTTGCCGATTGCTTTTGAATTTTTATCTGTTATTTTAGATATAAAACTCGTGGGATTAATCGATTTATTAAATGTATTTTTCTATGCCCAAGAAGGAGCATTTTTTTAGCGAAACATTGACTTTTGACTTCAAAAGTCCGCCATTTCGTAAAAATGAATATTTTTTCATCTAGTTTCGTTCACTGACAGGAAAAAACTGTTAACTAACGAATGTCATATGATTTTTCGCTTTCAGGTGATTCAGACTTGAACCACTTTACTCACCGCAAAACGCCTTTTTTATCCCTCCTAGATTGGCTGTAACGCGCTTGTTTATCACTCTTTTATCATAAAAAAATTAGGGTAACTCATCAAAATTCGAGGTAATTGAATTTTAAAACACTGGTAATAAAATAAGTGAACCTCTCTTCATAAAAAAACGCTTCTTTTATCCGGAGAGGTAGAGACCCCCTTAAGACGAAAATTTTCTTTCATATGAATAGGCCTTTATGTTTACAAAGTTTCTGCATAACCTGCAAATGATATTTATCAAATTATTATATACATTCTAATTAGGATGAAATTTTGTACTTTAATTCTCTTCATTAAATTATGTCAGTCCAAGTTCTATTATAAGTGTGCTTCATCGTGAAAGCTGTGTTATTGCCTAGATAAAATTTCGAAGTGGGGAAAGCGAAAAATAGCTTCCTTGGAAAAAGTCTCTATCAAAATTCGTTTCCTTTGAAGGCCAAACTAATGTCACCTTTGAAAAAAATTTATTGTTTTGGGTTCAATTTCAGCAACAGTGGTTTCTTTTTATTGCACTACTTAGGACCCAAAAATTGGTTTAAATAGAGACCCCAGTTTTTTCTGTGATTTTCACTCAAAATTGAAAAATTACTCAAGCAAAAAGTTCAGAGCGAAAGCTCGCTATAAAAATTCAAATATGAAATGATATCAGAATCTATTGACCTAATCTATTGTTGTGCTTGACGTATCGGATAAGGATGAACACAATAAGAGAAGTAGGGGAAATAAGTTGAAAGAGATGAAAGAGATTGAGGAGAGGGAGAGAAATAGAGGAGCACAAAGTGTGGTGATCGTATACAGTTTCGCTCGGGGATATTAACATTATAAATCGTCCAGGCTGGCGACACGCCCGGGGCGGGGCCGATCGTATCGATCGATACCCACCTTCAAGCCCGATATCGATTACGCTCAGGTGATTGGCAGGATTCGTAACTCGCTAGGGGGATTTCCCGTGTGGCGAGACCGATCAGTGGCGCAGTCATCCGATAAAATACTCAACGGCCAGTCTTGAAGGGAAAATTTTTTATTCCACCTCTTTCATGAAGTGATATCAAATATAGACCATAAAATATATGAATTGTATTACAAGGAATATGAGTTATTTTTATAAAGATATTGATTGCAGGGTCTAAAATGTTACGTAGTCTGGCACTACAGAAAAAACTGGGGTTTCTGTTAAAACCAATTTTTGGTTCCAAAGGAGACTCCTGTTGGACCTCTAGAGGAACCTAATTTCAATAGAGATTTTGTCCAAAGAACGTATTTTACGCTTTGCCCTCTCCGACATATTATTTAGGTAATAACACAATTTTTATGATAAAGCACAATTATAATAGAACTCTGACGGACATAATTTAATGAATAGAATTAAAGTACACAATATTAACGTTATTAGAATAGATATAATGACTTGATTAACTTCATAGGCAAGTTATGTAGCAAACTTGTAAACACAAAGGCGTATTCAAATGCAAGGGACTTTTTGTCTTGAATCATTGATGGAAAACTGTAAATAGATGTCTGTAAATCCCTAACTTACCAACCCCAATTTGCAAACGGTTGGTTTGTGAATACGCCTTCACGTTCTTCTACTCAATTGTTCTCCAAAGGAAGTCCTTTGATTCTCCATACGTTTTTATTTGAGCTTAAGTTCTAAAAGATACCAACTTTTATTGAAGCCACAACTTTAGTGAACCTTTAGTACCTAACCTCGTGTCATCATCAGAAATCACAGTACAATATGCAGCAGGGCGAAAAGAGATTTACCTCAAAATCATCACATTCCTTCCCGGGTCAAATTCCAAATTTTTTCCAGAGGAAAAGTACCGAATTACCGTAGTAACCGAAATAACGTAGAGGAAAGTGGGGTATGGTGTCAGTGCGGTGCACGGTGACTCTTGCAACTAATGCTTGTGTTTGTACATTTTCATATTAGTTTTTAACGTAAAACGGCTTCCTTCGGTACTTAAGAAAGCTATTTTATGTCACAAAACTAATATGGAAATCAAGGAACCCGAGCATCAGTTGCAAAAGTCACCGTGCTCCGCACTGACAGCATACACCACTTTCCCCTACACTCGTTGACGTTCTTTAATTGCGGATTTCAATTTTCTTTTTAATTTTGGATTCTAATTTTCTTTTGCGGCATATTTTTCGCTTACAGAGAAATTCAATCTTTGGAATTCTTTACAATCCCGCTGAGAAATATTCTGCGTTGACGATCAAATATGCTGAAAGAGAAAATTAACATCCAGCACATTTTGCCGGAAGGCAATAATCGTTCTATTTCCTAATTTTTCAGGTTTTTAAAATTTTCAGGTTTCTAACCTAAACTACTTTGAAAGTATTTAATATTAACATAAGTGTTTATTTACATTTTTGTTTGTTTGTTGAAAATCCATATCTTCGGCTGAAAATTAATTATTTTGTTAAAAATTTATTCTTCACTTGAAAATTAAACTTTAGATGGAAAACTAATCTGTTTTGGTTGAGGATTCAACAATCTCTTTAAATATTCGTTTTTTCCTTGAATTCAACTGTTTCTCATTTAAAATTAATATCTTTTTTTGTTGTAATTTTATTACATTTTTCGTTGAGAATTCATATCGCTGGTTAAAAATTGCAATATTTTGTTTTAAATTGATCAGTTGCTTGAAAATGTAACTATTTGGTTGACAATTGATATTCTTGGATTAAAAATTCAACAACATGGTTTGAAAATTTTTTTCTTTCTTTACTCAAATTTTTGTTTTTGTGAAAATTCAACTCTTTTGTTTGAAATTTGCATTTTTAGTTTGAACATTCATCTCTTTTGGTAGAAACTATTTGGTTGAAAATTAATCTGTTTTTGTTGAGGATGCAACTATTTTCTTAAAAATTCCTTTTTTTTCCTTGAATAAACCTGGCTACAATTTAAAATTAAAATCTTTGTTCGATCCAATACCAACTATTATATTTTTCATCAAAAATTCACCTCTTTGATTGAAAGTTTTAATATTTGTTTAAAAATTTGTTTTTGGTTGAAAGTTAATTTTTTAACTGAAAATGAAACTATTTTATTTTTGGTTGAAAATGTATCTACTTCAATTGATAATTTACCTTCTCGGCCATATCTCTGTTGGGGTAAGCGTGAGTCACGCAGGGGGGAAGGGAGTAATGTGGGGGAGGGGTATAGATTTTTAGATTGATCTAGAATTCCAGCGTTATTTATTTAAATAAAAGATTCGTTCCGGAACACCA
Organism: Andricus grossulariae; assembly: GCA_011634705.1. Lineage (NCBI taxonomy): Eukaryota > Metazoa > Arthropoda > Insecta > Hymenoptera > Cynipidae > Andricus > Andricus grossulariae. Next base: position 244,500,232 of record JAABKJ010007545.1, on the reverse strand, counting down.
CTTCGACCCAGGCTGCTGATCAATCTCTCTAGCGATCACCACAAGTGAAGAGCCTCACAAAGTCCCCACTCGGACCAATTAGTAACCAAGGACTTCTTTTCAAGAGTCCTTCACTCCACAGACACTCTTCTTCATGTATTTGTTATAAACTATTTTTCGCCACACTTTCCTTTCTTGACACACCTCCCTCGCTTCCTTTACATCCATGCATTTTCTCATGCAAGCTCTTGCTCTTCTATGGCTTCTTATGTATACTCAAATTAGAGTCTCATTCACATATTCTAACCATTCTTTCCGCGGTCTGCCTCTGGGCACACTGCCATTTACTTTCGTTGATACATTTGTTTCGATAGTCGTTTATCTTTCATTCTCTCAACATGCCAAAACCATCTTAACGAATTTCTTTCACATATGTCAACTAGTGTCTCCTCTACCTCTACACCACATTCATTGAGTTGTCATTAAGACTCTCCTTGTTTCAAAATTATGAGTTTCGCTTTTTTTAGGAAAAATTTGGCAGATTTTGCACATCACAGAATTTTTTTTCATATGATGGCAAAAAATCGATTGTTTCTTCGATTCGAACTAGAGAAATTTTAGGCACGATATGTTCAAATCTTATTACAAAAATGGGCAGTTAAAACAATCCAAAAATGGTTTTTGTTTGACATTTCCAGAAAGTTGTAGGTAAAACAAGAGTTTAGTTTTTCCAGTATGTAATTTTATATTACTAATTTTATATCACACTACCAAGAACTGTACATACTAAAAATTCAACATAATCTTTTGGCTCGTATTATATTTTTAATTTTTCAAAATTTAAATTTATGAATCCATGCACAGCACAGAAGATATTACCCGATCAAATGAGAATTTGGAAGGCTAATGATTGTTGAGCAAATACAACTTTTACATACTATTAGAAGCCGCTACTCAAGAAATCCCTTCTCGACAAGTATTAACTGACATTTCACTTCAAATTTTTAACAAAATTTTATTTTATAAACTTAATTAATTTAGGCATCAAATAAAACTTATTTGAATTACATTTTCAAAGAGGAGTACAACTTTGAAAAAAACTAAATGAAAATTCATAAAGGACCATAAAGAAGGTAGGAGGACAGTGAAGGACTAGGGACAAGTTGAATGACAAGTTCGAAACCAATTTCTTCGGGGCTGTTTAACTTATTTTGTCAATATCAGTCATGCCAGTCAAACACTGACTTTTGGGGAGCCCTGCTCAAGAGTGAAGTCCAAAATTTGAACGATTTTAGGCCCTCATTGATTAGTTATCATGATTCAAGAGATAGAATCAACTTCTGTACATGTGTATTGTGTAGGCACATGAAGCAACTGAGAAGAGGATTTGCATCTGGTATAATCGCGCAAGAAGCGCAACAAGAGCGTCAATAATGCTGACTTTTACTACCGAAATGTCATTGATGTCGTCTGGAATTATTCTCCTTTCTCGTTCCCGAGGGCGGTTTTACGGTCGAGCTTCGAGGCTGAGTACTTGCAAAATACGCTCTGAAGAGTTTTACAGCGACTCTAAACAACTGCAGAATGAATTCTCGATCGGTCATTTCTTGAGCGAACAATACTCATCCAGAGTGTCTGAAAGTACCCTTCCTTTCACGGCGCAGTATTTCAACCAAGCATCTCTGAAACCGAACTTAATGACGCTCAATCGGCATGAGAAGCAACTTCCGGAATAAAGGGGCGACTATCATTCACTTTTTTTTATGCTTTTCACAATTAACTTTCCAACCAATAAAATTTTTTTGTTTGGTAAAATATTTCAGAATGAATATTATAAAATATTCTTTGACAGGAATCGATTGATATAAAATCACGGAAAAAATAGAAGTAAAAAATAAGGCCTTTATTGCTGGTAGTCGAGGTATTCAATGTACTGAACTTTCCTTGTGAACAAAATTTGAGATTACAGTTCCTTGATCGCCTGACTCTTCTGGCGCACCGTACAGAGACCAGTCCAGAACAGGAATCAGACCGACACTTGCAACAGTAAAGTATGTTCGAACCAAAAAATTCTACAAGGACACAGAGCTGCGGTTCAGCGGGTCGATATAGTCACTTTTCTTTTAATGAACATAAATTTACGTATATATATATATATGCATACTAAGTTTTCTACATTAATCTATAAAAATTTATTACCTAAACAGAAAAATTCGAATTAGATGGAAAAACGTAAACTTGCCAAAAACTGAGCACGGGTTTCCAACGCAGCAATCAGCTCCTCTCTGCAGTCTGGTATTCTGGATGCTAATGTTTGAGAACCTAAAAGTTTATGTATATATATATATATATATCTGCCTCGGTCTCGGTGGGACCTCGATTCGGTTTCGATTCCTTCGGAATAGAACTGAAGGGACAAAGCCACCGAACGCGTCCTCTGCTTGCGGACAATTGTCTGGGGATGGTCCCGAAAGAATAACCCCTAAGCGAAGGCGTGACAACCGTGCCGAACGCTGAATGGCACCTGAGCGAGGTGTCTTAAATGCTGACTCCGGCATACCGGGCGACCTCTCAGAGTATGCAGCCTTATCCTTGCACGCGGGGCTCTACAAGGATGGACGAACCTCTTCCCTAGCTGCTCGTGAGAACAATAATGACGCCACCAAAACAACAAAAAGTTGTAGATGCGGTTCAAACTGATCGAATGCGCAGAACATCCGACAATGGGTCGCCAAACAATGCCGATCATCCTAGAGTTCGGGGTGCTAAAAATAATTTAGATGAAAACACGAGCACGTTTTGATTCAATCATTGCGAAATTAACGTGCCTACCTCTGGAAAAATGGATATGTACGCAAGTGCGCTTCCCCAACCGCTGCTTGATCAAGCTGCAACCGAAGATGAGGAAGCGACATTAAGACCAACCGCGGAAAGCAGGCACCATCTGAGAGATGATCACGATTTCAGGGCACGAAGGAACATTAACATGCAAGTTCCTCCTACGCGCCAAGATCTGGCTGAAATGGATGCCTCCCTTCGTGGAGAAATCTCGCAAGAGTGCGACCCTGGACCATCAATTGCTCAGTTTATGTTGCTGCGAGAGCTTTGGCTGATCCAAATCGAAGGCTCAAACCAAAGATGGATCAAAAGACCAAAAGACGCTCGCATCAACTGAACAAGAAGATTAGATGGGCAAGACAGAATGCGTCCCGTTTTCAATGTGTGGTTGACTACATAAAATCTGGTAGACCGTTCACGGAAAAGGTTCGAAAGTTCGCATAAGAACTGAGGATCTTGAATCACACACTGAACAAGTCAAAACTGCTGACAATCAAGCAGCATATTGTTGACAAAATACGGCTGTTATCTGACGCAAGGAGGAAAATACAGAAGGGGAAGAAATAGATCAGAGAGAATCGAAAGTTTCTCGCTGACGCATCTCGCCTCTTCAGTGAACACCCTGTTTCTTTCAAAATCCACCCAAGCCCAATGAGGTAGAGACTTTTTGAAGAGAGGTATGCAACATCCCGAAAACACTCAAGTCGAAAGAAGATACTGACAATATCAACCGTTTCAAGGAATTTTGCAACAACCTTATAAAACCTGAGGAGGAATGTCCATCAATCACTGCCGAAGAGGTGAAAAAGCACTTAGAAGCAAAAAGAACTTCTCCGGTGCTGGGCTAGATTGTATCAAGAACTTCTGGTGGAAAAAGTTTACTTCTACACACCAACATTTGGCTCGAAAAAAGGTGTAGCAGGCTGTCAAAAGAACCTGCTAATTGACAGATGTGTCCGATGCAGTCTATCAACGCGCCCTGTCAATGGCCTGGATTCACTACCGCCAATCTTTCGATTCAACCTCTCATAGACTTATCATTTGTCCGTTGAAAAGCTTGAAGGTACACCCACCATAGTGAGATGCATAGAGAGATTCATGCCTCTTTGGAAAACTAGATTCACTATCGCATCTGGAAATCATCGTGTGACAACCAGCAACGTCACCTTCCAGAGAGGCTACTTTTAGGGCGATACCATGAGCCCTTTGCTTTATTGCATCACACTTCTTCCTGTATCTCTCGCACTACAAAATTCTTCTGGATACCTCTGTGGCGACACTCATCAGCGCGAGCATATGGTCACTTATGTATTTTATATGGATGACCTGAAGATCTATGCCTCCGGTGAAGGCAAATTTCAAACAGCCATATATATCGTCGAGAAGTAAACAGGAGAGATTGGAATGGACTTTGGATTGGATGAATGTGCCAAAATTCATCTGACGAAAGGAAAGATTGTTGGCGTTCCCAAGTATCCTGAGCTTGTGGATATAAGTGTTATTAGCCATTCACCTATACATACCTGGGCGTACCTCAAAGCTGCATTCAGGATGTAACATCAGTAAAGGAGTCTCTCCGAAGCAGATACAAGCATCTACTTCGACAGATTTGGTCATCCAATCTGTCGGCATTGAACAAGGTATCTGCGACTAACATGCTTGCCGAACCGTTTCTACCCTACTCGTTTGGGATGGTTCAATGGACAAAGAAAAAACTTGAGGCCCTTCATGTCACCACACGTAAGATAATGCATATGCATGAAAGCTTGCATATCAATTCGTCAGTTCCGCGATTATACATTTCACGCCGTCAAGGCGGACGCGGGAATCTTACGCATTCCAACCAGGGAGTCCGCAAAGAAAGCCAAATCGTCGGCGTAAGCTAAGAGCAATATTTCCAACAAATTGTGTATTGATACACCTCTGATACCTCTGGCATACATAAATTCTTGTAAATCAGCAATTAAAAATGTAAACATATTTGGACTTAGAACCTCTCCATGCATGACTCCTTTCGTTACATTTACCGGTCTGGAGAAGCCCTTATTTCCCTTGATCGTAATATTAGCTTCAGAGTAAAAATCCATTACCAATCTAAAAACTGGATAGAATTTAGAAATGAAATAGGTATAGAAAGGGGTAAGGTTTAGAAATATTCGATGGATTAACATGAATAGAAAAGGCTAAGTCTTTATAAATATGGCGGATACAATCATTGATAGAAAGCGATAGGTAATTTAAAAACAATGGATAGAATCAGGCATAGATAAAAATATACATTTATGAACAACAGGGATAAAAAAACATGGGCGCATGTGACCACAAGGGATAGAATCATTGATAGAAACAGATAAGCAGTTTGACCACAAGGGATAGAAAAAGATATACATTTGTGAACTACAAGGATAGAAATTGATAGGCGCTTGTGAACAACAAGGATAGAAAAAGATAGGCATTTGTGAACAAGAAAGATGAACAAAAGATAGAAAAATATAGGTTCATGTGACGACAAGGGATAGAGTCAGTGATGGAGAAAGATAGGCAGTTGTGAACACCAGGGATAGAGTCAGAGATAGAGAAAGATAGACAGGTGTGACTACAAGGGATAGAGTCAGGGATGCAAAGGGATAGATCGAAGTAGGCACGACGTAGGGCGTGGAAAAAAAAAAGATAGCGTTTCTGATATTTTTTAATCTTTTTACCTCCAGCAGGGATGCACACAGACAGAGCATAGATTAAAGCATGATTTCCGATAAAATCCCCAAAAGCGAATATTTATACCTGTGTTCGCACAAACGCAAATATCTCATAAACTGCGATCGACCTACGTGGCACCTTTTCTTGTAGGATGACAAATTTTTAAACAAATTTAAGGAAGTGATTGCAGAATCGTAAAGAATCTTAGTTTATTTTTCTATTGATGTAAATAAATCATTAAACAGTATAAGTAATTAATAATAAGATAATAAGAACAAACATTAAATAAGCACATATATGTGCATAAACTAATAATGAATTATAGTGTATGTAAAGCATTGATGTTTTCAAAAGTTATAGTCTATGAAAAAAAGTTTTAATTATAAAGTAATTTACTCCGCATGAAAACTTGTTTCGAAGATGTTTTTTTTTAATTATTAAAATATGAAATAATATTTTTAAGTTTTCATTGGAAAATTAAAATTGACTTCGTTTTTCATCAAATCTCCACGTTTTGCGACCCCCTGGGTCAGAGAAAACGATTTTTACGAAATTGTCTGTCTGTAGTCTGTAGGCACGATCACTTTCGAAAAAATGATCGGATTGGATTGAGATTCAGCACAATTCTTAAAGTCCTAAAGAAAAAGGACAAGTAAGCTAGACAGCTATTTTTGATAAAATTTCAAGTAGTTAAAGCATTTTCTAAATTTTGGAGACTACTTTTTTTCAAAAATCAAAAATTCTATGTACGGCTATCCATAGTACTAGGAAATTTGAATAATTTATTCTTATGACTTTTTTCGACAAAAAAAGATTATCAGAGTTATAGCATTTTCAAAATAAAAAAATAAAAAATAAACGAAAATGAATATTTTAAGTCAAACAACGCACGATATGAAAAAAAGTCACGAAAAGAAAAACGTTTCTTTCTGAGGCCTCTATGAGATTATCTTAAAAACTTTTTGAATTTTTCCGAAAAGTCGAAAATTCAAATTTTGATCGCACAAAAAATAATAATAAATTCCATTTTTCTATAAAACTATGCAAGATACGAGAAAAAATGAACCAAAATTGTGCACCCAAAGATCTCAAAATTGATTAATAATCACTTTTTTATAGGACATGAAGTTGTTGTTGTATTCTTAAAATGCAACATTAAAAATAAAAAATTTAATTTTTAGACAAACGACACAATTTGCGGAAAAAATAAAAAGAAAAAAGTTGTTCATAAAAAAAGAGCTACAAATTTATCAAGAATCATTTTTTTTTATTCGTAAAAAAGAACATTAAAAATAACAAAAATCAAATTTTTGGACAAACGACAAATCTATGAAAAAAATGAATAGACAAAAGTTGCTATTCCAAAAGAGAGTGAAAACTCATCCAAATTTGTCATTAAATTTTTCGTCGGACGCGGAGTTTTTGTTTTTAATCGTAAAAAATAACAATCAGAATAAAAAAATTTTTTTTTTTTGAAAAACGACATAAGGTACGGAAAAAATTAATAGAAAAAAGTTGTTCACCCGAAAAGGATCTACAAATTTGTTATCAATAATTTTTAGATAGGATTGAGAATATTCATGCGGGAATGTGGTCTTTGATTTTAAACGCGAAACAAAAGAGTTTTTATACGCTGTTTCGCAACCTCTTGGTAGTATTTAATTTTTACGGGTTCTTCCGCTCAAAATTTAAGAAAGAGCTTTTTATCAAAGCTTTAGTAGTAATCCTGGGCTAAGAATATTCATGTGGAAATGTTGAATGAAACTTTTATGTACTGAATGGAGAAATAAAGTTTATGAAGTGTGCTGTTTTACATTACAGATTATTATGGTACTATAGTGCCATAATAATAGTCCGTATAGTGACTATTGCTCGAGTACATGTACCCTTTCTAGAATGTTAAGTTGTGATTACTAGATCAATTCATTCCTATAGTTATAAATAAGTGTTCAATGGACTAATAAAATTAAATATGATATAGATCTTAGATTGATTCATTTCAACAGTACTTTTTGTTAAAGACACCTCACTTAGTAAATTAGAGTCGAAATAAGATGTGTCGTGCAATGTCAAATATGCGGCGCACTTACAGACGCTGTTATTAGCAAATAGATTTGAGTCTGCGAGCCTTCTGAGACTCTGTACCAGATCGCGATCAGCAAGTGCACTTGAACGTATGACGCAAGCGCATAGTAGCTTGCGAGTTCGCGCCATTTTCGTGATTCTATTCGACTGTACTCATGCCGGTCTGCATCGTATTTTTGTTTAATTCCATGTTTTTTAAAATTATTATTGTTTATTTATAAAGAACCATATACCTTTCTTCTTTTATAGACCTTTTAGCGAAAAATCTCCTGTTACAGTGCGATACCGTCACAGTAAATATTTATTTTGCCGGAACATAATAAATTTGCGATGAAAACTTTTGTATTTTTATTCATCTTTCCCATATTTCGGGAGCAAGTTATTATTATTTTTGAAATTGAACTTTCTATCGTAATCATCAACCGAACCTGTTTCAATTTTACGTTCCTGTCGCTTTGAGATTGTAAAGGTTCAATTCTTCTTCAATTCCATTTCTTGGGACTGGATAATTTTCTTTTAATCATACTTTTTTGTCCTCAATTCAGAAACACTTCAGCTTGGGGGTAAAATTTTGTTTCACTCTGAATGGTGACTTCAGTTTTACAGAACGTTATTTCGCTCTCATGAAAGTTCCGATTTTGTTGGTTATCTAGTTCTGTACTGCAATTCTTCAAATATTGCTCCAGAAATAAAATTAAAAAAATTATTTAAAAAAAATGTTTACTTCACTTCCCTATCTTTGTAATTTATTAAACTAATTTATTATACTATTTATTATATTATGTAATGTCAATTCTTAGATTTTATAAAAATGTTTATATAATCACTGGCTTTCAGCAAAATTTGATAAAAGTTTTATCATTTAAAATCTTTAATTGTTAAGGCTTATTTCTTCTAACTTCAGATAGACGCTGTATCAATGTTCTCATTCAACTTTACAGTTAGAATATTTTAGGTTCAAGTATTTGTTATCTGGAACAATTTTTGCAACTTGAATGTTCCAATAAATTATTGAGGCTGCTTTTGTTTTTATTTCCAAATTTTTACTAAATAATATAAGTAGAACTAGAATCATTAGATTCTCGTTTTATGCTGAAAAATTTTATTAAAATTTGAATATTTTTTACTTACAATACATTTAAAAGTAATAAATCCTTTAAATTTTGGAGCTTTTCGATTTGTACAGAAATCACAAACTAACTGAATATTTGAATTAAACATTTAACTATTAAAATTTAGATTAATTAAATTTAAATATTTAAATAAAACAAGTTTAAATCTACCTGTTCATATGGAATGTGTAAAACGAAGTCATTAGATTAGTTGGCTAGGGCGTGCGATAGATTAGGTTTATAGGCTTGTTTAGGCAGACTTCGAATCCCCAGCAGATGCGATTTTTCATAGTTCTTGAGCGTGCGATTATGTTTGTAAGTAACCTTGCGTACAATTACGCAAATTCAAAAATAAATTAAGTGCAGTGATAATATATGAGACATTTTTTGTTTGCAGATTTATCATTACATTACATCATAATCTTCGAGTTGCTGTAATTTTTTTGTTTTTTTTTGTTTACAAGGAGAATTGCGAAATGCTTTATGCACTGACCACATTCGAACTTTAGGGACGACTCCTTAAGGAACAAAAGTGAGTGTCGGACTGACCTAAAAAACGGCCTTACCAACTGAAACGAACTCCTTATCCCTGCCAACCTATGTCCTCGGAACCGCTTTCGCATCACTTCAAGGACATGGGGGTAAGGCCACTAAGCCGTGCTTCGGCTTCCAACTTTAAGCGCCAGCTTAGACATCAACAGGCACCAGACCCAGCCATGATGTACGCATCGTCCTCAGTAGCGCGGCAATGTCGCACAACGGGCTCGTCGGCCTTCGACATCATGGCTCGGCTTGGTTGGTTTCTCTTCTCATCTGGTTGGCTTCCTCAACGGGGCTGCCTCCCTAAATGAAGCGCATCTTATAGTCCCCAGCAAATGGCCAGTCCGAGGATTTTCTTCACGAGCAGCGCAGAGGAAGCACTGGGGAATTCTCATGCACTCCGCAGCTTTGTGCCCCTCCTTGCTGCACCTTCAGCATAATTTGGTCCTGTCTCGACCTTTGCATCCCGCTGCTATATGGCCGAAGCCTAAGCAGTGATAGCATCTAGTTGCCTCCGTCCTTTTCGGAACTCTACAGGACATCCAGCGCACCTTCAGATGTCCTGTACGAAGGAGTTTCGAAGCCATCTCCTCATTAAGTTCAACATAGGCCTTAAGGTGTTCCCTGAAGGTCTTCTTCGTTAAGCACACCTTCACGCTGCATGGATCGACGCCACCAAAGTGGTCACATACAGCCTCCATCACCTCCTTGACGTCAGTTATCGTTTCCAAATCGAGGACCTCGACTTCCGTTCGTGGGACGAGCTCACGCACAAAGCTGCCGACACCAACCACCTCCCTGATGGCAGAAGACAGCTTTGTCCTACCGTCTGCCGCAGGGCCTAGCTCGATGAGGACCTCTCCCTTCCTCGTCTCTCGGACACCCCTGATTTTTACTCCAAGGGTGTCCGATTGCACCTTTTTTTTGAGGTCCCTAAGGACCTCGGCATAGCTCGAACCCTGAGCCGGTTTTATCAGGACCGTCTCAGGTCGAGCCCTTCTCCGCGGTTCCTTCTTCGTAATGATTTTGGGTACAGCTATTGTTGCCCGTGCATCATCCTTCTTTGGGGTCGAGGACCTTGCGGATGTTGTGCGTGTCCTCGGCTTCTTCCTTTTTGGTTTGGAGGAGCCTGCCTCAACGGGACTCATTGTGGTCTCCCTCTCTCGCTTCCCAGTATCGGTACAGGGAGTTTTCAGATTTTATATATATTACATATTTCTTTTCGTAAGGGAGAATAATTATATTTCCCGTAAAACGCCTTTCAATTCGTCCATGACTGTTTGTGCATATCCGACGCTTTGCTCCACTCTCTCTATGTCATCCGGCTGAGACTATAGACTTTGGTTTAGCAGCTCATCCATGTCCAATGGACCACAGTATTTCACACTCCCGCTTCGATTCATGTATTCGTTATTTGTCGTCATTTTGTTCCCACGAACAGTACGTCCTGCATCGTCCTTTCCCTTGTAGCATTTAATTATATGACATAATAACTTGTGTACTGTTTTTGTTAAAACTGCAAATAATCAGCAGCCCATCTTCTCCAGTCAATCTCTGAAATTTTTGTACTAACTGTCATCAACTAACGATCTTCCGAATTAAATTCCAATGAGTGTTTTGGAACGCTGGTTAAAGGAGCTCTAATTAGAAAATGTCCAGGTTTTAAATAGGAGAAGTTCAGGATCATTCGAAAGAGGGGCAAATGGACGAAAATTGAGACAAGCTTCAATACGAGTAAGAAGAGTATTAAACTCTTAAGAGTATGAGCACCTACAACTCGTTTCAGATGGTGTTTTAAACTCTTAACTGCAGCCTCCCACAAACCCCCAAAATGAGAAGCGGAAGAAGGTATGAAATGCTAAGAAGTACCTTGAATTGCAAACTCATTATGGAAATTAGTATCCAGTCTAAGATTCAAAAGGCAATTTTTTAATTCCCTGTTAGTACGGCGGTTAGTGGACGATATTGCGATCAACCTTTCATTTTACTCTAGAGCATTCAGACTTGGCACATTTGTAGTATATACCCCTAACTTACTTTTAAGAAGTGGAAACAAGGTTGCGACCCCGGGAGAGCAGCGGTACAGCGGGTTGCCTATCTAACAGGGGTAGATCTAAAAAACTTAACAAATCGTCCGTTTCGGGGACTTCTATGGACCAAGAATCTTTCCTCCACTTGACGTTTAGTAGTTTGAGGCATATGTCGACCATGGTGATGGGTTGTGGAAGTGGGTTGCCTATCTTTGAGGGTAACAAACAGAAAATACCGGACTTACAGTGATTCTATCGAAATTTCTTGCGCATCTGATATATCTGCGGAAATTTTTGTTGAAACTACCTCCAATTAAAATAAAACCTAATCACTGATGAAGAAATATGTGTGCATATACATCTTGTCGTCTGCTGGGTGCCGTACGGTCTTCCCTATCCAAAGGCCAACACAAGGCCCTGCATACTGGCGAAGAGAATCAACGTTGTCCCGCTGCTAGAGTTATGTCCGAGAGACCTGGTGGCGATAGCCACAGATCTTAAAGGAATAAGGACTCTATTCATGGGATCAGCGTACTTTCCAGTTGAGGTACGTACACTGGTGTATTACTGCAAGGTAAGGGGTCTTCCTCTTCTCCTGGGGTGCGATGCCAATTCCCACCATACTTCGTGGAGCAGCACGGACATCAATTCAAGCGGTAATTATCTATTGGAATACCTAATCACTGCTGATTTATATATTCTTAACACGGGGAGTACCCCGACGTTTCGTAACTCGGTCAGGGAGGAATTCATCGAGATCTCTTTCTGTACCGCTTGTTTTAGAGACAGTTTCAAGTAGTGGAAAGTCTCAGACGAACCCACTCTCTCAGATCACGCACAGATAGACTCCGAGTTGGAATCCTTTGTATCTGCTAGCCCTAAGTATGATAGAAATCCAGGAAGAAAGAGCTGGGACCAGTTTTTCAAGGAACAGAGAAGTGCACTGTCGGAGGTGCCCAGGTCGATTAGAGACGTGGACACCGTGGAGATGGCAGCCAAAATTTCCACGGAGGCCACCAAATCTACTTATGAAATCAATTGTGAAACCGCAAGATTCCGGGAGGCCGGGGAGACACACTGGTTTAACGAGAAACTCGAAGAACTTTGCAGGGAAACCAGAGAGAGGTTGAGACGTGCCAGTACTGGTAACACGGATGGACTATGGACCTCATTTACGGCGATGAGGGAAGAATACATAGATAAACTGCTTCATCTGCTCACGAGTCAGGGCTACCACGTTATAGGTTACGCGGACGATATACTGGTTATCGTGCGCGGCCAGAATCTGAATGCGCTCTTCGGAGTAATGCAGCAAGTACTGGGGATAGTGGATTCTTGATGCAAGAAGACTGGATTGTCTGTCAATCCAAGTAAGACAGATGTGGATGTATTCACCAGTTGTTGTAAGTGGGGAACCACGAGTACACCGAAATTGGTAGGACAACAACTGGAAATCAAAGAACGAGCTAAATATCTAGGAGACATCCTAGATAAGAAGCTGTCATGGAACAAGCACCTGGAAAACAATTGCAAAAAGCTAGCAGTAACTCTATGGCTCTATAGGAGAGCCATAAGGAAAAGGTGGGGCTTAAAGTCGGAGAAACTTATGTGCATCTACGCAGCGATCCTGCGCCTCAGGCTAACCTATGCGGCGGTGGTCTGGTGGAGCAGGTTCGAACTGTCCACTGTGAAGTAGTGACTGGAAAGAATCAGGGAACTGAATCTAAGAGGCGTCACTAGTGTCTCGAAATCGACACCCACAATGGCATTGGGGCACTAACAGGATCGCAGCGAGTAGGCGAGTAGGCGAGTAGGCCTACTCCTGTTTCGTATTTTCGTAAATTCATGAAATTATTTTCTCTTCAGATATGTATAAATAAATTTATCTTCAACTAAAATTAAGCTATCTTTGACTTCCCGACTGAAAGTTAGTAAATAGACCTTTTATAAATAGTTGTTTACCAAAAAGGAGCAACTTTAGAGGCAAATTATGACAGTCTTCATAAGACAGAGGTGAAGTAGAGTGAAGTTTCATCAAAAAATGCCGCAGGTATGCCAGTTGTGCAAGAGATTTTGATAGAAACACGGTGATTCTGGTATCTTCCGTGTGTGCCCCTGAAAAGTTGGCAACCCGCTTCAGAAACCTATCATCATAGTCGAAATTTTCCTTAAGCTACTAAATCTCAAGTGGGGGTCCGATCCTGGCCCATAGAAGTTACTGAAACGGACGATTTGTTAAGATTCTGAGATCCACCCCTGTTAGGTAGGCAACCCGCTATACCGCTGCTCTCCCGGGGTTGCAACCTTGTTTCCACTTCTCAAAGGTAAGCTGGGGGTATACACTACAAACGTGCCAACTCTAAATGCTCTAGAAAAAAATGAAAGGTAGTTTGACTAACCGCCGTACTATGTCAGCAAAGTCGAATGTCGTACCATTATCACTGTACAAGTGTACAGGTCTTTCTCGCCTTGAAGAAAATCGTTGAAAGGCGGAGAGAAAAGCAGCAGAGGAATAATCAGATACAAGTTCTAAATGGACAGCTCGCGTACAACAACAAGTGAATAGCGCTACCTAAGTTTTGTAACTTTTTCTGCCACGACCGGCAGTAAAGCGAACATTAAATGGGCCTGCATAATCCACACCAGCGGGTATGCATGAACAATTTGAGGTGACTCAAAATTCAGGTGAATCCCCCATAAATTGTTGAGAAAGAGCCGCTCTCTCACATGTGCACACAAAGCAACCTTTAACCAATCATTTAACCAAAGATCGAGCCCCTAAAATCCAATATCTTAAGAGATTATTAGAATCTAAAAATGGATTCAATCTTTTTAATATTGAGTTTTTTGCAATCACACTATCTTCTTGACTTAAGGCTTTTATCTCAAGAGAAGAGGAATTTGCTTGGAGAAAATGTAATCCAAAAGATAACACCTTGTTGAATTTCAATCGCATTAAGAGAAATAGTTCAAAATTGGGACATTCAAAACGTGATGACACTTTGGTGACCGCTGTTCTAAATTTAATTGCGAGGAGGCTGCGTGGCGATAATCAGGCCATTTTGAGAAATGCGAAGCTAACCAAGGTTGGCCTTGCCCACATAAGGAATGCCTTAGCAATTTTGCAGTTGTGAATCCCCGAGTAGCGCAGTCAGCCGTATTAACTTTAGCAGAAATGTAATGTCATTTGGCGCGAGGTACTAGCTAATGAATTAGGGAAACTCCATTGGCAACGAACATAGGTGAATTGGAAGGATGTTTTCCTAGCCAAGCCAAAACTGTTATAGAATCAGTGTGGCAGTAAACTGGTATTTTATCCAACGACATAGTTTATATGACGAATTTAAGTGCCTTAGTTAGCAAAGCAGCCCCACATAACTCCAAACAAGAAATTGGTACATATTTAACAGGTGCTACCTTAGATTTAGCCATTAGTAGGCAAACATGAGAAACCTTTAAATCTTCACTAAGAACTCTAATATAAACGGAAGTTGAATATGCTTTTGACGAAGCCTCACAGAGGCTTTGAAATTCGAATTCAAAATTTTGTAATTTTCGTGTCCATCTCGGAACTTCAAGTGCTTCTAATTTTTCCAGAGAATCATGATATTTTAACCACTGTTTTAAGATCATCAGGTAGTCTGTTGTCCCAGTCGAGTTCACGCAGCCAAAGTTCTTGCATTAAACTTGTTGCCACTATTATGACTGGAGTTATCCAACCCATAGGATCATACAACTTAGCATATCAATGAAAGAACAATCCGTTTTGTTCGATTTTTGACTAAAGAAAAAGTCACTTTAGAAAGAAATGAATCAGAGTCAGGATCTAAAAATAAGCCTTCCAATAGTTTGGTTTCATCGACGTAAATATTATTTTCTATTATAGTTTGGGCTAAAGGCTATCTATTCCCCTCGTCATGAGCTAACTGCTTAATCACATCGTTAGCCAAATAAGAAGCACAGGCAGTACCGTAAGTAACGGTTAAAAGTCTATAGGCGACCATCCTTTTATCAGGAGAAATCCAGACCATGCTTTGATAGTCGCAATTCCGAGGGTCAACTAGAATTTGTCTAAACATTTTTTCAATGTCAGCCATGTAAACGAAGCGACGCGATCGCCAATTCATAATAATTGAAACCAAATCGTTCAGAATCTTTGGGCCGATCTGAAGAGAATTCAAGGACAAATTATTGGGATTCAAACTGGAAGCGCTGAAAACAACCATAATCTTTGAAGTAGAACTACTTTGTCTGAAGATTGGATGGTGAGGCATACACAGTTTGTGAAAAACTATCCACTTTCTTTCCTTGAAGAAGTTCCATATGTTCAAGGCTTTCATAATCTGATAGAAATGTGAAGATAAATGTATATATTAACTTATATGAAAGTATATATGAATTTGAGTATTGTGAGAATAACTCCGATTTCTCCGATAAACGACGAAGTACTTTATTCAAAACGATCTTAGTTCACTCCAGGGATGCACTTATTTTTATGGGAGGACCGTTTTTGAAAGGTAAGCGTACTATGTAACGTCCGTTTTCTGTTCGTTAGTAATTCGTGGAGAAATTCCCATCACAAAACATTTTGTTGTCTGTCAAGGAATTTTTAAAGGGAACTTCTTCCAACTCCCGGAACTTGGTTATGTATTCATGCAAGACTTCTGCTGTGATAGATTAATTTGCGGCGATTGGAATGTTAATTTCTATTTGATTCGTGGCTGAAAACGGCCCTCATAAGATCCAACCAAAAACGGTACATTACGCTGTAAAAGAACCCAATATACCCTGTTGGAGACCAGGTGGGAATACAAGGGAATAAACGGCCACTGAAATCAAATCAAATTTATGGGTGCTGAAGGAATTTGGATCTGCTCACTCTAATTCCTTTAATTGGTCTTCATTCCCCACGCTAGATTTTACAGAAGGAGTATATGATGTAAGGTGTAACAATACCAAGGCTTGGATGTGGACTTCAGGATAGTTCTTTTCTGTAAGAATTAAATTAAATTCAGCTAACTTTCTTGATGAAACAATATTAACTCCTCCAAACCCATAGACCATTGCTTTAACCTTTTTGTAGAGTGAACTTATAATTATAATTATATTATATAATTATAACAATGATTATTCGTAGCAACTTCCCTACGCCTGTCCACAGACAGAGCTTTGAATTGGCTGCATTTAAATAAAGAGTGATTCTCCTTACAAAGGAGACACTTTGAGCTATCAGTTGCATTGTGGCACTCACTCCCGATTGTTTTGATGCCTTACTCTATTCTTGAGAACTCGCACCACCTTTCAAAGCTAATAGCCTCTAAGATACGTATGCGAGTCTCCAAGAATGAGACAAGTTGCTGATAACTGGGATAATTAGCGCTAGAAACAATACGCATCTTCCATTCCTTGACAGTACCAATATCAAATTTTTAACCATTATGAAAACAAGTAAATCATCCCAATGTTCTGTTAAGCGTTTCGGATTTTCGATAGCCGCCAATGACACATTTATTTTATTGCGTAAGTCTTTTATGTCTTCCAGAATTTTATTCGGGACATTAGGAAGAGTTACAAAGGATTGTAAATTAGTTGAGATTAAAGCTCTTTTGTTGCTAAATCTGGTTTTCAGCGACTCCCAAGTGTAGATAAAAGTAGCGTCAGTTATCGAAAGATGTTTTGATAAACTTTAAGCTTCTAAATAAAATTAAATCTGTTGAAAATCATCCAAACATGACGTGGCGAACTTGTTATTTTTGCCTTCAGCATTAATTAATTTTTTCCCATAATTTTCTCTTAGAATAGAGTTAGAAGATCGCGGGGTATTCCGATTTTTTCAACTTATTTTCAACTAACTAACTATATTCTCCTATATTAATGCTAGTTAGTTATGGTTTGCTCTGAAATTTCCAACTTTTTGTCCACTTTTCACTTAGTGAGGTAATAATTAATGCATGTTAACAAACATTATTGTTTAAGCAATTTATTATTGTTTATAACTATCTTCTTTTAGATAATTGATATACTTTGCAAAGGCTTTTCAGTTATGGAAAAATAATAAATAAGCATTCGAGAGAATTATTTTTTGAACAATCTCTTTCGTTTTGTAAATATATTGTTCTGAAATAAAAGAGATATTTACTACAAGTGGTAACAGAGTACCATAAACAATTTCCTGACTGCAGTAAGTCTACCTAGGTGAAAAAGTTATTTATAGTTTACATATAGTGGACATAACAATGATATTTTTCATTTGTTTCATACATTTTTCTGAATAAAACAAATGAAAAATATCAGTGTTTTGTCTACTATTTATAAACTGTAAATAATTATATATATATATTTTCGGTTTCGATTCGTCTTCGGTTTCGGTTTCTATTCCTCAGGAATCGAGACGAAGGGCCTATGACAAAGCCACCGAACGCGTCCTCGGGTTGCGGATAGAGGGTCCCTGTAAAAAGAGGATAACTTCGTAGTTATCATACCAGACAGACAAAGAACAAAGAGGAAAGGGACTGAAAGGAACACCACAATCCATTATTTATAATGGAGAGTATTTTCAAATGCTTTTCGCTTCTCGAGGATTGTCGGGGCGCCCCAGGAGCCACCGCTGTAAGCTACAGCATGCGAGACGGTGATGATTGTGTGTTGCGAAACGGTCAGGCAGATCTCACTAATCAAACAGCTGGCCAGCAAGAACGTCTGCGACAAGCGGTAAGCAGTGGAACATCACGTGTGTCTGCTGAGGATGCTTTGGCTAGCCTTAGAAATTTGCAGCCAACTAAGTCAACAGAAATACCATGGGAGAACATCAAGTGTGGTACCACAATGAACATAAAAAATAATCTTCCTATCTCAGAAGACCGAGTAATGGAGACTAAGCAGTAGGTGGATTGGGCGTGGAGTAACGTCAACAGTGAACAACAATTAGAGGAAGACTCCAGAGGCCAACGGCCTAATTCTAACAGAGGCAGAAGCAGAGGTTCAGCAACCAAGAAGGCGATTAGAATGGACATACAGAATGAACAGAGATGTTATGCGCCTTTACTTTTTGGCAGACAAAAGGGGGCAAAGTGTAAGGAGAGATCACCGTTGACTCTTCTTACTTAAGTATTCGGAGCTAGCCACAAGAATAAATGAGCAGAATCTAGCAGACCAAAAACGCTCGATATCTGTGAAGAGATTGCTTTCGGGTGTTAGAATTGCTGCCATCGAAATGGAAGTGGAATATCAGCTTCCTGTTGATGAACTTCCCTTGGAAGATGTGGACAAGGAAGACCTAATTGAAGCTTAAGGCATAGGTGCTGGGGACAATATACATCAAGTACCGAATCCACTAGAACCACATCCGGACATGAATAAGGATGACGTGAACAGTGAAATCCTAGGAAAACTACAGCACCTTGAAAGGAATTTTGGTCATGCTTTACTAGAGTTCAGACATGTAGAATCAACACGAAGGCATTCTCTGCACAAGGGATTTGCGTGCACTAATAAAAAACCCTGAACAGCAAGGTCTAACTTACGCATTTGAACGCAACACAAATTGCGTTAGAGTTGCTAACTCTTGTATATTGTGCAGATCTGTCAGCCGTTAGAACGTTGGGCCGTAGAATTAGGCCTACAAATTGTAATTATTAAGCAAAATTTGTAGAAATTATTTCTCTTGAATAAGCATCAGCTTGAATAAGTATGAAATTAATGAAAATAAACAAATTAACATAGGACTGTATATAATAATTAAAAAATTTTATCAATATAGAAAACGTGAAAATAATAAATTTTAATAAAATAATGCGGTGGTGTTACATTCGTAACTCTATTGAAACAATGAGAAGGTCATATTGTGACATTGTAAACGTGAAGCAGTCTGCCTCAATTTCAATCCGTAGCCCTCTAATTGTTTGAACAGAGTTCAAAAAAATTTCTTTTGGGGTCTTCTTGCGCTACTTTTTAACAGAGTTCTGTTTCCGATTTTCAAAATTTTTTCGGTTATATATTTTCTTTCTTTTTATAGAAAATTGCAATTGTTTAGCAACCTTAGTAAAAATTATATTTGCCTCTAATGAGCGTTAGCTTGAATACATATGCAATTGAATGCCTGAAGAATTTTATTTTAATTGTATAGCTTGTTTTCCTTATGCAAAAGATACTTTGAGTTTTCTCCAAATCAAAATTGGTAAAATTTAACTAATTACGTGTGAAATTTGACAGATTCGATTAGCGAAAAGTGAGCCACCAAAGATTAGTAAAAAATTCTTAATTCGATTAGCCGAGATTAAGGTTTAAGCTCATTGAGGTTTCTCAATTATAACAATTTTTATAACACATGAAAATTATATGATTATAACAATTTAATTTTACCAATCGAATTCAGCATTTCCTTTATTAAAGAAATAAATAATTATGTAAGCACAATATTTTATTCATTTAAATATATTTTTGCTTATATATTTTTAACTCAATTGATATTCTTTTAAATGAAATAATTATTTCTTTGATTTAGAAAAATCTAAAGACTTAATTTCAGTATGAACAAATTAATTTATTCAAGTGCGTCCTGATCAATTAAAAGAATCGAACTCATTGAATAAAATAAATATTTTATTGAAGGACTAATCCGATTTCAACAAATCTAGACCTTTTGAGTGAAGGAAATCATTTCCTATAATGACGAAATATGTATTATTACTTATTCAGAAGAAGGTTAAATTTTCAACCAAAAAGTTTAGATCAACCAAGAGAGATGAATTTTCAATCCAAAAAAAAAAAAAGAATTTTCATTTGAAAGGTTGAATTTTCTACCAAATAGTTGGATTCTCAACTTATGAAGGAAAGATTTTGAATCAAAATTTGAATACCAAATAGAATCATTTCTACCAAAATAGACGACTTTTGAACAAAATACATGAATTTTCTACGAAACCGTTGAATTTCTAACCCGAAAATTTGAATTTTAAATGGAAAAGTTAATTTACAACGAAATAAGGTTATTTTCAACTACAATTATAACTCTGCAACCAACAAAAAGAAGTAGTTCAACTTTCAACCAAGCTGTTGAATTTTGTTCAACCGAAAAATATGAATTCTCAACAAACAATATCATAGTTGATGAATATTTCAACAAAGAATGATTTTAACTTGAATAGAAAACAGTTAGATTCAACCAAAAATACCAATTTTCAACAAAATAGTTGAATTCACAACCAAAACAAATACATTTTTAACCAAGGAGTTGCATTTATAATCAAAAATGTATATATCTATTCCGTAGAGGGCTATTTACCTCTAGGGACTTTTCCAATGAATAACAAATAACAAAACCGATACAGTTTCAACGAAACAAGATGAATTTTCGATTGAAATTATGATTTTTCAAGAACAATTAAATTAATTTTTAACAAAAGCATTCAACCAAGTAGTTGAATTTTCAACTAGAAAGATGAATTTGTAACCAAGAATAATAATTTTCTACCAGAAAAGAAGATCTTTTAACAAAATACGTGAATTTTCAACCAAATAGTTGAATCTTCAACTAGAAAAGATATCTTTTAAAAAAATATGATTTTCAAAACCAAAAATGGAATAGTTACATTTTGAGTTAAGAAAATTAATACTCAATAAAAAAACGCATTTTCCATAGATAAAGTAGATAAGATAGATACACACAGATAGATAAAGTAGTTCCACTTTCAAACAAAAAAGATTAATTACCAACGAAAAATGTAATAGTTGATATTTCAACCATAAAAGATTGAAAAATTTGTTTTTAAGGTCCAAACCCCAAAAACCTATAACAATTTTTTATTTTTTTCGTTTACTCAAGCAAATAATCAACAAAAGAAACCTTCAAATAAAAGTTGTAGATGTTTTAAAAAAATAACATTATTGTGATGTACAGTTTTTCGAAAAAACCATTATTGTTTGAGAAAAGAAGGAAACGGACGGTATGTGACATACATTATTTCAATGAAATTTTGGCAAAATTTACTTGTTGGCACTTGATCCCGTTTTCTCAAAAAGTGATGGATTGAGGCAATAAATTTGTAAAACGTAAAAGACACATTTTTTTTAGGGCTACAACTTTTATTGAGAATATTTCCACTTAAACTAATATTTATCGATGCAGAGTGAAAACATGAAAAAATAGCCGTTTTTTGAGTGTTTGACGTTGAAAATAAAATTTGTGGGTATTTTCACTGTCATTTTTATAATCAGCGTGTCAAAATACATTGACATACGCAGTTTTAAATCAATCAGAGGTAAGTACATTTGGGAACTGCACCCGAAAGATTTAAATTAAAATAAAAAACAGTTGAATTTGACCAAAAAGTACGAACTTTAAAAACATAGTTGAAACCATAACCAAAACAGATACATCTTCAACCAAACATTTGTATTTTTAACTAAAAAGATGACATTTCTACAAAAATAGTTAAATTTTCAACTAAAAAGTACGATTTTTCTAACAAAATACTTGAACTTTCAAGTAAAAATGGTTTAATTGAATGTTCAGTTAGAAAAAGAAAATTAGAGAAAAGAAAACGATTTTTCAACAAAATAATTCAAGTTTCAATTAACGAAATCAATTTTTAACAAAAAATTAATTTTTAACAGAACCGTTCAACACTCAACCAAGTGGTTGAATTTGCAACAAAAAATATGATTTTTTAACCAAGAGTATTAAATTTCTACCGACAAAGACAAATTTCAAACAAAATATGTATATGAACTGTAGATGATATTGTCAAACAAAAAAAAATAAACCAAATACTTTAATTATTTTCGACCAAAAAAAGACGAATTTTAAACCAAATAAATAAATTTCCAACCAAACAATATGATTTTTCAACTAAACGAGATGAATTCCATACCAAAAGTATAATAATAAAATTTTCATCTAAAATTAAATAATTTATAAACAAAAGTATTTGGATTTTCGTATTGGGCTCTATTAATTCAGTTCGCACGTGAGCAAAAAAATAGGAAAGGGGGAAGTTTCTCAAAAACATGGGCAAAAGATAAAATCTTTAAAAAAGGGGAATAGGCGAAGAGTGTGAAGTCTGAAATATGAAAGCGATTTTCAAACTTTCTAAGAATAAAAAAAATTCCGAGAATACAACTTACTTAAAGAGACTTTGAATAATTAATGGATTTAGAGAATGCATAACAGTTTAATGAGTTCAGAGAAATTCAAAAAAATTCACAGAATTGAAAACATCACAAAATTCGATAGATTTTAGAGAATCCACAAGATTTTAGAAAGTTCTAAAGATCTTGAAGAATGCAAACGGTTTCGGAGCATGCAAAAAAATTCTGAGAGTTAAGGAACATGCAGAGAATTAAAAATAATTCAGGGGATCCGAAAGAATTATTAGAATCTTAAAAGAATTCAGAGGATTCAAAAGAATTCGGAAAATTAAAAACATTTCAGAGAATTCGACAGAATTCAGAGAATACAAAAGAATGCTGAGAGTTTAAACAAAAAATCAGAGAATTTTCTAAGAAGTCGTTTGAATTCTACAGAATTCAAAATATTATCAGAAATATTGAATAATTCATCCTGTTTTGTAAGGATTTCAAGATAATTCATACAATTCAAGGGATCTGAAGAAATTCAAAATAATTCATGGTGTATTATAAAGATTTCAACAGAATCTGAAAAAACTTCAAAAAGATTCAAAGGAGTACAAGTTAAGAATTTAGAATTTTAAGAATTTTAAGAATTCATTCGAATTCTACTTTTATTTTTTTTTCTTTAAATTCTACTCTCGTCAATGACACATGAACTGTCTTTTATCTAGCGTGTGCTTCTGATTGGGTAATCTTTAATTGTATTTCGCTCATTAATTTGTTTGTTTGAAAATTAATCTGTTTTGATTGCAAATACAACTGTTCATGGTGACGTTGAAACATTTTTGTTTGCAAATTCAACCAATTATTAATTTTTTTTTTTTTTTTTGAAAAATCAACTATTTATTTATTATTATGAAAATCAATAAATTCATGGAATTCGTTGAATTCATGGGATTCATGAAATTCATGGAATTCACAGAATTCATGGAAGTCAAGGAATTCACGGAATTCATGGAATTCAAGGAATTCCCAGAATTCATAGAATTCAAGAAATTCATGGAATTCCTTCAAATCGTGGGAAATTCGTCTTTTTGGGTTACTTTCCTCTTCGCTATAGGGTTTTTCGTTGCTGCCATCTATAAATATATACAATTTTTTAATAATAAATATACAATAAAAATATAACTGATACCGGAATATGTCATTCGTTTTAGATTCACTGGATTGTACTTATATTATAAATCTTTGTTATTTTTTGCCATCAAAGAGAAAAAGAAATTGATGGAACATAAATATCTCAAAAAAAGTAAGCTTTTGCCTTCCAAAACATTTTACGAAGTGGAATAATTTACAAGAGCTGAGTGCATAGACAGTTCGAAAAAATATATTTGTGGTTTTTCCACTATGGTGAGGATTTACTACTGCGACTCTTGATTTTATATCCTAATTTTAAAAAAGCGTGAGAACAAAAAAATCGCTCGCCCAGCGAGCAAATCTCCTCCTTTATTTATTTCTTGATAGAATATAATAAATGCTAATACTTTGAAGAAACTGAATTTTAGGTTCAAAAGGAAGAATTTTTGTGATTTTAAGAGTCACAAACGGACATCTCGATACTCGATTTGACACTTTCTGTGTACGAAATTAGTCCGAATCATTCACCTTGTCTGTTCTCACGAAAAAATAAAATATAAAAATCTCATTTACTTAGTCCATTTTTCATCGATTGCTTCTAAACTATTTTTCCGTATACCATCGATTAAATACATTTCCAAAAGAGTGGATTAGTCGCGAAACAAAAGGTGCCACTTATAAAAGGAGACCAATTTTAAAATTTACATCTGGTATGAAATAAAGTGGAATATTGAGGACTTATTTTCCTGAGTTTAGGGTTCCTAAGTTCCTAGGTTCCTAGATTCAATTACTGTTATTTTGAAACAAAATCCTCAGTCTTCCCAGAGGCAGACCTAGGATAGGTAGATGGAAACATGTAGTTTTCAAATGCAAGTGTTGTAATTTTGCCTTGCATTGCAATTTTACTTCAAATGGATTGCAATTTTACAGCATTGCATACAGCAGCAGTATTGTAATGTTTGTAATTTTACAGTACAAGTATTGTAATTGCACTTGCAATACCATGTTTGAAATTTTACATTACGCTTGTATTGTAGAAATATTGTAGAATCCCAAACATTTTGAGCAGTGTAGAAATCTTCGAAAACCTGTATGAAATTTTAAAATCTTTACTGTCTTTTAAAATTCCTCAAGAATGTTAAGAAATTTTTAAAATTTCATGCATCAGCACATTTACCAGATCCATTTTACGAAATCTGTTTGACCTCTTCTTGTAAAATATAAGATCGTTTGTACTTCGAAGTCGGATTAAAACGTCTCATATTTGGACGAAACCAAAAAACGAGGTTTAAAATAATCTTCACACCATAAAACGGGAACGATTTTAGATTTTTTCATGAAGCAAAATTCAGCAATCAATTTAAAAGAGATATGTGAGATTTTTCATGGTTAAAAATTTTATATTGATATAAACAGTGAAAAAGACGTTCATTTTTTAATTTTGTTTTTCAACATTCTTCAGAAAAATTTTTTATGCCCCCCTTGTTTGGATTTGACACACATGGATGTGTGGGGTGAAAAAAATGTGTTGACTTGTAACCCTGATCTATTTTAACCACAGTGTGATTGTGGATATATTTTATTTTAAAGAAATAATTTCTGATAAAAGCAGAAATTCCATTAGATTCTGATTAAAAATATAAATATTTCATGATATTCAATTTTCCAACCGCTAACACTTACCATTTTCTTATTGTATGTTGTGCACCTACGAAAAATGATGTAATTTTTTACAAAATTAATAGAATTGTTTTCTGAAACGTTAGAAACAATTAAATTGTATTTAATTTACCCATTTGCCAACATTATTAATTAGGTTTATTTAAAACTGATTATCAATTTTTCTCAACCAAATCAACCATGTTTGCTAATTTTTTATTGACTTAAAATGATTGTTTTCTAATAGCACGCTAGGTGCGCTTATAAAGTGTTTTTTATTTTGATAGCTTAATTGTGAAATTAAAATATATGCTTGAATATAAATTACCATGAAATATAATTTAAAGTCATAAATTGAAATAAATAATGAAATAACTACATTCGCTATCATAGAATTTCTTTTTTATTTTGAATTTTTATCGGCTCTGTGTAATCATTAACACTTAATTAAATATAAGATTTTATCTCAGCTGATATTACAAGCAAAGAGACATTTTATGTTACTAAATAGAATCAAAATTAAATAAGAAGCACGACAATTCTCAATATGTATAATTTTTTATAATTTTGAAAATAGTTCGATGTTGAAGATTTACAATTGAAACATCTTCAATTTTTAATATTCACGAATAAACGTGGTTTAGACGAAAAAGCAATAGACAATTTTGATTTTCCAGACTTGGTGTTAGAGGATGGGAATTGACAAATGAACTGTAAAACATGAATGGAATCAACTTCAGGAAACAAAATGTGAGAAAACTGAGAAAAATAGACAATTCGTCAATAGAAATTTCTGATTTTCCGGACTTGGTGTTAGCGGATGGAAATTGGGAAATGAACTGTAAAACGTGGATATGTGGAATCAACTTCAGGAAACAAAATGTGAAAAAATTAAGAAAAATCAGATTATAATTAGAGAAAAAAAGGAGAACCACGAGAAAGATATCAGAAGGCTAAATAAATATTTGGAAAAGGAAAGAGAAGAATGGAATAAAGAAAAAACAGATTTAAGACGGAGATTAGATCAAATGAACTCTATCGTAGGAACCAACGAGAATATTCGAATTATAGTAGAGTCTGTTAATCAACAAGTGGCTGAGATTGTAAATAAAATAAGTAGAAGAAATGAAATTAATCGAACGGGACAGAAATAAAGTAGACTTTCTGGAAATAAAAGGAATATTTGAAGATCAGGAGAGCAGGAAGTGGAAAAACAATGTAACTTCACACATTAGTGATAAGAGGCCTATACCGCTGTCCAAAGTAAAAAATATACATAACTGACTCTACGGTGTAGGGTTATTCTCTTAAATATGAAAATAGAAGAGTCAATCTGAAAGACAATGTAACTTATGTATCCTTTTGGTTTGGATGGCAGTAAAAAAAGACCGTACTGACAAAAAGAAAAATAGGGGTAAAGGTGTTTCTTAACAAAGAATTTGACGCGAATTTGGGAATGATTTTGGCCAAAACTGTAGTGATTGGAGAAAAGGAGACAATACTATAACAAAAATATGTTTCTGGGAAGAAAATCAATTGATTATAGAATGAGAAAAAAGTATCAAGCGATAAGATGATTCACATAGATCATGATCTCATCAGAGAACAAAGGTGGATACAAAGAAAACTATTAGATATAGCCAAAAATAGTTTGGTTTTTTTTATTTTATTTTTCAGTATTTTTCTCACTGAACTATAACTTTGTTGTTAAAGGAAGTAACAATAGGAAACCAAAAATTGAGCGTTAAACAAGCTTGTATAATCTGCAGCGACTTGGATAAGAGCAATGGAAGAGAAGATTTAAATTTCAAGTAATCTCAACGAACTTGGGCAAAGGGAAAAATCTGTGAACAAAAGCCAAGCAGTGCAAAATACTTTTTTGAAATGTAGCAACTATTAGGAAGAAATATGGGGAATCCTGAAAATTTATCGAAAGTACTGATTATACCGGATTAATGAAAATATGGATTGAGGAGAAACATTAGATGAGAGTAAGGCAATCGTTAATCAACGATTTCAATTGGGTTTGCCAGTTTTCCACAGACAGAGAAATAATATAAATAGAAGGAGCAGCAAAGGATCTGGGTAGCAAAATTCTACTATGAAATGAAACATTAAACATCTGGACAATATACTGCAAGGATGAGATTTTAGTTATAAGAGCTAGATTGCAGGGAGAAACTTGGGACCAGGGAAAGTGAAAATTATTAACCGGAGGAGATTTTAATTGCAAAAAGAAGTAAGAAAGTAGCAATATACATAGAGGGCCCGAAGAGCAAGAAGTCAGAAGAGCAACTAAAGATATGGTATCCAGTACAGAAGGCGATGAGTTGATAAAGTTAGTGGACGTTAAAGGATGATGTATATCAAACTTTCAGGTAGAAGATGAGAATAGACGAGAAATCACGTATGTGAATAATTTGAATAAGAAAACGGGAAGTCGTGCCACTCTTGCATCATGGCACATATGTGGTCATTTCAAAAGAAAATTATTTAACATGATACAATTTAATTGTGCTGGAGTATATTAGTGTTTTTGGGGTTGCTGATTTCAAATCTGATGTTGGATTTTCAAAAGTCAAAATAGCGGATCCAATATGACACCACTCAGGAAATTCTCTCTGGAAGCTTCTAGGCGACTGGAGGGTGGCATTCGTTACAGCAATGAGGATTGAGGGTTTTGGAGTTTTTTTGGTTATTCACAACGCTGCTTATCCGATCAAGTTGCATAATCGAAATATAGTGTTAAATTTTCAAAATTAAAAATTGCGGATGCAATACGGCGGATATTAATGATTAAAAATTTTGGGACCTTGATAAGATTGGTTATACATTCCTCGAAAATCCCTTGAAATTTATTTAACATTTCGAAATCGTTAATATCTTTTGAAATTTCTCAAAAATGAAAGAAATTTTTTATTTATTTATTGAAATTGTCAAAATCCTTTAAAATTCCCTAAAACTCTTCTTACATTTTTTATAATACTACAAAATGCATTGAAATCTTACTAAATTCTTCGGAATATTTCAAAATACACTATATCCTTTAAATATATATATTCTATATCCTACACTATATCCTTTTCTCAAAATAAATATTTAAAAAAAATTTTCGGCACTCCAATTTGTTTCCCGGTATCAGGTGTGATTACTGACTTGATTATGGAAAAACTTGAAAAAGATGTGTCAGAGAAATTACCTTGTGACTACGTTTTATTCTATAGATACGTGGATGATATTTTCGCCCACGTACCCGAAGAAATCCTAGACCAATTGTTATCAGCATATAATGCATACCGTCCTAAACTGCAGTTTACTATGGAAGTTGAAAATCAGAACAAAATTTCTTAGATATCACTTTCATAAAAGAAAATAACAAACCTATCACAAATTGGTATAGAAAAGAAACAAAGCCTCATAGATATATGAATTTTAACTCATTCTTTAGTACAATGAATAAAATTTTAATGATTTATGGCCTGACACCAATAAAATTGTCAAATCCTAAATTGAGAGATCAAAACTTAAAAATTTTAATTGAAATTCCTAAGTCCCTTCAAATCTTCTAACATATACTTCTTTTAAATCCTTTGACAATGTCAAAATTTCTCAAATCTTGTGACACCCCTAGAAATCTTTTCAAATCTTGTATAAAACCATAAAAACTTTAATATGTTTCAAAATTCTTTGAGAATGTTAACTTTTTTAGAACGTATTAAAATCGTAAAAATCTTTCAAAATTTGCTTCGCTTTTTCAGTTTGTCCATACATCCGATATACGAATCCTCCTAACAGAGTAGTTCGAATGTCAGCAGAACACCTTCTTGATGCATGGACCAAATACGAAACAAGCAGACCCGCATAGCCGACAGAAGACTATTTTGAGTATTATCCAGTGAAAGGTTATTGAGACGTAGTAATACAGGGTGATGCCATCATTGGAGGCGTGAATATTAAACATGAACTTTTTCCGATATGCAATGAAAACGGTAATCATGATACATTAGCATTACACTGTAAAAACAATGTATTATTTCAGGGCTAGTTTCAGGTATTGTGGAAACCCAGATTCATTTATTTTACATTGAAAATAACAGAATCAGGATATTCTATTCAAAAACAGGACACGAAAAAAATGATACCATAAAATAAGAGATCTCTAGTTTTTACAGTGTAGGACCTCCAGTCCATAATCCACAAAAATTGTTACGTCTAGAAGCTAATGCATTTGGTGTGTTCTTGAATCTGACAGAAAACTCTATATATAAACATCCTCTATATAAAGGCGGAACTCCCCCCCCCCTGCAGAATTATCCACAAGGACGCAGAAAGTAACGAGATTTTGACTGCATTCATTCTCAAATATAAACACTAAACCCAAATTATAGTACATACAAATGTATAAGATATGTATTTTTTCTTCAAATCCAAAATTTAAATGGCTTTGGCGCGAAATTTTATCAGATCCATTCCAAGAAATCTGTTTGACCGCATCTTTTGAATTTGATACACATGGGTGTGTAGAAGAAAAAAAATAGTGTTGAATTGTGAACCTTACTTACTTTAACTACAGTTTTAACTGCAGTTTGATTGTCACCAGTACCAACAATTTTTTCAACCGATGACGACAATGTAAAAAGTTATTCGTTTAATAAAAGAAGGCGATTGAGTAACATTTTCAACTTTATTCAAACAAGAAAAAATAAAATTGTGATACTTGTAAGTAGGCTACGTCACCTGCAACAACATAACATATTTATAAGTGATTTTGCTTGAAACTGATGATTGAATTGTTTGCATACCGAGGCCAGACTCGAACGTGTTACGCTTAGCTTGCTTTATTATTGTCTCGTGCCCAGGGTTACCGAAAATATTTTTTTATTTTGTACTAAATTTTAATTAAATGTGGAGTAAACTCTTGCTTATTTCAAGACGCACTTATTTCAACGCTCACCTATTTCAAGTCCCCCATGGCGACATATTTCAAATTTCGTAGTTCTGTCACCTTCCATGATGGTCCCTGTACGGTCTCGCCCGCGTCAGTCGCTTACCAATTAAAAAGAGGTCGAAGAGCGGAAAGCCCTCATTAATTTGAATTGAGTATTTTAGCATAACGTCATGGGAATGCATACGAGTTTTTCGATGAATTATTCTAAACGTAAAAGTAAGTCATGAATGTTGGAATCGTAATATTTGTCAAGGGTAGAATATATTTTCTCAGTCATGTTCCGTTCATTTATCGTTGATTGAATTTCGTGAAACTGAAAGTTCTTCAACCGATTGAAGGATGAAACAGAATTGCGCAAATTCATTCACTTGAGAAATATTATTATTCAGACCTCTATAATTTACTTTTACGTTTCGAATATTTTCTCCAAAAAGGCGTATGCAGTCCCATGTCAAGATGTCTCAAGATGCGTCAACTATGCTATCCTTCCTGACATTTCCACCTATCCTAGCATGATTGTGACATCATGTTACAAGACTCAATATTCCGCGAAATATTTTAGTCGTTTTTTGAGTCTATTATATTAATTTTCAGTTGGCAAATTGTACCATTTCAAGGAAATGTTAAATTTGTCACGTCGTACGTCAACAAAAACGCTTTGAAAACACTAACATGCATGATGCGCAAATGCAAGGCCTCACACATGCTTACAGTGCACGCGTCGATACAGGTCTCCACTAATTCCAAAGATTGGGATGGCAACCGAAAGATGAGGCTGACGACGAATAAGCCGGTTCAGGAATAATATTTTTCTTAAAATGTTCAGATACTTTAAATGTTCACTTTAAATAAAAACTTTGTCATTATTACTGGTACAGTAATTATTACTGTGGCAGAGACTAGGAAAATAAATGAAGCCAAGTTGGGGTCAAGTCGGTCGGTAAGTTAGGCTCTGCCGGGTTAGGCGTTTAATTTGTTGTTTGGTCCTGTCTAAATGCCCAATTTGGGCCAAGTTTTTTCTATTTTGGGCCCAGCTAGCGCCATGGAAAAATTTCCACACGGGAACCCTGTGGACTTTCTCGAAAACTAAGGCCCATTAGATCGAAAGAAAAAATACGCCCCTAATGGATTTTGATGCACGTTCATCCTGCAAGGTCCCAGTCGAATCGACGATGCCCACCTCGCGTCCTCTCCTTGTTAGTAAACTGATTCCTCTGTAATTATTGCAGTTGTTTTTATCTCCCTTACTTTCTTATATTGGTACGATGATCGCTTTTCTCCAATCGTCTGGGACTTGCCCCGTCTCGATGCATAAATTTATTAATTCGCACACCCTGTGAGGTATGTATTCGCCACCTTATTTAAGCATTTCAGCATTGCTACTGTCTACACCAGCAGCCTTACCATTGTTTAAGTCTTAATTATATCAATAACCTCAGTGACGCAGACATATCCAATTGGGTTTTTAATGTATTATTTTCAATCTCGCAGCTCTGTTGTCCTATATCTTCACCTCCTGATAATTCTTTAAAAGAGACTTTTAAAGCATCTACTATCCCGTCTGTATCATATAGAATTTCATCTTTGTTGTTTCTCATGCTCACAAACTCTGTACTTTGACTTTTCTTCATCTCTTTATATATTAGTTTCATGGTTCCTTGGAAGTCGTTTTGTAATTTCTTCTCTCCTTTTGTTCTGATTTTATCTGTACTTTCCTTGACTAGTCGTTTAACTTTCTTCTTTTTGTGTCTGTAATTATTTTCAAGTCTACTACTCTCCTCATCGCTAAGACCTCTGAAGTTTAACGTTCTCTCGTGCGCTTTTTTCTTTTCCTGTTGGGCTGCCTTAATTTCATCATTCCACCATGCATCACCAGATTTTCTTCCTAGTACCGCCGTACCACATACTTCAATCGCAGTTCTAACAATGTTATCCCGTGACATAGTCCACGCGCCCTCTACAGTTTTATTGTTTTCAAGCCTCTTCCAAGTTGCCTCATCTATGCGTTCGTTTATCTTATTCTGAACATCTATTCGCACTTCCAGTTTCTGTAAATTTTCAATCTTGATTCGAGTTTGTTTCGTTTTTTTTAGTTTTCTTTCTTCTCGATCCCCGCCCTAAGTTTATTTTGGAGACCAAAAGGTAGTGATCAGTATTGCATTCGTAACCCCTCATGACTCTTGTATCTTTAACTAGTTCTCTTAGTCTTTCATCCGCAATAATGAAGTCAATTATACTGCGGTTATTTCCTTTACACCAGGTGTACGTGTGGATCATTTTATGCCGAAACCAAGTATTGGTAATGAATAGGCCCTCTTCTAAGCATAAGCTAACTAACTTTTCCCCGTTATAATTTTTTCTTGGATCCCGAAAATTAAGTAGTAACCTTTCTGTATCTGTATCTTGACGTTGGACGCCAACCCATCCGTTCATATTTCCTAGCAAAATTATTCTTTCACCTTGATCGCAAGTACTAATTTTGTCATTTAAAGTGTCCCAGAAGGCGTCTTTGACTTCCCTCGGGTCACTATCAACTGGGGCATAGCACGCTACGATAAATCATCTTCTGATTCGTACCTTCATCCTAGCCCAAAACAATCTGGGAGATATAAAATCATGATCTTTGAGATGCTATCTTGCTTTTTCATTCATAATTAAACCGACCATGTGATTCGCTACCTACTTCTGACCAGATTTCAAAACCGCCTTTCAGTACTCCATTTTCTACGTTTCTACATTCGCGACCCTTTTTTTTTCGTTTTCTACTTTCCTTGCGTGCATATTTTCTTGTAGTTCTCTTATCTTAAGATCATTCACTCCTCTATCATTCCAAACACCCAGTCTCCATTCATCGCCTGAAACTCGACCTTTCCGTTTACCGTGTGTACGCATTTCGTCAATCAAAGTTTCAGTCCATTCCGAGGCTATTTTATTGTTTTGTATTATTAATGGTTTAAATTTTACACCCAACTAACACCTTTATGCGTGAATTTTGTTTTGTAAGTCGAAAATCATGTCCTAGTTAAGAAGTGATTCGTCTTATGGTGGAGAATCTTGTTGAACGTCAGTCCCACCAAAACTTCTGCTACTGGGGGGGGGGGAGGAAACCGAGATTTGCTATTTCATAATCCAAAGTGTCTAGACACAACGAAAATATTTCGTTTACGCTCACAGAATTTCGGTGAACCTAGCTGCCATTTTCAGTTTCCCTGAGCTCACTGAGAATATTTGTTCTACGCTCTCAGAATTTCGGTGAACATAAGACACGGCGTTGTCATTAAAACAAATAAAAATGACTTAATTTTTGGTTTGAAAAAATAAGTAATTCAATATTATATTGATGAATTGAAAAGTCACGTTTTAACATAAACTACTAATAATAAGCTAATATTGATCCTGAGCTAAAATTCTTCTCGCCTGATAAGAATTTTTCATTGAAAATAATTCTCTTTTTTTCATTAGAGTCCCGCTAAATCTGAATAAGTTATATTTTCTGAATACAAATATAAATATAAATATTGTTCATTCTGCAAACAAGCTTTATTGAAAAAACAGCATATTGAGATTTTTCACGGACTAGCCTTTTTTAAAACAAAGTTACCTTCACATGATTTGACAATAGGGTGAGCCAAAAATATATAAATAAATTTCAGTCAGAAATAAAAAATGGCCCTACAATCTCGCAATGAGGTCGGAAAATGTTTATTATGAGAATTTAAAAAAATTTCCCTATAGGTATGAAAATTATGGTAATTCTTTGGTAACGTCTATACTCTCGAACACAAGCCATACGCCCTTCCCTTTTACAGCTCCCCTTTCCTGTTACCATGTCCGTATGCTTAGACTCTACCGTGTAATAAACTTAGATAAACGTACAGGCCGATTTTTCATGCATAGTTTTTTTCAATCAACTGCTAATGAAAAATTAAAATTGAAAAATTCATAAGCTTTGTTTAATTGTAAGTTATAATGATTTGAAAATGAGCAAGAATTGCATTTGTTAAGATTTGGTTAATTTTATTATAATTGTTGAAAAATTGTTTTTTTCTTCAGGATTAACGATAAATTTCATTAATGTTAATTGTAATTTTTTGTGAAAGACAATTTGCAAATTATTTAAACAATTATTAATCGTTCTACTGTGCCTTTTCATAGGAAAGATATTATAAATATATATATTATAGATATTATAAATTAAAATATAACTATAAACTTATTTTACATTTCCAGAGTCCTAGATATTCTCGAGGTCGAACGAAAAGGTAAAAAATTGAATTTTGAGCATATCAAGTTAAATATCTCCAAAAATAATTATTGAAGTGAAATTTCCTGAAAAACGATTCTAGATTGTAGTCCTTAGGTCGACTAAACTGCTAAAAAAGTAAATTTTGGTCATTTTGGTCAAAATTTCATGAAAAATAACCCTGAAGCTTCATATATGTAATTTATCCTGACATTTTTTAGAGAATCTGTTCAAAGTTGTGGGCTACGGATGACTACAATTCTACAAAATAGCTTTTTGGGCTTCTAAGCTCTAATATTTCTAGAAATAATTAAGGAATCAAATTTTTCAGAATATGGTTTTGGAGCTTCGTCTGTTCAATGTGTCATTACATTTTTAGACGAAAAGGTACAAAATTTCAGGCTACAGGTTGACTGCAATCCCAAAACATTGAATTTTGGACATAAAAAGTGAAATTCCTCTATGAATAAATAATAAATTGAAGTTTTCTGAAAAATTCCTCTTACGGCTTCACCTAGTGAATGTATTCTAAAATTTGTAGACGAATCGCTTGATTATGTATGCTACAGGTCGATTGTTTTTGATGTTTTCTGAATCTGCTGTGTCTAGTTTCTAAAAACTGGACAATGTGTATGCGCAAAAGTCACTTTTTTTGCGATGAGTATTGATTCCAAAGAGTTTGATTGAAATCAGCAAAGAATTCGCTAAGATATCCAACGCATGTACATACGATGTGTTGAGAAGATATGTGCATTTTTTTTACTTGGCGGTGATTCAGTACCGCGAATCTTGATTCTTTTTTTCTTAACCCTGTTCAAATGTCTTAAGTTAAATTAGGAAACAGTTTAACGATTGCAGCGCTTCCATATAGTAGAAAAACAGTAAAAGAAAAAAATAACTTTATAGAATGGACACAAAACATGTGTTGCTCGAACCTTATCTCTGCCGCGGCTCAAAATGTCCATCGAAAGAATCAAATTACGGTAATGGGTACAATCATTGGCCACTTAAGGCATTTTTCCAGTTTAAGAATTTGTAAAAAAACATTATTTGTGTCGCACAGAAAAACAGTGGTGTCACTTTTGTTGTAGCTCATTTGTTATGTTCTCGAATTAAGATTTTTTTTCTGAAAATAAGAATACTTCGAGTGTGAAACTGTAACTTGAACATAGATATATTCTCAATTTCCGTTGTCTAATTTTTTGCAACTTAAAACAAAACCAAATCGGAGTACTTCTGAGGATCGGCGTTTTTCCTTGCGTACTAAATTCTAAAACAGACAGATGGATAATCAATTTTATGAAGATTTAAATTATCATTATGAGTTCAAGGTTAAGATAAGTAGATAATTTATATATCAATAAATTAACAATAATGTCAAAAAACACAATCATTGGCCATGAAGACGTAGTTATTAGAATAGGCTTATGATTGTATGATTGGCCATTGAAATGCGGTGAAATACAGTCATTGGCCACCTCGTTAGCCACATCAGGTTATACATTACTGATTTTGAAAGCACAGTACCATATCGTTTAATCATTACCACAGTGCCACTAAATCGTATAATCATTGGCCGGAGCCAAAGCCTGTTTTTGACATTTTTTCCACTTATTATTCGTAAAGCACAGTGACAAAAAATTATATACATAGTCTAAAAAAAGTGTAGAGAAATTTAAGTAAATTTCTGCAAAGCTATTAGTTATTTGCTCTTTATACATTGTGGCCAATCAATATGTTTCCGCATAATTCACGAGGTCATTGATTGGCCTACTACTATGTAAATGTAACCACCAAAATCAATTAAAATCCACAAGTTCTTAGTTAAATCTATCGCTACTATCAAAAAAATCATTTTCAACAAGCGGACGCTCCTGACCTCAACAGCGATTCGTTTAAATTCCTTACATATTCAGCATCACTGGTTTCACTTTACCTTGGCATTCAAACGCACTACACTGCACTAACCCCGCTTGTCAAATACGGTGCAGAATTGTTTGGGCTATATCATGTACTATTTATTAATAGTTTTATTTGTGAGTGTTTCTTCATATAAGCATATTGAAATGAGGTGGCCAATCATTGGGGTGTAGCCAACGATTGTACCGATTACCCTATCCAGATAAGAATGGAAGACTCGCAGATAATTAGTTAACGCATGAATAACGAAATGCAAGCTTTTTCAAAAGTAAACGTTGCATTTATGCTCGATTTTCATTGTGGAACATATTGAGAACCACTGAATACAGTCTAGCTTAGTTATAGGTACAGTAGACCGAGTGTTAAGCGAGGAAACGTGTAGTGCGCACAGGCGATCCGAGTACAGAATATAGTAGAGCTTGTTATGCTCCAAGTGGTAGATAATCGTTAAACGTGCTGAGCGAACCAACCTTTTCTCCATCTGAAAAGAAAGTTTAACCACAGTAACGTGTGACGGAGAATAATAAAGTTCGGTTTAGCAGATAGAAGGAATTAGAGGGGAAAAACCGATAATGCATTTAACTTGTTCCAAATAACAGAATCGCTACATTTCAGTACTATCTCTCCATGCCTCAAACATAATCTCATCAATAATTTCACCTACAATCTTAATTTTAGTCATATGAATTATCTGTTATTACAAATATAAATACCAAACATAAATGAGGGCATACGCATGAAATTATTATTTTTGGGCTTCAGTGGGGGATGATAGGACCTATTAGGGCCCGTTTTGTGAGGTTCGCCAAGAAAGAAATTCCGTATTCGCGGAGAGGGGGGGGGGCTGTACTAATCTGCGCCCAGTTTTCAAAAAAATGGAAAAAGAACTACTTGCTATACTTGCTATATGCTATATAAATGATACAGTTAATGAATGTCTAAAGTAATATTTTTTGTGAAGGAGATTTTCCAATTATTTAAACAATTTTCATCTGTTTACACAATATTTTTCCCCTTAAAATCATGGAAGGCTCGTACTTTCAGGATAAATAGCACAGTGGATGAATATTAGGTTTGATATTTTTTCTGAAAGACAGTCTGAAAATTACTTAAACAACTAATAATCACTCACTTGTACCTTTTCATAGGAAAGATGGAAAACATTCTACTATTCTTCAAATCTCTTACACTACGTCCGTTATTATTCAGTATTTTCTTATTTCGGAACTTATAATCTAATTCTTCAAAACATTTATTCGTTGCAATCATTTTTTTAATTAACTGTGGATAGTTACATTGTTTACACAAATAAATATTTTAAATAATTAGGTTATAATCTCTGAAATAAGAAAATACTGAATGATAATAGACATATTGTAAGGGATCCCAGTGTAACTATTTAAAGAATTTGCAGATTTTCTTTTACAAAAAATATTACAATTAACATTCATTATTTGTATCGTTCATCCTGAAAAATACCAATTGTTTTAAATTTTAATCAAATTAGACTAATCTTAAAAAATTTGATTTTGGCTCATTTAAAAAAAAATCAAAAACTCAAACACAAGTTCTAATTTTTTAATTTTTTATTAGCAGTTAATTGCAGAAACTGTACATAAAAAATACCACAATTTTCCTACCCATAATTAAACGTGTTTAAGTTGTTAAAATAATTTGTTGTGACCTTTTTGCGACATCGTAGGACCATTTTTTATTTTAAAAAATTACTTTTTCAGATCGTTTTCGTATCGTTAAACATGAAAAATTTTCCAAACACATTTCAGTACACTACCTCATTAACTCAAAAAAATATAGTTATCCATAACTTAGAAAAAATGGTTTAAAACTGTCTTCCAAAATAAATATTACTCTCAACATTTATTAACCGTATCATTTATCCTGTAAATACTTCACGATTTTCAAAACAAAAAATTGTTTTAAAAAATTCAAATTTTTTAAATAATTGAAACATTTCCTGAATAGAGAGAAAATCTTAGTATTCACTAATTGTGTCATTACTGGAAGAAAATACTAACTTTTTACGATTTTGTGGAGAAAATAAATTATTATGCAAATAGAAATGATTTGAATAATTGGAAAATATGTTAAACAAAAATTATAGCTATTCAAATTCATGAACTGCTTTATTCATCCTGAAAAATAATAATATATCATGATTTACTGGGGCAAAAAGTTTGTTTAAACAATTAATAATTCTTTAAACCATTAAAAAGTACCTAATTTTAAAATATTCGAAAAATTGTGTATTACCGAAAAATAATGAATTATGTAAAAAAAATGTTCAAAAGTCGTATTTTACGTGAATATTAAATAAAATTGCTATGATTGATTTTTTCGTTGAATTTTCCAGACCCAATAGAAGGGGATTGGAGCGTCAAAATTGAAATTTATTGGGTTTAAATAATTTCTTTAATATTCCTCAAGGCGTGACTAAACTTTCATTTATGAAAAGTTGATCAATGTAGTGATTTTTTTTTAAATTTTTTTTAACTGAGCGATTCCATTTAAAAATTTAAAATTTCATGTTAACTTCACGGACTGCGGGGCACGTGTTACTATTGACCGATAAAAAAATTCGGAATTTATTTTTTACACTGTACTGATGTCCTTAAACCAACCGGAAGATGAGTTTTTCTCGAAAAGCGGGTTTTCGCAATTCCACCTTTAAAAATGCTCTGGAGACTAGTTTTTCGACCTGAGAGGTTCGTTCGGAGCTTTTCTTTGCAACAAACGGACGAGAAAATTATTGAGCATTTTTTTACACATTTTCACAAAATTTCGTATCCCTTATAGTAGTTTTCAACTAAATTTGTGTATAAATTTTTTCAAATAATTTTTAGGAATAGTTTTTTTTCCGGTGTGGAATATATATTATATTATGCACTAATGGAAAGGGGGGAAGTCTTTCACCCCTTTGTACATAGAATGTTTTTATAGAAAATGCATAATTTTAGACGTTTTTTGTAACACAGGCATGATTTCTGCTCATAGGGAGGAATTTGGAAACTTTATTTTCATTTTAATATGAATTCAGAACATTTTCAAAGCTTTGGAAATTTATGTTCAATTTATAAATTACCAAAATTGTAAATCAATGCGATCAACTGATCGCCTTACAATCACTTTTTGTGAGCCCAAAATGTGAGACCATAGATGTATTATTATTACAATTATTATTATTATTATTATATCATTAAGCCATTTCCCTTTCATTACTTTACCATTTACTTTACCTTTATACACCTGTTTGGTCAACCGTTCATCTTTCATTCTTTCAAGATCACATATTGTAAGATTATTACTTGCAAAAAGATGGATCTTAACTGATTTCTTTCCCATATATCAACTAGTGTCTCCCCTCTACCACATTCTTGGAGGATTATCTCGTTTCTGACTTTGTCCATCAGTGTTTTCCCGCATATTATGCGCAGAGGTTTCATGCCAATCGCGTTAATTCAAAAAATTCAGAGAATTCAAAGAGTTTCAAGAATTAATAGCATTCAAAGAATTCAGGAAATTCCGAATATTCAAGAATTTCAGAGAATTCCGAATATTCAAAGAGTTCAGAGAATTCCTCATATTCAAAGATTTCAGGGAATTAGGAGAATTTAAGGGATTTCAGAGCATTCAGGGAATGTATAATATTCAAGGAATTCAGGGGATTTAGAGAATTTTGTGAATTCAGAATATGCAAGGATTTCAGAGAATTCTGAATATTGAAAGAATTCAAGGAATTAAAAATATTTAAATAATTAAGGGAATTCAGCGAAATCAAGGATTTTAGGATTTCGACGAACTCAGAGAATTTCCAAGCATTTAGATAATTCAAGAAATTCAGAGAATTCAAAGAGTTTAAAGTATTCATAGCATTCAAAGAATTAAGGAAATTCATAATATTTAAGGATCTCAGGAAATTCAGAGAAATTGCAGATTTCAGAGAATTCGAGAAATTCAGAGATTATTGAAAATTTAGAAAATTCAAGGAATTCACAGATTTTCAGAAATTCAGATAATGCAAGAAATTCAGAATATTCGATGAATTCCGAAAATTCCAAATATGCAAGGAATATCGAATATAGGAATTTAGAGAATTCAGAAAATTTCAGATTCAATAAATTCCTGAAATTGAAAGAGTTCAGAGAATTCAAAGAATTATAGGAATTCAAATGATTCAAGGAATTCACGGAATTCAGAATATTCCCAATATTTAAGTAATTTAGAAAATTCAAGGCATTCAGGGAATTTCCGAGAATCCAGAGCATTTAGGGTATGCAATGAATTCATGAAATAGAAGGAATTAAAGGAGTTCAGAGAATTTAAGGAACTTAAGGAATTTATAATATTTAATTAATTCAGGGCATTCAGAAAATGCAAAGAATGTTAGGAATTCGGAATATTCAGGAATTTCAGAGAATTCCGAATATTCAAAGAATTCAGTATAGTAAAAGAGTTCTGGGAATTCAGAGAATTTCAGGAATTTAAGAGCATTTAGACAGCTCAAGGGATTCAGAGCATTTAAAGCATTTTTTGGAATTCAAAACATTAAAATAATTCTGGGAATTCAGAATATTTAAGGATTGCT
Organism: Andricus grossulariae; assembly: GCA_011634705.1. NCBI lineage: Eukaryota > Metazoa > Arthropoda > Insecta > Hymenoptera > Cynipidae > Andricus > Andricus grossulariae. The sequence goes on along the minus strand of JAABKJ010007545.1, from coordinate 244,459,371 downwards.
CTAAATATAAAACTCCCAATTTTGAAGAAAGAAATTAAAATGTTCAATTTTTACATTGTGAAAGTTCTGAATGTTCAGTTTTAAAGGCCAAAAATGTAATATGTTACCTTTTCCATGCAGCAATTCTAATTCAAACATTTTATTACCAAATTTTCAATTTTAAATGCTCTAAATTTGAAAACTGTCAAACAATACAATTTTGAAAGATTTAAAAATGAAACCAAACAATTTCTATGTTTCGATGATATAAGATTATTCTATTTTAAATGCTTCCAATTCAACATTGTTTGTTTTTAAATAATTCCAGTTTGGAATAATTTAATGTTGAAAGTTTAGAGCTAAAATTAAGATAGAAAATGTTTACGTTTACAGTTTAGGAAGGTTTAAAAAGTCATACAACTTTTGTAATATTTGAAATCATTTCGACCTTTTTATATAATAAACTAAGAAGATTAACGACTCAACTCCCGATTGAAATTAAAAAATTGTAATCGATTTAAACAATTTAATATTTTTACTGAAACTAATATCAGAAGTTATCAAGATTGAAGGCTTTTTCTTTCTTCCAAGTATTTCAAGTCATACAAAAAGTAGTTAAAAACTTTTAAACTGAAAAAGAAAATTAAAGAAACACAGCAAGTAAAACGTCAAATATATTTATCTTAATAATATTAGTTTCCAGTTATTAATTTCATTTTGTAGTGCAATTTGGAATATTTAAAATTGATCAGATTTTTCTACAAATATTTTATTTTAAATTTCGCTTCTTTTCTGCCATATCGATACTATCGATGGCTGCGTGCGCATCTTGTTGAGAAGGTCAGGGTTAACCTAACCGGCTTTTTCCGGTTTCCCCATTATGTCCCACATTTGTGATCGCATGTGATATAGAAATTAGTATTAATTAAACCAGGTTTAAAAAATAATAAAAATGGATTTTCCAGCAAAAAATGTCTCCCAACCGTCTACTTCGTCTGTTTTTCAGCAAGGTATTTATTGGAAATCATAAAGTTAATATAAAAACATAAAGTTAACCTCAAAATTTCTCGTCATTTTTGTGCAAATTGTTCAAATTCTTGAAGTAAATATAATTTTTTATGTATCTTATGCATACATATCATTCATTAAATTCACCAGATATTAATTGTTTGTCCTGGCCAAGAGAAAGAGTCCAAAAATTGAAGGCCGTGTCTACGTGTACCGAAATTTCGGTACAAAAAGCCGGTCTTTTTTAGTATAGAACTTAATCTTCTTGTTTGAAAATCCATCTTTTACTTGAAAATTCGAGTATTCCAGTTAAATATTCATAATTTTAGTTTAAAATTCATCTTTTTCGTTGAAAATAAATTTACTTCGTTGAAAGTTAAACTCTTTTGTTAAAAATTCATCTTTTTGGTTTAAAATTTATCTATTCCAGTTGAAGATTCATCAGATTGGTTGAAAATTAATGTTTTTTACTGAAAATTTAACTATTCCGTTTTTGGTTAAAAATTGATCCTTTTTTATTTAAAAATTCAACTATTTCGTTGAAAATTGAACTATTTCGTTGAACATTAATGTATTTTGTTAAAAAATCGTATTTTTTGGTACAGAATCAATCTTCTTGTTTGGGAAATTAATCTTGTTTGAAAATTCATCTTTTTTTTATGTAAATTCAAGTATCCTAGTTAAATATTCATCATTTTAGTTGAAACTACATCTTTTTGGTTGAAAATAAAACTAGTTGGTCGAAAGTTAAACTCTTTTGTTGCAAATTCCTATTTTTGGTTTAAAATTCATCTATTCCAGCTGAAGATTCATCATTTTAGTTTTAAATTCATCACTTTGGTTGAATCTTTTTGTGTGGAAATTTAATTGTTTTAACTGCAAATTTAACTCTTCCATTTTTTATTAAAAACTGGTCTTTTTTTAGTTCAAAATTCAACTGTTTGACTGAAAATCGATGTTTCTTAGTTTAAAATTCAACTATTCGGTTGCGAATTCAGGTATTTTGTTGAAAATCGTCTTTTTTGGTAGAAACTTAATAATTTTTTTTAAATTCACCTATTTTGTTAAAAATTCATCTGTCTTGTCGAAAATTCAATATTTTCACTTGAAAAATTAGGAATTTGAAGAGGTTCAAATTTAATTTAATATAGTACCCACTATGGTGATAAAAAAAACGCTTTTTACCCTAAAGGGCAAGACCCCCCCCCCCAAGTTTCCATTTCCGAAGAAAAAAAATTCGTAATTTTTTTTCGAAATTCGAATATTAACACGTGCCACCGGTCACTTCAAAATCCCATTTAATTAACATGGGGAAATTTGGGATTTTCGAGAGTTTGATCGAAACGTGCCAACTTTTTTAGGGATTGAAGAGGAGTACCTATGAATTAAAATTATACTAGTAACTTTTATTTTAAGCAACCCGAGATATGACCTAACAATAAAAAAAACTACATTTTTACGTATTATTGTTACTTTTTAGCAATTTCCGTCGTCTTTTTCATGTAAATAATTACTAATGGATAGGTTTTTTTTTCTCAAATTGGTATCCTATGCTACTTTTTCTTGAATAATTATATAATGTTCATACATATCTTTTAATGTTTAATAAATTTCTATTTGCTTAAACAATTTTGTTTTGCTTAAGCAGTTTTTTTTCGATATCTTCAAAAAAATGAAATAAAATACATATAATTATTTTTCTGACTGTATAGTGTATGGAAAGAATATATTAATTATTTCAAATTGTTTAAACAAATATAATTTGTTTAAACAAGTATTTTTCTAAAAATATTTTTTAAATCGTATATTCTGAATTAAACATAATATTTAATGATTCCGAGGAGTAGTCAATTCTGTTAAAAACTTCGTGTCATTGTTTAAACAATTTTCATTCGGTCAAGCAGTTTTCTATTGAAAAATATGGATCAATAATATAAAATATTACACATAGAATTATTTTCTTAATTATATTTTTTGTGTCTTCTAGTGTGTCAGATTGATATTCATAAGACTTTCAAATGCTATAATGAAATATAATCTAAATCCATTTCATATGCAGTCTAATTAAAGGTAATTTTTCCAGTACATAAAATACCACAGACGCGAACCATCATGTTTTCCCATCTTCAAATGTTTTGATTTTCATAAAAAGCTGCGGTCGGCTTTGCCCTCCGGTGTGGGGAAAAGCCGACGAAATACAGTTTGTTGGAAATAATTAAATGATTAAATCATTGTTTTATTCATGTAACTAATACTTAAAAAAATATGATATACAATGATGTAGGACTCGAAATGAAAGAAAAATGGATCAATTCTACATCTTATTAATTAAACAAAAAAATCATTGACTGCCAACTGGTCGGCGCTGCCCCTCCTTACCCTCATGTTTTACTCCTTCTGATCCTATTTCCCTGTCTAATTCTGTATCGATTCCTATCCTGAAAGCCATTCGTTACATTAACTATTCGCGAAGAAATGAAGAATGAACAGAAAAGAACAGAAAAGGATCAAATTCGTAGGATGAATAATTAATAAAGGACGGAAATTGATAGAGTGAAATATATTTAGAAGAGAAAAGGGTAAACATGGATAGAATGAAACAGGTCTAAAATATATTGGAATGAATATCGTTTTAGCAAATAAGATTGAAAATTATTATAGAAAAACTAATTTTTGAAAGGTAGATATTGCAATTATGATACCCTTTAAATCATAAATAAGGGGACGTTCAAAGACTACGTCACAATAACACTCACGATTTGATGAAATGGTTGAAAAAAATGAAAATTACTGATGTTATTTTACAAGTAAAGCATCTAAATACATACTTCACATTCGCCCCCCCCCCAACCCCGTTCCCCGCGTGACCACTATTTTACAGAATTCCTTTTTTTCGGTTCAGACTTCATCTCTTTTGATTAAAAATTCGACTATTTGGTTAAAGTTTGAAATATTTTGATGAAAAATCGCTTTTTAAGTTGACAATTAATTTTCTTGAATGAAAATGTAACTAATCCTTTTTTAGCTAAAAATGTATCGATTTCAGTTGAAAATTCAACTGCTTGGTTAAAGGATAAACTAATTTTTCAAACATTTATTTTATTGGTTGTAAATTGAACTATTTTGTTAAAAATGGATTTTTTTGTATTGAAAGTTACTTTTTTTATTTAAAATTGAACTATTTCCTTTTTCGTTGAAAATGTATCGTTTTGACTCGTAAATTAAACTATTTGTTTGAAAATTCGTTTTTCTTTTATATTGAACATTACTCTTTCCAATTAAAAATTTATCTATTTCATTTTTGGTTAAAAATTAAATTTTGTTGTTGTATATTCCTATTTTTTGCTGGAAAAATTAATCTTCTTCTTTGAAAATGTAACTAATTGTTTAAAAGTTGAACTACTGTGTTAAAAATTCGTTTTATTAGTTGAATATCTAACTTTTTAATTGAAAAATTAACGATTTTATTGAAAATTTGCTTTTCTTTGTTTGCAAATTATTTTCTTAAGTGAAAATTTAACTATTCCATTATTGGTTCAAAATTGATCGTTTTTGGTTGAAAATTCAACAATTTGGTCGAAAATTGATATATTTCGTTGTGAAGTCTTTTTTTTGTTGTTGAAAATCAATCTTTTTGATTGAAATTTTAACTACTTGGTTCGAAGCAGAACTAATTTTTTTTTAAATTCATTTTATCAGTTAAAGATCCATCTCTTTGATTGAAAATTTAAATACTTTTGTTGAAAATTCATGTTTTCCAAATACATTTTTTTAACTAAAAATTAAAAAATTCCTATTTTTGTTAAAAATTGATAGTTTTTAGTTTGAAATTAAGCTATTTGGCTTAAAAACTCAATTGTTTGGTTAAAAAAATAAATAGCTTGGTTACAAGTTTTTTGTATTTTGTCTGAAAAATCTCCTTTGGTTGAAAATTCAACTGTGTTGTTGAAAATTCTTCTGTTTGGTTTGAAAATTCAACTATTTTGGTTGAAAATTTGTCTTTTTTGGTTGAATTTAACGGTTTTAACTTGAAATTAAAATATTTTTTGCTTGGAATTTCAGCTATTAAATTTTTCGTTGAGAATTCATCTTTTTGGTTAAATCGAAATTTTTGGTTGAAGATTCAAATACATGTTTGGATGAAAATTCATCTTTTTACGACGAAAATTCAAGAATGTGGTTAAAAGTTCTACTTTTGTGTTGAAAATTCGTCTTTCTTTAGGGAAAACTCATCTTTTTCGGTTAAAAATTCCAGTGTATTCTAAAATTTCTTTTTTGTATGAAATTCACAAATTTGGTTGAAAATTCGTCTTCAAGGTTGAAAATTTAACTACCAAATTTGTCATTAAGAATTTATCTTTTTTGGTTCACAGTTAAACCACTTTATCAAAAATTAATTTTATTTGTTGAAAATTGAACTATTTTGTTCAAATTTCATTTTTCTTGTGGTTAATAATTAATTTTTTCAACTGAAAATTTAACAATGCTAGTTTTGGTTGAAAATGATTCCTGTTTAGTTGAAACATAAGCTATTAAATTTTTCATTGAAAACTCATATTTTTTGGTTGAAAAATAGTTTTTGTCGTTGTTGAAAATCAATGCTTTCAAGTTTTAACTATGAATTGAACTATTTCATTTTCTGTTCAAAATGGATCGTTTATAGTTTAAAATTCAACTATTTGGTTAAAGATTAAAATTTTCGTTGAAAATTCATATTTTCGGGGAAATTAAAACAAAAAAAATTCAACTGTTTTGTAGAAAAATCATCATCTTGACCCAAAAATTTAATTGTTTTACTTAATTTGATAATTCAACAATTTGGTTGAAATTTTCTTTTCTGCTTGGGTTAAAAATGCAACTGTTTGGTTGAAAATAATTTTTTTTTGGTTGAGGATTTAACTATTTTGTTAAAAAATTCACCTTTATTGGTTGAATCCAACTGTTTTTCTTTAAATTAAAATCTTTTTTGTTTGAAATATGAACTAATACAGTTTTTTTTGTCAATTAATTCTTTTACTTAAATTCGACTGTTTTTTATTTAAAATTAAAATCTTTTTTGTTATTGAAATATCAACTATTATGCATATTTTTTGTTGAGAATTTTATTAATCTCTTTTGATTAAAAATTTAACTACTTACTTATAAGTTTAACTGCTTTGTTAAAAATTAATTTTTGTTTGTTTGTTAAAGATTCATCATTTAAGTTGTAAATTCAACTACGTTGTTGAAAATTTAATTATTTTGTCAAAAATCTTTTTTGTTTGAATAATAAATTATTTTGTTAAAAATGCAATATATTACGACTTGCAATCTTAAGTGTCTCATATTGAGTTCAATATGGTAACCATAAACTAATTTAATTTAAAAGAATTTATTCCCCTATTTTCGTGAAAAGTCACCCGTTTTCCCAGTTTTGAGAGAATTTTCGGCAGTGAAGTCTCTTAAAATATTATGTTAGTATGTTTGGTGTTTTACTTTAGGCTTTTATCAAATTCAATCAAAGAAAAAAACCCACGCAGTTGAATGTTTAATTGAAATCGATCAGTTTTCAATGAAATATTTGAATTTTCAACCAAAGGGATGAATTTTCAACTAAAAATATCACTCTTCAACAGAAAATTGATTTCTCAACAAAGTGGTTCAACCAAAATTCTCAAACAAAATAGTTGAATCCTCAAACTAAAAAGATTAATTTTTAAGGAAAAATTGTTTAAAATACTGTTTCGTAGTTTCTGAACGACGCCTGATAACTCAACGTTGAGTCATAGTAGAAAATTCAAAACCAGCCCTCTTCGTGATCCAGAGTTTCCAATTTTGGTACACTTGTTTCCCTGAAAAAAGCAAACACTCCGGAGGTTTCATGAAAGATAAAGGGAAGATAAAACGCAGGAAAAGTCCGCAGGTTGAAGAGAACGGTGGACGCGTGTGTGGCTATCGATCAACCCGGATCCTCCCTCGGTGGTCTCCTCGACTCCTCGAAATTTCTCATCCCCTCGAGTACACCGAATTTACCTAACGTAGGCATCTCTCTTCTTCTTCCTCCATCTTCCTCTATCACTATATAACCAAGTAATTTCTTCTCCCTTACTCTCCACACTTGCTTGACTCCTCGACGCCATTTCACCCCGGAGAGGCCTATATCAGTAGTGAGAGGGAGAGAGAGAGTGAAAGGGGGTGAGGAGAGAGGAAGAGGGAGCTAGAAAGCTTGTTACAGACGTGACGGACCCTCCGTACCTTACGACGACGAGAAGTGAAGCAAAGGGGAGAGATGCTTTTAGAGCTTGGAATATTCACGAGGCGAGCCTTGGACAAGCGAAACACATCTACTCCGAGCTTAACCGATATCCGGTCTCACCAGCTCGATTATCAGCCTTTGAGATCCCTCAGAAAGTTCAGATAGAGTTTGCACTCTTCCATGAAAATTGAGAACAGTCAGGAAATGCTTGTTTATATTTGGCTAAAGTTTCGATCCGGATTGTAAAACCAGTAGCTTGATTGCATTTGTCAGGCGTCGAAGTGCTCTATAGAACCAAAACAAACATCAAAAAGTATCTTACTGAAGAAAAAAGTAACCTTAACAATAAAAAAATAAAGTAATCAAAAAGTATGGGGCCGTACGTAATTTATGGTTTCCAGAAATAATAAGGTATGGGACTTGAAACTAATGGAATTTTTTTTATATTTTAGACAATATACTCGAACTTGAATTTGTGCTGGGTTTTGATTATGACATTCGACACAAAGCTAGGCTCTCCGAACGTTCACATCAGGGCTGTGTGAACTGACGCAACGCCATGCAGTTATCCAGTTACGTCGCTAGGTACAGCGCTTTATCGCTACGCTACTGTTTTGTCGCGCATGACTCAGCACGTCATATCCCCCCGCTGCTCTTCTCACCCGAAACCACTGCGCGGCATCAGTTCTCGAAACGCACATCTCAAGTTTCCTGAAATCCAAGTTCGAGTGTACATGCTTTGCAGGGTGGAAACTTCATTTTCAAAATGTCCTGATTTTTCCTCGACCAATTTTTCATTTTCCCTGACCATTAACATTCAGATACCAGAATTTTAATCTTGTAATATTTTTAGCATAGGCTATTTTATAAACGGAATAAAACAATATTTCAGATACAAATTTAAATTTCTCAAATTTATTCATTTATTTTCAACAAAATAAGCCTTCTACCACAAAAGAAGCCTTTTTAACGAAACACTTGAATTTTGAACAAAATAATTGAATTTTCAACAAAATAATTCAATTTTCAGCATAAAAAGATGAATTCACAACAAAAAGTGTAATAGTTGATATTTCAACCAAAAAGGATGAAATTTCATCAAAAAAATTTAATTTTTAAATCAAAAAGATGAATTTTCAGCAAATAAAGATTTTTCAGGCATGGAAGAAAAAAAAGTTCACCTAAATTGTTGAACTTTAAAGCCAAAAGACAAATCTTCTATACAAAAATTGAATTTTCAATCAGAAAATATGAATTTTCAGCAAGAAAATAAATTTTGAACAAAATAGTTAAATTTTCAACCAAAGAGATAAACTTTCATTAGAAAAAAAAAAAAAATCAACAAAAGTAGTTCAACTTTTAGCCACGCAGTTAAATTTTCAATTGAAAAAGATCAGTTTTCAATAAAATAGTTGAATTTTCAACCAAAGGGATGAATTTTCAACTAAAAATATACATCTTCAACAAGAAATTGATTTCTTAACAAAATGGTGCAAACAAAATTTTCAAACAAAATAGTTGAATCCCCAAACAAAGAAGAATAATTTTCAACTAAACAGTAGCATTTTTTCCAAGAAAGATGGACTTTTTACTAAAACAGATGAATTTGTGAATAAAAAAGATAAATTGTCAAGAAAATAGTTGAATTTTTATCCAAAAAAGATTTTAGTTGACTGTTTAACACCAAAATATGAATTTTAATCAAAAAGTAAATTTTGTACGATAATAGTTGATATTTCAACCAAAAAGGATGAAATTTCATTAAAAAAGTTAAATTTTATAACCAAAAAGAGGACTTTTCAATAAATAAGAATTGTTCAGGCATGAAAGAAAAAAAAATTAACCTAAATGTCCTAAATTGTTGAACTTTCAAGCCAAAAGACAAATTTTCTATACAAGAATTGAATTTTCAGCAAGAAAATTAAGTTTGAACAAAATAGTTAAATTTTCAACCAAAGAGATAAACCTTCATTAAAAAAAAAATATCAACAAATTTTCAACAAAGTAGTTCCACTTTTACCCACACAGTTGAATTTTCATTTAAAAAAGATCTGTTTTCAATAAAATAGTTGAATTTTCAGCCGAAGGGATGAATTTTCAACTAAAAATATCAATCTTCAACAAAAAATTGATTTCTTGACAAAGTGGTACAATCAAAATTTTCAAACAAAATAGTTGGATCCACAAACAAACAAGATTAATTTTCAACCAAACAGTAGCATTTTTTTACAATAAAGTTGGAATTTTTACTAAAACAGATGAATTTGTAAATAAAAAAAAATGAATTTTCAAGAAAATAGTTGAATTTTCATCCAAAAAAGATTTTAGTTGACTGTTTAACACCAAAATATGATTTTTAGTCAAAAAGTAACTTTTGTACGAAAATAGTTGATATCTCAACCAAAAAGGACGAAATTTCATTAAAAAAGTTAAATTTTAAAACCAGAAATATGAATTTTCAACAAATGAAAGAAAAAAAAGTTAACCTAACTGTCCTAAATTGTTGAACTTCAAGCTAAAAGACAAATTTTCTATACAAAAATTTAATTTTCAATCAGAAAATATGAATTTTCAGCAAGAAAATAAATTTTGAACAAAATAGTTAAATTTTCGACCAAAGAGATGAACCTTCATTCAAAAACAAATTTTTAACAAATTAGTTCAACTTTTACCCACGCAGTTGAATTTTCAAATGAAAAAGATCAGCTTTCAATAAAATAGTTGAATTTTCAACTAAAAATATCAATCTTCAAGAAAAAATTGATTTCTTGACAAAGTGATTCAATAAAAATTTTCGAACAAAATGGTTTAATCTTCAAACAAAGAAGAATAATTTTTAACCAAACAGTAGCATTTTTTCCAAGAAAGATGGACTTTATACTAAAACAGATGAATTTGTAATTAAAAAAGATAAATTTTCAATAAAATAGTTGAATTTTCATCCAAAAAAGATTTCAGTTTACTTTTCAACACCAAAATATGAATTTTAATCAAAAAGTAAATTTTTTACGAAAATAGTTGAATTTTCAAACAAAAAGATGACTTTTTAACAAAATTGTAAAATTTTTAAACAAATAATAAAACGTATATCTAAAAAAATAATCTTCAACAGAAAGCAACTGCAAAAAAAAAAGAAATATAAATATAAATACAAGGCAAATAAATGACTAACAAGAATATTATATCAGAGTTACCGCAAAACTTCATTCTAAAAATTCTCTAATTTTTCCCTGACCAATTTTTTATTTTCACTGGCCATTAATATTCGAAGACCAGAATCTTGAATGACTGTCGATTTTGTAAATATATATGATTTTAACTTCTTTAAGATATAAAACTAAGAATGTTTACAAAAAGAATGTATATTTCGAAACATTTATTTTATAATATGAAAAGTAAGTTTTTCTATATGAAAAAAAAATGGTTTTGCTAGGACAAAACTCGCAGGATATCTCCTTCATATTACTATGAATAACAAAAAATTGAAGAAAAAAATCGAACCTTTTGGAGGAAAGTCGCGTTTTATTTGTTTTAAAAAATGTACGCCATCCTAGGATCTAGACTTTTCTTGAAATTTTGCCTGATTTGAAATCGAATTTGTCAAGATTATATCACAAGATAAAGTGTAGCAAAAATATATTTTTCAATTAAATTGTTACGTCTAGAAACAATGAGTTATTTTTAATTATTCCTCAGAGCATAGTAAAAATATTTCAGTAAACAATGAATAAAAAAGGAACGTTTCATACAATTTTCCTAAAATTTAAAGGAAAACTAAAAGGTGAGAAGTTTAATGGAAAGTAATATTATTAATTTCGCATTCCAAATTTCTTATTTTTCCGATATAAACGAAAAAGTGGCTTGTATCTGAAGAATTTTAATTTTCTGCTGATTCGAAATGTTTGAATTTTCAATTTCAACCAGTGAGAAGAAGAGAAAATAATATTCAATAATACTTTCCAAAAATTATAATACTAACATTAAAAAAATTAGCATTAATGGAATAAAAAATAGAGACTTTGAAAAATCCCTAAAAATAAATATATAATCAAATCTGAAAACATGGGCCTTCTTTGATGTAATGTCGGAACCATTCTTTATTGCGCACTGTCGAACGCGATGATAAATTTTTCCAAACTGTCTGGGACTTCGTGCAACAGCAGCGCACTATTCTTCACTTTAGGCATTTATAAATATTCTTTTGAACCGAACTAAAAATATTCACTTTTCTACAATTCACAGTTGACTGAATTTGGTTTCTTACTCACATTTTTTATACTGAATACAAAACTTTTTCCCCCAGATTATTATCGAGAACCCGTTTCTCGCGAGTCAAGTTATAACGTCAGTCCGACCCAACTTCGGTCAATGATGGGGAAATAGGGAGACAGAAGTAAAAGTCATTCAAGATTTATAACATTTTGGTACACCTCCAAGATTCCATGACTATTTCTACACTTTTTAGAAGACAATTTTTTTCCGCGTAACATATCTGGGCGCTGTGAGGCAAAAATGTTATCAGTTAACCGTCATCGACACCAGACTGTGTACCTGAATCGTGAATTTTGTATTCAGGAATCGTCTCCCTCGAATATACATATGTCCTCCAGATTCAGAGACCCAAGACACGAACCAGAAAAGACTCTTCGACAATCAACAGCGGTCCGTTGATTTTCTGTTTGTCTTTGAGCGTGATTGGCTCCTCGTGTTAGAATGACTGTTCAGTGTTCAGTGTTCAGTTCTACTCTGAAACTATGTTGGTCTCCGTTTGTATTTGCCGAAATTGTCCACAAAGTGCAAGCACCACAAGAAACACACTAACACAGACTATTATGAGCCCAGGTTCGAGACAATTGAATTGATGAGAGGAAATCGAGATTGAAATCCAAGTGGATCAATATTAGTTCATTACTATTATTTGCACCTTGAGAAAAATCTCATTGTGACATCTAGGACATCTAGGACATCTAGGTAGTTTGAAATTTTCAGGTACACATTTTTCAATTTAAAAGAGCAGGCTTAAGTTTGTAACCTAGAAATTATGTTTTGGGGATGCCTCCTGAGTATTTGAACCCAGTATGAAAAAAATCTGTGGGCCCTATTTAGAACTAACTTGTTATTTTTCATTTTTTGATCAATTTATATGATTTTTTTCGAAAGGAACAAACAATAATAAGTTAAGTTTTCTCCGCTGAAAACCTTTAATTTTGCATACAAAAAAGTATCTGTGAGATTATTATTGATAGACTTTCCCGATCCATTTTAAATTTTGAAAAATGTGTGAAATACATCTGTTTTCTTAACATTTTACATTTCTGTGGTGCATTTTACCTAAAAGTTCTAGAGTACGAAAAATATTTTTAAAGAAATTTCCGAACAAATTTAGGGGGGGGGGGGGAATAATGTTTTAGGGTGAATAGTTCAGAAGTGAAGAGATTTTTCAATGAAAAAAAAAAGTTAAATCTTTTTCTTTTCGCATGATATCTTGTCCTCGGTTTTTTAAACACTTTTACTGCGAATATAGGGGAATAAATTCTTTTTACTCAAATTAATGTATATGTACCATATTGAATTCCATATGAAACGCTCAAGATTTCAAGCCAAAATATATTGCATTTTCAAAAAAATAGTTTAATTTCCAACTATAAAAGATTATTTTCCACCAAGAAAGGTGAATTTTCAACGAAAAAGTTGAGTGTTCAAGCTAAAAAGTAGAATTAAAAAAAAAATAATTGACTTGTAAATCCAAGAAGATGAATTTTCAATCAAGAGAGATGATTTTTTAATCAAATAGTTGAATTTTTAATAAACAACCCAAGTGAAAAAGTTATATTATATATAGTGGACAAGATAATGATATTTTTCATTTGTTTTATAATTTTTTGTGTATGAAATAAATAAAAAATATTAATGTTTAGTCCACCATACGTAAACTATATATAAATTTTTCACCTGAAAAAAGAGTTAATTTCAGATCAAACTGTTGCATTTGTAAACAAATAGTCAAATGCAAAATGACGAACTTTTTAGAAGACACAGAAGAATTTTCGGCAAATTAGTAGAATTTTTAACCAAACTAGTCTAATTTTCAAATTACAAAGATGAAGTTTCAACCAAATTATCAATTTTTCAAACAAAAAAAAACTTTAATTAAAAACAGTTGCATTTTTTAAAAAATAGTTGACTCTTTAAAACAAAGAAACTTATTTTTATATATTCAAACAAGAAATTTTCTATAAAAAAAATATGAATTTGAAATCCAAAAGAACGAATTTGTTATTCAAAAAGACTAATTTGCAACAAATCAATTGGATTTTTGAACAAAAAAGATGACTTTCAACAGAGTAGTTAAATTTTAGAATATTAATAAATTTTCAAAAAAATATTTATATTTGCAAGTAACTAATAGAGAATAAAAATAAAAAAAATAAAAATAGAGAATCATCAAACAAAAAAATTTATTTTCAAAAGAGAAGTTTAACTTTCAACCAAATGGTAGAATTTTTAATCCAAAAGATTAATTCTCAACAAAAAATATAATAGCTGATATTTTCAACAAATGGTTTGAATTTTCAACGAAAAATTTTTTAATTCTAAATAAAAAAAGCTTGATTTATCAAAAAAAAAAGATGAATTCTCAATAAAAAATATAAAAGTTTATATTTCAACCAAAAAATATGTTTATTTTAAATAAAATACAGTTGAATTCAACCAAAAAATAAGAAATTTTCAACCAAATAGCTAAATCCTCAAAGAAAAAAGATTAATTTTTTACTAAACAGTTGTACTTTTTCTTTAAAAAAAAAGATAAAATTTCTACCAAAGAGAGGACTTTTTAAACTGAAATGACGAATTTTCAAGAAAAGAGTGGAATTTTCAACGAAGAAAGATTTTTTAGTCAACAGAGAAAAAAATTTCAACAGAATTGAATAATTTTTTAGTCGAAAAGACGAATCCTCTACAAAAGAGTTGAAATTTTATTCTGAAAATATGATTATTCAACTAAAAAGTTCATTTTTAACCAAATTGTAGAATTTTGTACCAAACTAATAAAATTTGTAACTCAAAAAGAAAATTTTTCAACATAACAGTTGAATTTTTGTGTCAAAACATGAATTTTCTGCAAAACAGTTGAATTTTTGAGCCAAAAAGACGAATTTTTTGCATAATAGCTGAATATTCAACAAGAAAGTTAATTTTTCAGCCAAATAGTTGTATTTTAAACTAAAAACAGTCAAATTTCAACCAATAATGGAACAGTGAATTTAAAGTTGAAAATAAATTAATTTAAAAAAAATGAATTTTCACTCAAATATTTCCACTTTTAACCAAATAAGGTAAGTGTCGCAGTAATCGTCACGGTCCCAGTTATCGTAAAACTTGGTTTTTATTTGAATATATTGTTACAAAAAATATGTTTAAAATAACATTTTATTATGAAACCAACATATTTTTAGCATTTTATAATAACAAATAGAAATTACATTCATACAAATTAAATAAAAATGTTTACCTTAGTTGAATTTTTAATAAAAAAAATTGGATCTCAAAGAAAAATATAATAGTTGATATTTCAACCAAAAAAGTATTTTAATTTTGAATAAAAAAACTGAATTTATAAAAAAGAATGAATTCTCAAAAAAAAATGTAATAGTTGATATTTCAATCAAAATATATTAACTTTTAACCAATCAATTGCATTTTTAATGAAAAAAGATCAGTTTACTACCAACAGAGGTGAATTTTCAAACCAAAATGACAAATTTTTAACAAATGAGTTCAATTTTTAAGCAAGAAATATTTTTCAGTCAATAACAGAGAAAAGAAAGTGTCAACCAAATTGTTCAATATTCACGTCAAAAAGACGAATTCTTTACAAAAAAGTTAAATTTTCATTCCCTAAAATATGAAGTTTCAGTGACATTTTTGAATCTTAAACTAAAACAGATTAATTTTAACCAAACAATTACATTTTTAATAAAAAATACCAAATTTCTATCAAAAGAGAGGAATTTTCCAACCAAAAAGATATATTTTCAACGTAACAGCTGAACTTTTTAGTCACGAAGCTAATTTTCTGCAAAATAGTTGCTTTTTTTAACCAGAGATGAATTTTTTGCATAACAGTTGAATTTTTAACCCAAAAATATGAATTTTTAACGAGAAAGTTAATTTACAACCAAATGGTTGAATTTTAATCTAAAACAAACAACTTTTAAACATTAATGGAATTGGTAAATTTATAGTTTCAAACATTAAAGAAAATATACTTTTCAATAAAATAGTTAAATTTTCACGCAAGGAGGTGAATCTTTAACTAATAAAATGAATTTTTAACGAAGTAGTTCCATTTTTAACTAAGTAGTTGAATTATCATGCAAAAGAAAAAGAATATTCAACAAAATAGTTAAATCTTCAACCAATAGAATTAATTTTTAACAAAGTAGTTCAACGTTCAACCAATGAGAATAGTGGAAAAGCTTTTTGTGTGCGGGTTGGGCCGCCAAGCTTGCAGACCGGTAACAGCTCGTGGAACAACAAAAGCTCGCAAGCCGAAAACAGTTTGCGGTCCGAAAAAAGCTTACAAAACTTGCAAAATAAATAAGGAATATTAACAGAATTAATATTGATATTAACAGGAATTTATATATCAAAAATAATTATATCCTTCAATTTTCATTTGATTTGAAAAGTCTTTTTCTAAAATTGAAATAACTTTAATTAAAAGGAGATTTTTGAAAGAAAATTTTTTTATTTCATTTCTCCTGTTGTGTGAAATTGATAAAAAGTCATGTTTGTAAAGAAAATGTGTGCCTGTGTATTAACACAGGTGACTTGCATACATTAATTATTATTATTATTATATCATTAAGCCGTTTCCCTTTCGGGGTAGGCGTGAATTGCTCAGTGGTAAAGTAGTGATGCAATTTTATTAATTTTGAAAGATTTTTCAAAATGTTAGGAAAATTTCGAGTCAGTTTAAGAAATATTTATTTTCCAAACTTTTAAAAGTCCTAAATATCTTTCAAAGTAACTCGAATTTTTTCCTAAAATGTTTCAAACACCTGAAAAATAAAAAATTATACTTTTTCGACGTATCCGGAAGCTTAAAAACATTTTTTGAATTTTTTCAAGAATCTTAAGAAAATCATATATTTATTTACCTTCAAAAACAAATGAACAAATAAACTTAAGAAATAAATGTTTGGTAGAGATTTTTATTTTGTAATTTAAATTATTTATCCCCCAAAAATAATAATTTGATTGATTTTTTTTTCTTTCATGAGTAAAAAATCTTTTTTAAGATAAAATTTAAAATTCAAAATTTCAAAAGATTTCCAAAATTGTCAAAACAGAATCTGAAAGATTTGAGGGCAAGTTATTTAATTTGTCAGAATTTTAAAAAAATTTGTTAAAAAATTCAGAGTTTCAAATGATATGTAGATGGTTTGAAAGTTTTGGAAATGGTTGAAAAATTATTTTGAGTTTGAAAAGATTTCCAAAAATTTTTAAATAAAAATGTAAATTTGTGAAGATTACAAACAAAATAATAAGGCTTGAAGAAAATAAAAAACTTTCCTTGAGATTCCTGGGAAAATTTTTTAATGTCTTTTTATTTTGAAAATTAAATTTTGAAGGAAATTTAAAAAGGTATAAAACAGTTTAAAAGATTTCTATAAATTTCGAAAATATCTGGAAAATTTAAGGTCAATTTTTCGAAATTTTAATAATAGTTCGAGTCAGTTTAATAGATAATTGTCTCCCAAGCTTTCAAAAATCCAAAATATTCTCAAGAATCTTACTAAAATGATATTTCGATAACCTTAACAACAAATGAACATATAAACTATTTGGTTGAAAATTCGTTTTTCTGGTTTGCAAATTTACCTCTTTGGTTGGCAATATCACTATTTTGTTGAAAATTCGTCCTTTTTATACAAAATTCATCTATTTCGTTAAAAATGCATATTTTCGTGTTAAAATTTGAACTTTTCGATAGAAAATTAGTCTATTTCTGAAAAAATTTAATCTTTTTTAGTTAAAAATGCAACGGGTGAAAACTAATTTTGTATTGTTGAGTATTTAGCTATTTTGTTAAAAAAATTTCTTTTTTGGCATAAATTCAACTATTTTGTTATTAAAAATTAAAATCTTTTCTGGTTAAAATATCATTTATCTTATCTAAATAATATATTCATCATTTAATAATGACAATCAATGGACAAACGTTTTCAGTATTTTGAAATACAAAATGTACTGTTTTCAGTTTAAGAAAATATCATATTCCCATAAAAATATAAAAGGTCCAATTTTTGAAAATGCTGATAAGTTTGTTATATTCGCTGTATGATGAAAAATATGTTTTTCATGGACTTGATTATAATTTAATACTTAATTTTCAATATTTAAATCAACCGATGTAAAGTATATACACTATGCATATATATGTTATTTATGGAAATAGTTTAAATCCTCCTTGTCTATTTCCTTGAAACTTTCAAAATAAAAAGGTTTTAGACTTATTATAATATTTAAGCGGAAATTCAGATTTCAGATGATTTCAAATTTTAGATGAGATTTCAGTATTAAAAACATGAAAAAATTTAATATTTTGAAAACCCATACACGAGATGAAAAAGAAATGAAATAAGCAAAGTTTTGATGGGAATGTGCCCACTTATCGGGTAGATTTTTTCACTGCTAATGTTATTTTTTACGAATAAAACAAAAACTACGTATCTTATCAAAAAGTAATCGATAACAAATTTGTAGATCGTTTTTATATGCACAATTTTTGTTTTCTCGTTTTTTTCATATCTTGCATAGTTTGGCCGCAAAATGGAATTTTTTATTTTTCATTATCTTTTTGTGTGATCAAAGTTTGAATTTTTTATTTTTCATAAAATTCAAAAAGTTGTTGTAACAATATTGTAGGGTGCTCAAGAAGTAACAATTTTATCCTCATGATTTTATTACATATCGTGCGTTTTTTGGCTTAAAATGTTCATTTTCGTTTGTTTTTTGGAATTTTGTGAATGCTATAACTCCCATAATTTTTCTATCTGTTGAAAAAAGTCATAAGGATATCTTTTCTCCTTTCTGAGTAATATTAATATTCGTCCATAGAATTATTAAATATAAAAAAAAGTGTTCTCAAACATTTTCAAAATGCGCTCACTTTTTGAATTTTTATCCAAAATGGCTGGCTAACGAACTTGACCTTAAGTTTAGGAGACTTAAAGAGTATACCAAAACCCGATCCAATACGTTAATTCTTTTGAAAGTTATTGTGCTAACAAACTAAAAATATACAGACTAACAGACTAACAGACAGACATTTTGTAAAAACTTGTTTTTTGAGTTCAGGGGGTCTCAAAACGTAAAAATTTGACAAAAGCGGGGGGAGTCAAATTTTACACAAATCTAATATACCTTCTCTGGATGAGAATGTAAAAATTAATTTTCAACCAAAAATCAGACGAATTTTTAACAAAACAGTTAAATTTACAACCAAAGAGATGAACTTTTAACAAAATAGTTTAACTTTCAACCAAGTAGTTTTAATTTGTAACCAAAAATATGAATTTTCAATCAAATTGATAAATATTTACCTGAAATACTTGAATTTTCAACCAAAATTTGGAATTTTCAACCAAAGATGAAACAATTAAATTTTCAATAAAAAAAATTAATTCTCAACCAAAAAGCGGATTTTTCAATAAAAGACATAAATTTTCACCGAAATAGTTGAATTTTCAACTAAAAAAAGAAAAATTTTCAACCAAAAATGGGATAGTTAAATTGTTGGTGAAAAAAGTGATTTTCAACAAACCTAATGAATTTTCAACTAAAATTATTAATTTTCAACTGGAATAGTTCAATTTTAAACAATAAAGATGAAATTTTAACTCAAATTATGAATCTTTTTAACTGGAATAGTTGAATTTTCAACCAAAAAGATGAATTTTCATAAAAATACATGAATTTTCAACTAAAAAGGATACATTTTCAACCAAAAATTTTGTTCCCAAATTTGAAAATGCTCTTACTTATTAAATTTTGATCGAATAAAAAAATTGTATGAGGATAGTTTCGAAATATATTTCATATCTAGTACAAATTTTGATTGAAAATTTTCAATCTATCAGAAAAATATTTTTTTTTCAATTTTTTGGAAATTTTCAAAATGTTGAAAAGTTAATAACTTTTTGAATTTTTATCAAAATGAAAAATTGCAAAAGGATAATTTTCAAGACTATCTATCATCTCGATTCGGTAAATCCTTCAAAAGTCAGCGTGGCCATAAAATTCATGTAACCATGCATACATACAGACATGCATACCTACAGACATGCATACATACATGCATACATACATACATACATACATACATTCATACATACAAACAGACAATCAGGCATATACATACAGGCATACATTCATAAATTCATTCATACATACATACATATATACATACAACACACATACTTGAATCCATACATACATGCATGCATGCATATACATACATACAAACATACATACATGCAGCCATACAGAGAGACAGACTCCGACAAAATTTTATGATTTTGGGACTCTGTGAGTGCCGAAACGTAAAGATCCATTAAAAACCAGAGATCTAAAATTTGGAAGATTACATCACACTCTCATGAAGGAAAATGTAAAAATTAATGTTCAATCAAAGAAACACATTTTCAATTGAAATGATAGAATATTGAATTGGAATAGTTAGTTTTTCAGTTTAAAAAAACGTTCAACCAAAGAAAAAAATAATTTTGAAAGCAATAGTTACATTTTTAAATCAAAAAGATGATTTTTTGACGAAAATGATGAATCTTGAACTGAAATAGTTGAATTTTCAACCAAAAAGATGAATTTTCTACCAAGAAGATTAACTGCTACCAAAACAGATTAATTTTCATCAGAATACACGGATTTCCGACTAAAAATGGAAAATATTTAACTAAAAGAAAGTATTTTTGAAAGCAATAGTTACATTTTCAAACAAAGTGATGCATTTTCAACTAAAATGATGAATCTTTAACTGGAATAGTACAATTTTAAATCAAAAGTTAGAAAAAATGTTTAACCAAGGAGATGAATTTTGAATCAAAATTATGAATCTTCAACCAAAAAAATTAATTTTTAACAAAAAAGTTTAACTTTGAACCAAGTAATTAAATTTGTATTCCAAGAAAGATGAATTCTGAACAAAAAATGTAGTATTTGATGTTTTTTTGGGACCCTATAAAACAAACCTATGGGGGTGATATTTAAGTATTCTATGGCTAATTGTGAAGAGAAATATTGAGTTTCAATTCGATTCACCTAATATTGTCGATTCTGAAAAAAATGTACAAAAACGTCTTTTTTTCTCATGGGAAATACACGAGGGGTCGATCACTCTGATTTTTCGTGTACCAGGAATATATTCCCTAAAGAATATCCGGGAATATAGAGAATATATCGGAATACTTGGGAATACAAAGAATATGAAGAATATGAGAATATGTAGGAATATGAGAGAATATGTAAGAATATGAGGGAATATTTAGGAATATGAGACAATATTTCGGAATATATTTAAATTATGTATATTAAATTACATATTATATATACTAAATTTAGAGTTTAATATCACATGACATTTAAAGTGTTATTTTTTGGTCTATGAATAATCAAAATCCCTATTTGTTTATCGCAGGCTCCACAGTTTTTTCCCTATATCCCTCTTTTTCTCGTTTTACACTTAAATTCGAACTTAGTTAAAATAATAATTAATATAAAAAATATATAAAATATAAAAAAATAAAAATTCAGCTGTTTTGTTGAAAATTCGTATGTTTGGCTTGAAAATTCAACAATTCGATAGCAATTTTTTTTCTTCCTTGGCTTAAAAATTTGTTTTGTTGAACATTCATCTTTTTGAATTATAATAATTGATGTTATGTTTTTTGACCAGTGAATTATTTAAATAATATGATGTTAATGCTTTTTGTCTACATGGTCGATAATCAACATTTTTGGAAATATTGATTATTAAAGTTGTGAAACACAACATTTTAACAATTCGATAGAAAATTTAACTATTTGGTTAAAAATGTATGTGTTTTGTTGAAAATTCGTCTTTAGTTGAAAATTTTCAATACGAAACAAATATAAAATAAAAATTTTTCAAATAAAATTTGGACTAAAAGTTGAAAATGTATAGAACTTTTTTGGAAAATTCGACTTTTTCGATAGAAAATTAATCTTCTTGGTTGAAAAATCAACTATTTGGTTAAAACTTATGCTTTTTTTTTTAATTTATCTTCTTAAAATCAGCAGTTATTTAATAAATATACGCATTAGTATCCCATTTCTCACCTAGAATCAGAAATTGCATAATTACTGATATGGATGTTCAATTAATAATAATTATTAATGATATTTAGAGGTGGCGCAAGCCCCGTGAAGTTTTACAAATATTTCCTATAAGAAAAAAAGACGTTTTTGTAAATTTTATTCAGAATCCTTAATATTATCTAAATCGAGTTGAAAATAAACATATCTCTTCACAATTAGCCATAGAATACAAATAAAATATTACTTTTTAAATATCACCCTCACAAGTCTGTTTTTTAGGATCCAAAAAAACCCCGTAAGTGAAAAAAATGAGTTTTTCGAGTTTTAGACGTTAATTATTTTTCTGTCACGCTTTGCAATAAACTTCTTGTTGTAATTTAAAACAAATCTTTCACAAATCATTTACAGACCTATTCCTCCCACCAACTCCTAATTATTCCTTTCTTTACTTTACTCTCTTGTGTAAGATAGCTTTTTTGTTTAAATTAAGTTTTTTTAAACATTGGGACAGGAGCAAAAATAATTCACTTAAAAAAATACAATACTACTTAAACAATTATTATTGTTGACGTTCACTAAATATTTGTTCATAACTAAAAAATCAAAGCAAAACTTAAGATTTGAAAGAAAGTAACTTTCTAGCATTACTCTAAGAGAAGATGGTTATGAACAATAGTCAATTGTTTATATAAGCATGTTTGTTAACTTGCATTAATCATTACCTTACTGAGTGAAAAGTGGACAAAATTTTTAAGCTTTCATAAAAACCGCAACTTTTTAGCACTTATCTAAGATAATATAATTATAAATAATAATAAATTTTTTGAACAGCTATTTTTTTTAACTTGTATTATTTAGTATTTCACTACGTAAAAGTGGTAAAAAGTTGAAAATTGAAAAAAACACAACTTTCTAGGATTATTCCAATTGAATATTATCAAAAATTATAATAAGATGTTCAAACTATTAATTTTATTAACTCAAATTAATTATTTACATAACTCTGATTGAAAATTGGACAAAACGTGGAAAATTTTTAAAAACCCCGCTACTTTCTAACTCTATTCTAAGAGAAAATTGCTAAAAACAATAATAATATGTTTCAACAATTTATGTAAATATCTAATTATCAGTATGAAGTACTATTTTATGTATTAGAAACAATTTGCATTGAAAAAACCACAAAAAATCATATTTAGCGCCAAAAACTCGCAAAACCCATTTTTTCATTTATGGGATTTTTGTGGGACCCTATAAAACATACTTATAGAGACGATATTTGAAAAGTAATATTTTATTCATATTATATGGTTGATTGCGACGATAAATGTTCAGTTTCAAATCGAATCAGCTAATATTGACGATTCTGAATAAAATTGACAAAAACGTATTTTTTTCTTATGGGGAATATTGACAGAATATATGGGAATATTTCATGATTGTTTATTCCAAAATTTTCTGAAATTTGACAGACATTTTGTGTTGTTGTTCTAGAATATTTTGGAATTCTCTCAAGTATTATGAAATATTTTAGAATGTTCTGGAATGTATCAAGTATGTATCAATGTATTCTTCAATTCCTTAATATGAAACAAAAATAAGAGATTTGTTTTAGAATATTTAGAAATTTCATATAAATTAAAATATTTGAATAATTTTATTTGGGTTTGTGCTTCTTACAATCAAATTACCCGACCTCTGATTTGATATGCATTGCAGCCAAATGTTTGATTTTCTCAATGATGTCAGCTTTCCATTTTTTCTGAATAAAGTCAGGCCATAAGATAAAATATAATTTAAAATTCCACCTCTTGTAAATTTAATCTCGTATTTTCCCATTTGTGTTACCCTCAGATATTCAAAAGTAGTTTTGCAAGGATTCTCGTCATACTCAACTGCAATTTTCACTCCCATTCCATGCCCCTAACTTTAACGGATATGTTGCCACTTACAGTTTTCATGCTTGTTAACTGTAAAACCTGGAAAACCATTTTGTGAGGGAGCTTAAAAAATGGTTATAATACATTTTTAATTTTTTTAAAATGTAAATACCTAATTATGATTAAATACTGTAAACTGTTACTGTAAACTTCTTTCCTTCATAATTAAGGAGAACATTGATTGCTCTTTTTCGGGGTATCTACTATTTCGCATTTTTTAACCAAAAATCTACTTGGAATACGTATACAATTTTGCTAGATTATTATAAATAAAATGATAAATTGATGGATCACTAATTTCTTAATCGCACAAATTTCTTGGGATTTAATTAATATCCTTAATTTATAAAGCTTTGACAAATTATATTAGAAGATATTCCTAAATATATTAACATCGCTGAATAATTAAATAAATAAACAATAATAAAAACATAATTGAGCATTTCTTGAATTTGTCCCTATGTTCCATAAATTTGAATAATAATTCAAACAAAATATTTATTTCATCTTCATATACTTAAAATTCAGTATTTTGAATGAAAGATATTTTCCATGTGAATAGATACTAGGGTGGTCCAAAAATGCGTTGGAAAATATTTTTACGAATTTTTATGCATATCGCCCGGCAAATTGTTCAACTCCATAAAAAAATAAATCAATTGTTAAATATTACCCCCATATGTCTGTTTTATAGGGTCACAAAAAACACCATATAAGTAAAAAATATGTTTTACGAGTTTTTGGCGCTAATTATGATTTTTTGCGGTTTTTACAATGCAAATTGTTTCTGATACATGAAACACTGCTTTATACTTTTCACTTTGAGTGAGGTAATATTTAAATCAATTTAGCAAAAATAATTGTTTAAACAAATTATTATTGCTTATAACTATCATCCCCTATAGTAATGCTAGATAGTTATTTTTTTTTTGCAATTTTTAGCTAAACTAATCATCAATCAACTAAAAAAAAATTGCAAACATTTTTCACGCAATTTTTTTATCAAAAAAATCCGTATGCAAAACCGAGTTTTTCACCACTAATGAGTCCCCTAAAGACGCATATATCATAACTTTTTCAGATTTTTAAACAATGTGGACGATACTTAAGAATAATATTATATTTATTTAGATATTATATTAAATATTTTTCGAAAAATGACCATTATATATTATTATTTATTATTATTAATATTATTGTATTATACTATATTATTGTATCAGATATTCCTCCAAGCCACGAAAGATAGTGCAAGATATCTTCTTCTTTTAAATTAATTTTTTTTAAACATTGGGAAAAGAGCAAAAATAATTCACTTAAAATAATACAATACTATTTATACATTATTCTTGTTTGGTTTACTTATTATTTGTTCATAACTAAAAAGTTAAAACAAAACTAAGATTTCAGAAAAAAGGAACTTTCTAGCATTACTCGAAGAAAAGATAGTGATAAGCAATACGAAATTGTTTTAATAAGCATGTTTGCCAATTTGCATTAATTATTACCCCACTAAGTGAAAAGTGGACAAAAAATTAAAAATTTCAGAAGAAACTGCAACTATCTGGCAATACTAAAGAAGAAGAAAGTTATAAACAATGATAATTTGTTTAAATAATTTTTTTTGATATATTGAATTGAATATTAAGTCCCTCCAAGTGAAAAGTAGACAAATAGTTGAAAATTTCAGAAAAAACCGCAAATTTCTAGCATTATACGAATCGAATATTGTTAAAAAATAAATAAAATGTTCAACCAGTTACTTTTTTCAACTTTAATAATTAATTACCTCACTAAAATTGGAAATTGGACAAAAAGTGAAAAATTTGTGAAAAAATTCAATTTTCTAGCATTTTTCTATTATAATATTATTAATAATAATAATCAATTGTTTAAAAAATTATTTTTCTTGCCATTATTCAAGTATTACCTCAATCTAATTGAAAATTGGACAAAAAGTGGAAAAAAATTTTAAAAAGCGCGACTTTCTAACTGTATTCTAAGAGAACATTTCTGAAATCAATAATAAATTGTTTAAACAATTCATGCAAACATCCAATTAGATTGAAAATTGGATTGAAAAATATCAATCCTTAACCAGGTAGATGAATTTTTAACTCAAAAAGAGAAAAATATTAACCAAAAATGAGTTACTTCAATTTCCAGATAGAAAATTAATTTTCAACCAAAAGAAAAAACGAATTTTCAACAAATAGTCAAATTTTCAACTAAGGTGATGAATTTTGGATAAAAATAATGGATCTTCTACCGAAAAATGAATTATTAACCAAAGATTTTCATTTTTAAAGTAGTTTAATTTTCAACAAAAAAGACGAATTTTCAACTGAATTAATGAATCTTTAACTGAAATAGTTTAATTTTCAACCAAGAAGATTAATTTTTTACCAAAAGAGACGAATTTTCAACAAAAAACATCAATTTCCAACAAAACAAGAGCAATTTTCAACCAAAAGTTGAATTCCGTGAAACGGGATAATTTCGGGCATGTGGGGTGAATTCGGACCCCTAAATTTCCTTAAATTGATAGGTTAAATCACTCAAAACTGTTCCAAGAATCTGAAATCCATTTAATCCTTAATTGGTTCTATAGATTCTGGTAAAAATGACTTGTTAGATTTTCAGTTAGAAGAATTATTTTAAACAAAAAAACACGAATTTCCAACAGAAAAGTTAAATATTCAACCAAAGAGATGATTTTCGTTCAAAATAATGGATCTTCAATCAAAATATGAATTTTTAACCAAAAAGATGAATTTTCAACTAAAATGATAAATCCTTAACTGTAATAGTTGATTTTTTCAACCAAAAAGATGAATTTTGAACTAAAATGATGAAATATTCAATTGACTGAGTTAGATTTTGCGTTAAAAAAAAAATGTTCAACACAAAAAAAAACAAAGTTTCAACTAAACTTATGAATCTTCAACTGGAATTATTGAACTTTCAACCGAAAAGATTAATTTTTGACCAAAAAAAAGGAAACTAATAAAGATCAATTTTCATTCAGAAATTGAATACTTAAATTTTCAGACAGAAAAAATAATTTTCAACTAAAGAGATGAATTTTCAAATAAAATGGTGGAATATTCATCTGAATTAGTTAGAGCTTCAATTTAAAAAAATATTTTCAACAATCAAAATTAAAAAAAAAACAGTTCAATTATGATGATGAATCTTCAACTGGAATAGTTTAATTTTTAACCACAAAGATGAATTTTCAATCAAAATAATGGAATCTTCAACTGAATTAGTTATATTTTCAGTTAGAAAAATGATTTCCAAAAAAAAAACATCGAATTTACAACTGAAACTAAGAATCTAAAACTGGAATAGTCCAATTTTCATCAAAGAAAAGTAATATTTGACCAAAAAAAGACAAATAAAAAGGATCAATTTTCAATAAAAAATTGAATACATAAATTTTCCGCTTAAGAAAATAATGTTGGACCAAAGAGATTAAATTTCAACTAAAATGATGAAATATTCAACTGTATTAGTTAAATTTTCAACAAAAGAGATGAATATTCAATTGAATGATTTAGATATTCAGTTAAAAAATTGTTTTCAACCAGAAAAAAACGAATTTTCAACAAAAGACATGAATTTTTAATTAAAATAATGCACTTTCAACCAAAGTATGAATTTTTAACAAAATATTTCAACATTCAATGAAGTAGTTAAATTTTCAACCAAAACGAAAAATTTGCAACTAAAATTATGAATCTTTAACTTGAATAGTTGATTTTTCAATCAAAAAGATGAATTTTCAACTAAAATTATTGAACATTAAACTGAATTAGTTAGACATTTAGTTAAAAAAAATTATTTTCAACGAAGCAAATTTTTTCAAAAAGTTAGACTAAGTTTTAACTAAACAGATGAATTTTTAATTAAAGTCTTAGATGTTCAACTAAAATGTGAATTTTTACCAAAATATTTTAACTTTCAACCAAGTAGTTCAATTTTCAACCAAAAAGATGAATTTTAAACCAAAAAATATTGTTGAAGTTTCAGCTGGATCAGTTAAATTTTTATTTAAAAATATTAATCTTCAATAAAGAAAAGTAGTTTTTACAAAATAGTTCAATTTTCAACCAAAGAGATGAATCTTCAACTTGAAAAGATAAATTTTCAAACAAAAATAAAATAGTTAAATTCTTAATCTAAAGAATTATTTCCAACCAGAAAGGAAAATAATTTTGAACAAAATACTTCAATCCAGTATTATAAAGCTACTTTTACAAATGAAAAGACATTTTTATTTAATTTCATGTTAAAAATTTTAAAAAGTTTCAATTCTCAAAAAAATTCCCTGACTTTTAATAATATTTCTTAAAGTTCCTGTTACTATTATGCAATTTCTTACTTGCAAGAAATGCTTAGTTTACATTACATTACTAAATCCATATTTTTTTAAAATGAAAAATAATGTATAAAATAACATTGAATAATTTCAAACAGCTGTTGCTTAGAAACAATTTTTTTAACAAAAAGTTTTGTTCCAAACACGTCATATGATAAAAGTTTATAGCCAATTCAATTTGTATTAGTAACACATTTTATCAGATAAGGTTCGACCATAAACTCAAAGATTACAAAGGAAGTTTTATAGCCTGTAAAAATGTTATTGCAAAAAATTCGTACGAATTACGAATATAGAATATGTGTCATAAATTCTTTTAGTTCCTGAATCAAATAGTTCCAAAAATCAATTTTATTTTTTATACAAAATCAATTTATTCTATTTAAAATTAAGAGATAAACAACCACGACCAATAAATTTTTAATTTTTCAAATTATTTTCTACAAGTGCAAAAATTACGGTAATGTCATATTTAGAGATTCTGGGGATAATTAATAATTAAGAATTAACCAAAGTTAATTTTGAACATTCTATGATTTTTTCAAAGTTAAAAAAAAGGATTTCTTAAATCGCTGAATGCAACTTTTGTTTTCAAATTATTTTGAATTTCTTAACTAAATTTTCATTAGAATTATTTATTTATTTTTCATTGTAATCTAGAAAAAATGTTCTCTGCTTTTAATTATTAAATTTAAGGATTTTAGAGGGTTTCAAAGAACTGAAAGAAGAAACTCAATATTTTTTGAATGTTTTTAATAATAATAGGTAGATTATATACTTCAAGTTATTGACATATCATTTAATTTTTTTTAGTTGTTAATAGTAGTTTCATTCAGCAATTTAAGAAACTCTTTTTTTTTGCGAATTTCCAAAACATCATAACTTGGTCAAAAATAATTTTTCTTCATATTTTATTCTTCAATAATTTTTTCACTCACAGAATGGAATGTAAAAATTTCAAAAATTTCAAGTCTTGCTATAGTATTGACGAAAAAAAATTGTAGACTCGTCAATATGAAATTCTCTCAAACTTGAGTCAAAAACAAAATTCTGTGATAATTTTTTTCAAACAAGCTTTTATTAAAATATACTAAAAAGAAACAAAATAATATACTCTGAAAAGGAAGGTGACAATAATAATATAGTAATAAAAAGGTGACTAAAAACAAAAGCGTGGGGTGTAAATATTGAACGTTACATTTATAGGAGAAAGAGATCTTAATACCGGTGGAGAAATTGCCCAATTTGATCCCGATTTCCGACGTGGTCCCGATTGGGTTAGCCCAATGTGGCCCCGCTCATGGCTACTGCTGTGGTCCTGATCGGGAAAAATAACATACATTTACTTAGTGAATTTATTTTTTCAGGCGAATCATTGCACGAGTTTCTTCAATGGAAGCTCCGGTCATCGTTAAAAGTAAAGACGGAAAACAAAAGAAGTAATGAAGTTGATGCCCACGACGGACAACTGATTGATTCATTGCTCGGCATGGAAATCGGCGGTGGACAATGGAGAAAAGAAACTTCGCGTTGGCATGGTAAATAAAGAATTGCATTCAATTCGTCTGAAAGAAAATAAAGTGAATTTTAAATAATTATAATCATAATTGAATTATTCGTATTTCATTGCATTTTCCAATTGAACTGTTTTCGATTTTATTGATTTTTTGCTTATTGGTAATTTTCAAATTGTAGGCAAACTTTAGTACCTACAGTGGCAATCACATTATTATCAGGAATCAAGTATTTCATAACGAAAATTGATCTCATGACATCTCAAAATTCAAAAGAAGCAGTTTTGAAAATAAGAAATAATAATGAAATTCTAACATGAAATACGGAAAGTGGATTGGAGGTTAGGAGCTTTATGAAAGAGAGCGCAAGCTTCTAAACAGTTCAAAAGCAAATACTGTAACATATTACATTTAGGAAAAATTCTATTTTTTTTATTATACAGTCTGTAACTTACACAAGATTTCTTTAAATTTTAGCAATATGTATTTTTTTTTTTTAATTTTAAGAGAAGTTCTACTTTTTATTGAGACGATTGAGACTGGTTGCATATAAAATTTGAAATCTACAAAATTCATTAATTGGTCACAATATTAAATATAAATCTACCTACCTGTGCTGTAATAAAATTCGCAACACATCACTTTCTTCCTAATTAACTTATTTAGCTCAATTCTCGAGTTCGGTATATTTATGAATAGAGGTTAAAAAACAGAAAACAAACCGGCCCACGAGCACGAGCATATAAGCAGTCTTACACTCCTGTATTGTACCGTGCGAGAATGATACAAGAAAATTTATGAAGTTTAGCCTTTCTTTATATTTATAAAAAAATAACAGATTTTAATCATAAAAAGGCACCTACCTATGGAAGAAAACACCGCTGAGCAAGTAACGGAATGATTTTTATAATTCTTCCCACTCCCAAACTATTTTTCAACTCACGTACGATAATGATGTTTTTGTCGTCAAAATGCACTTTTCAGTTTTATTATCGAATTAAAAAAAAAAAGTTAATATTTTAAGTTCAATTTTGAAGAATCTTGTATCAAACGATGCGCTCGATATTTCTGTATTCATTACTCAATTGTAACTACAATTTTTAACTAGAAAATAAGACGTACGGTAATGACGTCTGAAATGACAAAAAATCGAGAGACAGACTTTAAGGTTCTTACAATATTATTCATTTGACTTGAAGAATGTGTATAGATTGAATGTATGTTTATCTAAAGTGTAAAAACTCGATACGTTAAGCGTTTTTCAGGTTACTGTCTAAAAAAAGGAGAAAACACGTTTATCCTTGTGCAAAGTGAGGTCGAGACGCCGTACGGTAATGACGTTCGGCGTGTTCTTTTATTAAATTAAACTAAATAGAAAGACTAATAAAAAAACAAAAATGACCATTTTGTAGAGGATGATAACTGGGACTTCAAGTTTGCCTTCGATTTGACAATTACCCTTATATATATTTTTTTATGATATTTTTGACACGTGGAAAAAATAAGGTTGGAAAAATATAAAAATTGTAATGGAAAACACACATTAGTAAATAAGTGAAAAATAATGTTTTTTTTTTCGGAATGAATAATTATATATGCGCATCTTTTTTAAATTTCAGACAGCGATTGTCTTTTTTTCTCTCAAATTCTATGCATCACTTTTTTCTCTGACCTGTCGTTCATTGTTCTACGGAGATTTTTCGGACCGGATTAGTGAAATATAAATTTTTCTATGTAAGATTTTTTATTTGATACGTATCGAATAAAAAGCTATAAATGAAAAAATGCGTATTTCACTACTTCTGTCCACAAAGTTACTCAAAATTAGGATAATGAGTTACGATTACAGGCAATGAGTCTCAAAAAAAGGAATTTGGGACCAGGTTTAATTGAAACTCGATTTTCAAGATTCCTCGATTTCATCACTCTACGAGGAATCCAAAACATTGAATTTCAATCAAACCTGGTTCCAAATTCCTTAATTGGAAGTACATTATAGTTCATTGTCATCATTTTAATCAAGTGCGTAAACCAGATTTGGTGAAATATGAATCTTTCTATGTACGGTTTCTTATTCGATACTTATCAAATAAAAAGAGAGAAGCAATATGTAAAATTGGGGGAGGGGGAGAGAAAATTGACCGTACTATTTATAAGAAATAAGAGTAATGCATATTTTATTCGATTAAAAAAATGTCTACAGATTGTCAAACTGCAAATGATGTGGGCAGTTGGAGGAGACCCGCGATACAATAAATGAACCGTTCCTTTTCTACTTTATTTGCGTCCAACTACTGAGATCATGGAAATCCAACAAGACGACATCGAAAAAATGGAAATCGAGGTATCAAAGGTTACAATTTTTGACATTTTGAATGTTTAAATGTTTATATAATTGACAGTTACTTCTGGTTATTTGGCTTTGCCGATCCAAGTGGTTGTACGAAAATCGTCGTCATTTGCCTGCTGCTTAATCATAAAGGATGATTAAAAGTCCAATTTGCGCATTTTGCACTACACTCCTGACAAGAAAATAAAACTGGGCGATTTCATTTCGGTCACCGGAGTTGTCGAAGTTGATAAAGGTAAATCGATAACATGAAATTCGAATATTTCAATGATACAACGTTACCGTTTCGTCGGGGAATATTCAAAAGTAAATGTAAATATTCAACAATGAAAAACGATAATTGTAATATGTAATACGTTGATGCGAATGTGAGATTTTTCGTTAGTTTCAGATCAGTACGGTAATTCGTGGAATTTCTTACAAGTCATTGACAATACAAAAATTGTGAAAATAGAGGGCGAGAAGCAGATGACGGAGGATGAAATGTGCAAAGCAGTGCGAACTCCGAAACGTAACACTGAGAATGGTGAGAATGGTGGAAATTCAAAGGTAACCTTATATTTATTTCACTTCTTCATCATAATCATTTCTGAATATTGTTTATTTTGTTCAAAAATCCAAACAAGAATGAAAGAGATCGACTCGTATTCGGAATCTTCTTCAATAGAAAAGTAGATTCTTTTTCTTTTTTGGAAATTACATTTTTTCTTCACTTTCGAAATTCCTTCTTCAACATTTAATTTTGATCTCAATATGTTGTTAGAATTTTGAAGTTCCTTCTTTGATTTCGAATTTCGATCTCAAAATGTAGTCATTAACAAAATACATGTGATAATAACCTTATAAAAGTTGTAAGGTAGAGTATTTTTTCAATTTTTGTAATAAAAGTAAAGGTTAAGTTCTAAGTTTTGAAAAATGAGTATGCATTATGTTTGAATGAAAAATAAGTATGAATTGTGTTGGAAAAATAAATACTTGGATCTTCTTACAAGTCACGGGCAATACAAAAATTGTCAAAATAGAGGGCGAGAAGCAGATGATCAAGAACGAAATGTTCGAAGCAGTGAAATGGAGGAGATTCGAAGGTACCTCTATATTTATTTTATTTGTTTATCATGATCATTTCTGAATATTGTTCATTTTTTAAAGAAATTCAAACAAGACTAACAGGGATAAACCTAAATTTGGAATCTTTTTCAATAGGAAAGTAGATTCTTTCTTGTTTGAAAAGTAAGTTTTTTCTTTACTTTTGAAATTCCTTCAACTTTCAATTTTAATCTCAATGTGTAGTTATGATTTTGAAGTTTCTTATTTAATTTTGATTGCGAGAGGTATTTATTAGTGAAAATACGTGCGATAATAGTCTATAAAAGTTGTAAAAAAGAGTATTTTTTTAATTTTTGTAATAAAAGTAAAGTTTGAGTTCTGAATTTAAAATAAGTGTAGATTATGTTGAAAAAGTGAGTGAGATGTAAAATGTATTGCTCTTGATTATTATATTTATTTTAACTAATTGAACTATTAGATTCAATGCTAGCTCTTTTTCCTTAGTGTCATACCCTAGGAATCAATTCATAGGTTATGGTTCTAGGAATACCCTAGGGGAAAAGAGCGACATAATTAAATTTTACTATATATAGTGAAATGCATGGTTGTTTCCCGTTCAATAATGCAAAAAAGTTTAAAAATACAATGTCAAATCAGACAAATCAGATATTGTATTTAAAATTGAAATTTTTTGATCTGGAAAGGGAAGGGGGAAATTCTGTCGCACACTATCCCTTTCAAAGCTTTATGTTGAGTTAAGTTAAGAGATAAGTTTTCAATTAAAAAAATTAACTTTCAACCAATAGGTTGAAAAAAACACAAGATATACAAGAATAAAATACACAAAATACTTATTAATTCAAAAGTAAACAGTTATTAACTGAATTATTGTCAGGCATAAAAAAATTGATGAACATCAGAATACTATTACAATCCCTTTCAGTATATGTCAGAATTATTTTATTTGAAAATTTATAATCAGAGCTTCTCTCATGTTCATACGTCGAATTTTATCTATGTTGATGAAAAAAGTTTTTCTGCTCAAAACAGATGTTTCAAATATTGCTGATGACTATAACTTTCCCACTCTTCAGTAGAGTATATTATTATTATAGGTGAATCGATTTGCATCGAATCAAGGAGTCTTTATTGTTATTGCATGAATTTAGAATTATGTTAATAAAAGAAATTTTAGTATAAAAAACCGTTTTTTCAAATATTATGCAAGACCATAGCTTCCCTACTGTTCAATAAAATGTATCAATATTATAAGTCAATCGATTCGTCTCGAATCAGAACATCTTTTCTATTCTCACATCAACTATTCTATTCTTTCATCCCCCTATCTGGCGAGACGCAGTCGTGTTCCAAACCGAACCCTCAAAAATCAATTTAAAAATTCTAAAATCTGTTCCAAGTTTCTTAAATAAAGAACAAAACATAAATGTTGTAGATTTTGATAATGAATATTCATAAAAGAAGTTTGATCCCCCTAGCTGTCAGGGGACGCAATCGTTTTTAGCCAAAAATTCGAAAAAAACGTAGAAAAAATTGCTAAATCTTCTTCAAGTTTCTTACCCAATATCTGAGATATGAATATTTTACCTATATTTTGATGGTAAATATTTTTAAAGAAATTTCATCCCTCTAAAGGTTGGAGAACGCATTCGTGTTCAATCTCTTAACTTCAAAAATTGAATAAATACTACTAAAATATCTTCCAAGTTAGTCATCTGCAATCTGAGGGACACATTTTTTAGTTTTTCACAAGAAACAGTTGTTGAAAAGCTGCAATATTCATGTGTCATATTTTATGGAAGAAACTGGGAACAGATTTTAGGATATTTTAATTGATTTTTGAGGTTTTGGGGTAGGAAAAGGCAGCGTTATTCGGCATCTAGAAGGATGAAACATTGTTCTCAAACATGTTTCATCAAAATCTACGATATTCATGGTTTCTATTTTTGGTAAGAAGCTTGGAACAAATTTTAGAATTTTTCAAATGATCTTTGAGGATTGCGGGTTAAAACTATAATATTCCAAGCCTAAAATTTTTGGTAAGGACACTTTTATATTTTTTTATTCTTCGTTTCACATAAACCTTGGGAACTACAGTTTCATTATTATTCATTGCTTATGATCTGACATGTTCTGTATCAACTCATTCTGTCTGAATTCAACGATAAATGTGATATTTCTAGAACAGCAGCGTATAAAGATGAATAACCTTTCATTATCTTAAGCAATCATCGTTTCTTATAATTCAATCAATTAAATAACAAAAAAATATGACTTTTTGTGAACAAGTCAATAACCGACAGTACTCTTGGTAACACAGAACTCCGGTTTTCTCTTGAATTATCATGTTACTGATCGATAGAACCCACTGATTTTTAATCCGTCAAAACTTTTGATAAAGGTAATGGTGGACGTGCCGTGGATTTACTTTTCTCGAATGTTTACGATTTCGAATCATATATTTCTGGTTTTTCATATGATAATTCATTAATATACTTTTGTTTCTTCATATTTATCTGGAAAAAAAATGATCATTTTTTATTTATTACAGGGATCCACATTTAGTTCAAGCTAAAAGTTAATGGTTCAAGTGTTTGAGAAAAGTCATTTTCAAGAACGAAACCGAGAATTGGCTAACTTAACTTGTGCCATATGTATTTGACCACGACATATCAAGTCGTGGTTCAAATTTCAACTGTAGTGCGGATAATTGATTCGTAATTTGAAAAAACATTGAATACTCATGAAAAATATCTAATCTAATAAAAAATGTTTCCACTCTCAGGCATATCTGTGAGCTTGGCTTTTCAAACTGAGTCTGGTATCTCCAGATCTTATTCATCTTTCGAATCTACTTAACTTTCGAGAAATCGAAATTGTGTACATTAAGCCAATCTTTTCAATTTTCCAGATGGTTTGTTCATTAATGAAGACGATTTTTCGAATCAATGTAGACAATTTAAATTTCTCATAAGTAATGTAAATTCAAGAGATTCAAGGTTTCAAATAGCAAATTTTTCATCCAAGTTCAGTGCAAAATCCACACAAAGTTCAAGTTTTCAAGTCCAAAAGCAATTTCGAATTCAATATCAGATCTAATGCAGAAAGTCAGGTTGAGAAAAAATATTTCAAAACAATTTTCAAATTTTCAGATGGTGTTTTTATTAATCAAGACGATTTTTCGAATTAATATATTTTTTTGTTCAACCTGACTTTCTGCATTAGATCTGATATTGAATCCGAGATTGCTTCTGGACTTGAAAACTTGAAATTTGTGTGGATTTCGTACTGAACTTGGATCAAAACTTTGATACCTGGAATCTTGAAAACTGGTTCCCAGCCTACACTGCATTTGAAGTACTTCTGAAATGGGACGTAGAAAAATTGTTCGTTGAGAAAAAAAGGAAAAGAATACCAAATGGAAAAGAAAAGAAAAAAAGCTGAGTATAATCGAAAATATCAAGAACGAAAAAATATATATATATTTCCGGAATGAGTAATAGGACCAGTAACGATACGGATTTTGAAGTTCTTGAGAATGTTTCATCAACGTCGAAAGGTTCGAGTGTTAATCTTTCATCCCCATTCTCTGTATCCATTGCTGATCATTCAAATGTAAATATAAGCACCTTAAATTTTATATCTGGTAAAAATGTGAGTTCGAATATGAGTGATTATTTTGAAGCAACTCGGTTGGAAACCTCACTTCTGCGTGCAGAATATCAAGCACTCAAGGCTTGGGAAAAACGTGCCAAAGAAAAAGGCTTTTCAGATGTTACAACTGGCACAGATAATATCAACGTGGCAGAACACTACATTGGAACAATGATGATTTTTTGTATTTATTGCAATGCACGCCATTTCAAAGCTGAAGGCGTACCGGTAATTCAGCGTACCGGTAATTCGTTCCGTGATCATTGCTGACCTGGTGAAGTTATTCTAGATACTTCACCTTCATTGCCGAATTTACTACAACAATTGTATTTGGGGCAACATCCAAAGTCATCTCATTCCAAAGAGCGTATTACAGGATACAATAATGCTTTTTCCTTTGCATCATTCCATTCAAATTTAAGTGATTTGAGAGCTCAAAAAAATTGCCCTTGCTGTTTCAAAATTCGAAGACAAATTTATTATCAAGTGAATACTGCTTTGTATTCGTCTGCAAATGAAGATCATAGTTTTTGACAGCTTTACATTTTTGATACAAAAGAAGCCACAGAAAGTCGAATGAATCAAAATTCGACTCTTGACAATGATCTTCTGTTTTCACTTGGAAACGAAATACGTGACAATAATATTTTTCCGAAATCATATTTAATGATGCATGAAGAAGTTTAGGTAAATCTACCTTCGATTTCCAATTCTGTTTCTGAAATTCCTGATTTGCAATTGAAATTCTTACCAAGAGAAGGCATTGATAGAGGTAGATACAATGCTCAAATGTCAAACGAAGTTGAAATGATTTTCTTCAGTACTGCTGATGGAGAAATACCTGAAACATATGTGTCAATCAGAAACGAATCATAAAAAACACTGCAACAAGTGAGTTCCATGGATTCTAATGTGGAACCATGGATCTATCCAAATGGTACTCAAGGCTGGCATTCTGGTCTTGAACCATTGCTTGATGGATCACTTGAAAAATGCATCAAATGACTGAGAGGGACAAATTGGACGAGTAGTGATTTTGCCGTCGACGTTTGTTCTCGTAATATGATGCAGCATTATCAAGATTCCATGACAGTCGTAAGGAAATTCGGAAACCCGGATCTTCTCATAACAACGACTTGCAATCCTAATTGGAGAGAGATTCAGGAAAATTTATCACCTGGCCAACAAGTTTGCGATCGACCAGATATTTGTGCAAGAGTTTTCGACATCAAGAAAAATTACTTACTCGGTATAATCATAAGACAAAAATTATTTGATGAGATGCAAGCGCATGTGCATACGATTGAATTTCGGAAACGTGGTCTGCCACATATGCATTTGTTGGTAAATTTAAAGAAAAACTGTAAGTTCGTTAATGCAATTAAAGTAGATAACTATGTTTCTACTGAAATTCCCGATCCTTGCATTGATAAAACTTTGCATGATATTGTGATGAAAAACATGACACGTGGTCCATGTGAAAACTGGTGCATGGTCAACGGAAAGTATTCAAAACATTTCCCCCAATCGTTTCAGTCTGAGACCATCCTAGACGATAACGGATATCCGAAACATCGAAAAAGAGATACTGGCATTCTGTACGAAAAACAAGGTGACTACACAGTTGACAATCAGTTCGTTGTTCCATACCGTGTACAATTATCTAGGATTTGCAACTGCCACATCAATGTTGAAATTGTATCAACAGTCAATGCTGTGAAATATATATAAGTATATTTTTCAGGGCAACGATGCAGCATCAATCGTCATTGAAAACAAAAACACAAATAAAAGAACAATTCATCATGACGAATGCCGCAAGTACGTTGAAGGCAGGTATGTTGGTCCCGTAGAAGCATGTTGGCGTATTCTGTGTAAACATCTTCAAGAAAAAAGTCATGCGAGCATACGATTTCCAGTGCATTTGCCCAATCAACAGAACATAATGGTTCCATGCAATTCGAATGAAGATGAAATCAGAAAAGCTTTGCACAAAATTACTATGCTTCAAGATTATTTTGTTCTTAATCAGCAAGATGACTATGCAAAGCAGTATGATTATCCAGATATTCCGCAGCATTTTGTTTTAGAAAAAGTAGAGGTCAATGGGAAAAACGTCAAAGATTTCCTGACATAACAATTGGTCGCATGTACTTTGTCAGCTCTACTTAAATAAAGTTGTTCAATCTTCGTATACTTTTATTGAATGTGAAAGGAGCAACTGGCTATGAAGATCTTAGAACTGTCAGCGGTAAAGTTTATGAAATCTTCACTGCTGCATGCTTGGCCAGAAGACTCATTGAAGACGATGCTGAATGGAATCGAGCCTTGAGTGAAGCTAAAACTTGGATGATGCCACGACAACTTCGAAGTCTTTCTGTACAAATTCTTATTCATTGCCAGCCCGTGTACCCAAGAGATCTATATGAAGAGTTCAAAGTGGATTTATCAGATAATTCCACAAAAAAATTTGGACGATGAAGTGGCATCGAGAAAGGTTATTTTTAAATACAAACCTTACTTGACAAAGAGAATTGGAGTATTTCCAGATTTTCAGGAATGGAGCGGAGCAAGCTTGAATTCAACGAAGAAAATCAATAGATTTCAGTACAAGAATTGTTGAAAGGACAAGAACAATACCTTCAATTGAACGAAAAACAAAAAAAGATTGTTGATTTGATATTGCAAGTCGTTGATGAAAATTAATCTTCTGGAACATGCTTCTACATTGACGGACCAGGAGGATCTGGCAAAACGTTTGTCTATACAACACTATTCTTTTTACAAAAAAACCGAGAAAAAAATCTGAGCACAATGGCTTTCACTGGTATTGCCGCCACTTTACTTCCTGAAGGAAAACCAGTGCATAAAACTCTTGGTTTGCCTGTGCTGCTATTTTCTGATTCATCTTCAAACATAAAACCAAATTCAAAAGAAGAAAAGCGAATAATGAATTTAGATGTTTTCATTTGAGATAAAGCTCCAATGTCTCCACGATATGCTCTTGAAGTCAAGGATTGAACTCTTCGTGATTTATTAACAAATAATTTGCCTTTTCGTGGAAAAATAATCATTTTGGGCGGTGATTTCAGACAGCTGTTGCCAGTGAAAGAGAACGCAACACGTTGTGAAATTGTGAGCTTATTAATCAAGTTCAGTACTCTGTGGAAACATTTCACTATTCATCATTTAACCGAGAGCATGCGAGCTCTACCGGAAGAGAAAGAATTTTCGCAATTTCTTCATCGGATGGGCAATGGAACATTGAATGATTCATTTGAAAGTATCCAAATCCCTGATAAATTCATTGCCTCAGAAGATTCTGATATTGTATAAAATACGTACGAAACTATGATCGACAAGAAACACTTTAGTGCGGCAGCAAAGTACGCTATACTTTCTGCCAGAAACATAGATGTTGATAATATCAACAACAAATTTGTTGATCTCCTCGATGCAAGGACAGAAAAAAATTATACCAGCATAGACAGTACTGAAACCACTGATGATTAAGGTGACATAAATCACGAAGCTGGTTTACCCGAATATTTGAATTTTCTCAATCCCCCAAGTTTTCCGCCTCACGAATTGCGACTCAAAAAATACGCAGTCATTATGCTCATCAGAAATATGTGCATGAGTAAGGCTCTTTGCAATTGAACGAGATTGCTCATTCTAGATATGAATGACCATGTATTGCGATGCCAAATTTTTACAGGAAGTAAAATTGGCGAAATTGCTTACTTAAGTCGAATAACGTTGCACTGTGAAAACATATACCCTTTCTCCATCAGAAGAAGACAGTTTCCTATTAAATTAGCATTTGCCATGACTATAAATAAGTCTCAAGGCCAAACTTTTGATGTGATTTGAATCGATTCAAGAAAGGATGATTTCAACCATGGGCAATTGTATGTTGCATTTTCAAGAGTTCGGTCATGGAAAATGCTAAGCCCCAGACGGCTTAAATCAGTAGCGTTTCGGCCCTGGTCGACAAGGCTCGCCGCAGCCTCTTCCAGGACGAGATCAGAGACACCTCCGCCCACTGATTGCTTGTTGATGATTTTTGTTGTATTCTCTAGTCGTGGACATCGATAAATGTGGATACGAACCCGTTCAGTCACCCACTGTGAACATCTGTAAGGTCTTCGAGGACAGTTTGAGAATCCCGGTAATTAATGAATAATCATATCATCCTTACTTCCTTGGTGAGTGCATTATTTTAGCTTTCGAAACACTTCTCCTTCAGACATTTAACGACAAATATACGTCTTAAGGTAAAAGTGGTGACTGTTTAATGAAATAATCCGGATACCCACACCAAAGATTTGTCACTTTCTTATCTTCCCTACACCCTTCAACTTCTACTGACGTTAGCTTATTTTTATTATTTGGCAATTCTTCATTTCGTGAATTTTATTTATCGGTATTTTGCCTGTTTAACAAATAACCATTTTTATAAATATATAAATGCAATTTCGTGGTTCCACTATATTTTATAATTCTAACAAATTATATATTTCTATTTTCACGCCGCAAAAAATGGTAATCATGTGCAAAGTCAAGTCCTGATTCCATTTGTAAAAAAAATTGTAAGTTCATATCGTTATAACATAAAAAATCCGTGAAATATACCTTCACTGAAATAAAAATTCAATGATCCATTTTGGAATAGTTGACAACTTTATTACAGTATCAAATCAAAAACCGACTTTGCTTTGAATTTATTTTTCTTTTTGATCAGCGTAACTAAGGTGGTCTTATTAGAATAACGCCCAACTATCTAATTTTGAAAATTTTTCAAGTTTTGAAGATCTTCACTAATGAAATCACACTTTGGAAAATTCGACTATAATAATTTTAAAACATAAAAGAGTGTACATTCTTTCATAATTAATCTCGTTCCGTTTATCCAGCCATTATGAAGGTTCATCCTTATTTCTCAATACTTAAGATTTTAAAATTTTTATAGTTCCGAGAAAAGGAAAAATGCAGAATAGGAATATATTGGATGTCGATTATAATAATTCATTGCTTTTCTTTAAAATTGAGATATCGCACTATATCACGTGTAAAAGGACAAGAAAAAAAAAGATTATTTCTTGCAAAGTTTCTTGGTGCGAATATAAATTATATATTCTTTGAGGCAATCGGTCAATGAAAAAAGCTTCCAGCACAATAGTGCAAAAAGGTGGGATTATTTTTTTTATTCCTGGAAAAAAATAGAACACAAAAACGCATATTTTATTCTGCAATTCCTACGTGAACACGCAAGAAACTTTAATTTAAGCTGTCCTGCAAAAAAATAAATAATATATAAATATATAAATAAATATATAAATTTTCTCTATCTTTCGTTTATTTTTAACAACTGGTAAAAAAAAGACACTTTAACATGGGAAATTTTATTTTCTGTTTCCAGTCAGGTTAAACCATCTGTGAAGATTAGCAAATTGAAGAATTAAATTTCCTCATTTTTCTAATTTTGTACACACTGATAACAAAAAACATCCCTATGACATTGCACATTTTCATTTTAAACCTCTCTGCATCAGAGCATATTTTATTTCGAAATAAATATCTACATTCCAAAATCATAAATTTCAATCATGCCAGAGGATATCTTGTCATACAGAATAACTTCCAATAGGGTAGGCTAAAAAACAAAAGTTCTCAATTTTTCTCATTTTTTATCAAATGATCTAAAAAAATACTATGATATAAGTATTTTTATTTTTTTATGCATATTTATATTTCCAGACGTTTGACTAGAACCATTCCTAAAAAATATTAAAATGAAAGTAAAGATTTCAGTATAGTGTTCGGAAACGAAAGTTTCTCTTCTCGCCCGTACAGACCTTGCTAGACACTTGCGCCTGTAATTTATAGAATCAGAGATAGGACCACAATAGACCCTTATAGGCAACCGCAAAGAACTTGCAATCATTTATCGATATGAGTCCCTCTTCAAACACGTATAGACCCTGCTAGACACCCGCGCCTTCAATTTAAAGAATCACAGATAGGACCACACTAGACCCTTATAGGAGACCTTAAAGAACTTGAAAACACTTATCGATATGTATCCCTCTTCGAACCCGTATAGGCCCTGCTATACAGCTGCGCTTCTAATTTAAAGAATCACATATAGGACCACACTAGAACCTTATAGGCGACCGCAAGAAACTTGAAATCGTTTATCGATATGTGTCCCTCTTCGAACCCGTAAAGACCCTGCTAGACACCCGCGCCTTTGATTTGAAGAATCACAGATAGGACCACACTAGACCCTTACAGGCAACCGCAAAGAACTTGAAAAGATTTATCGATGTTTGTCCCTCTTCGAACCCGTA
Organism: Andricus grossulariae; assembly: GCA_011634705.1. Classification (NCBI taxonomy): domain Eukaryota; kingdom Metazoa; phylum Arthropoda; class Insecta; order Hymenoptera; family Cynipidae; genus Andricus; species Andricus grossulariae. Next base: position 244,416,525 of record JAABKJ010007545.1, on the reverse strand, counting down.
CATACACTGCTAGACACACGCGAATTTAATTTAAAGAATCACAGATAGGACCACAATAGACCCTTATGGGTGACCGCAAAGATCTTGAAATCATTTATCGATATGTGTCCATCTTCGAACACGTGTAGACCCTGGTAGACACGCGCCTTCAATTGAAAGAATCACAGATAGGACCACACTAGACCCTTATAGGCGACCGCAAAACAATTGAAAGCATTCATAGATATTTGTCCCTCTTCGAACACGTGTAGACCCTGCTTGACACTCGCGCCTTTAATTTGAAGAATCGCAGATAGGACCACACAAGACCCTTATATGCGATCGCAAAAAAATTGAAAGCATTCATTGATATGTGTCCCTCTTCTCGCCCGTACAGACCTTGCTAGACACTTGCGCCTGTAATTTATAGAATCAGAGATAGGACCACAATAGACCATTATAGGCGGCCGCAAAGAGCTTGAAAACATTTATCGATATGCTTCCATCTTTGAAACCGTATAGACCCCGCTATACAGCTGCGCTTTTAATTCAAAGAATCACATATAGGACCACACTAGAACCTTATAGGCGACCGCAAAGAACTTGATATCATTCATCTATACGTGTCCCGCTCCGAACCCATGTAGACCCTGCTAGACTCCCGCGCCTTCAATTCAAAGTATCACAGATAGGACCACACTAAACACTTATAGGCGACCGCAAATAACTATAAATCATTTATCGATATGTGTCTCTCTTCGATAACGTATAGACCTTGCTAGACACTCGCGCCTTTAATTTTAAGAATTACAGATAGGACCACACTAGACCCTTATAGGCGACTGCAAAGAACTTGAAATCATTCATCGATATGTGTCCCTCTTCGAACTCGTATAGACCCTCCTAGACACCCGCGCCTATAATTTAAAGTATCACAAACAGGACTTCACTAGACCCCTATAGGCGACCGCAAAGAACTTGACATCATTCATCGATACGTGTCCCTCTTCTACCTCGTATAGACACTGCTAGACACACGCGCCTTTAATTTAAAGAATTACAGATCGGCCCGCACTAGACCCTTACAGACGACCGCAAAGAACTTGAAATTATTTATCTTTGTGTCCCTTGTCGAACCCGCATAAACCCTGCTAGATACTCGCGCCTTTCATTCAAAGAATCACAGATAGGGCCACAATAGACCCTCATGGGCGACCGCGAAGAACTTGAAATCATTTATTGTAATGTGTCCCACTTCGAGCACGTGTAGGCCCTGCTAGACACCCGCGCCTTTATTTTAAAGAATCACAGACAGGACTTCACTAGACCCCTATAGGCGACCGCCAAGAACTTGACATCATTTATCGATACGTGTCCCTCTTCTACCTCGTATAGACACTGCTATACACACGCGCCTTTAATTTAAAGAATCACAGATCGGCCCACACAAGACCCTTATAGGCGACCGCAAAGAACTTGAAATTATTTATCTATGTGTCCCTCTTCGAACCCGTATAGACCCTGCTAGATACCCGCGCCTTTCATTCAAAGAATCACAGATAGGACCGCAATAGACCCTTATGGGCGACCGCAAAGAACTTGACATCATTTATCGATATGTGTCCCTCTTCGAAGACGTGTAGACCTTGCTTGAGACTCGCGCCTCTCATTTAAAGAATCACAGATAGGACCACACTAGACTCCTATAGGCGGCCGCAAAGAGCTTGAAAACATTTATCGATATGCATCAATCTTCGAAACCGTATAGACCCTGCTATACAGCTGCGCTTCTAATTTAAAGAATCACATATACGACCACACTAGAAACTTATATCCGGCCGCAAAGAACTTGAAATCACTTATCGATATGTGTCCCTCTTCGAACCCCTATAGACCCTGCTGTACACCGGCGCCTTTAATTTGAAGAATCTGAGATAGGACCACACTAGAACCCTATAGGCGACCGCAAAGATCTGGAAATCATTTATCGATATGTGTCCCTATTCGAACCGGTGTAGATCCTGCTATACAGCCGCGCCTCTAATTTAAAGAATCACAGATAGGACCACACTAGAACCTTATAGGCGACCGCAAAGAACTTGAAATCATTTATCCATATGTGTCCCTCTTCGAACCCGTTTAGACCCTGCTATACAGCCGCCCCTTCAATTTAAAGAATCACAGATAGGACCACACTAGACACTTTTTTGCGACCGCAAAGAACTTGAAATCATTTATCGATTTGTGTCCCTCTTCGAACCCGTATAGCCCTTGCTATACAGCAGCGCCTCTAATTTGAAGAATCACATACAGGACCACACTAGAACCTTATAGGCGACCGCAAAGAACTTGAAAGCATTTATCGATGTGTGTCCCTCTTCGAACCCATATAGACCTTGCTAGACTCTCGCGCCTCCAATTTAAATAATCACATATAGGAACACACTAGAACCTTATAGGCGACCGCAAAGAACTTAAATTCATTCGTCGACATGTGTCCCTCTTCGAACCCGTATGGACCCTGCTATACACCTGCGCCTTTGATTTGAAGAATCACAAATAGGACCACAATAGAACCTTATAGGCGACCACAAAAAACTTGACATCATTTATCGATATGTGTAACTCTTCGAACCCGTATAGAACATGCTAGACCCCCGCGCCTTTAATTTAAAGAATCACAGATGGGACCACACTGGAATCTTATAGGCGAAAGCAAAGAACTGGAAATCATTTATCGATATGTGTCCCTCTTTGAACCCGTATAGACCTTGCTAGATGCTCGCGCCTCTAATTTGAAGAATCACAGATGGGACGACACTAGAATCTTATAGGCGACCGCAAAGAACTTCAGAAAATGTATCGCTATATGTCCCTCTTCGAACACGTATAGACACTGCTATACAGCTGCGCCTCTAATTTTAAGAATCACATAGAGGACCACACTAGAACCTTATAGGCGACCGGAAAGAACTTGAAATCATTTATCGATATGTGTCCCTCTTCGAACCCGTATATAAACTGCTGTACACCGGCGCCTTTTATTTGAAGAATCACAGATAGGACCACAGTAGAACCTTATAGGCGACCTCAAAGAACTTGAAATCATTTATCGATATGTGTCCCTATTCGAACGGGTGTAGATCCTGCTATACAGCCGCGCCTCTAATTTAAAGAATCACAGATAGGACCACACTAGAACCCTATAGGCGACCGCAAAGAACTTGAAATCATTTATCCATATGTGTCCCTCTTCGAACCCGTATAGACCTTACTAGAAACTCGCGCCTCTAATGTAAAGAATCACATATAGGACGACACTAGAACCTTATAGGCGACCGCAAAGAACATGGAACCATTCATCGATATGTGTCCCTCTTCGATCCCGTATAGACCCTGCTAGAGAACCGCGCCTTAATTTGAAGAATCACAGATAGGAACACACTAAATCTTTATAGGCGAGCGCAAAGAACTTGAAAACATTTATGGTTTTGTGTCCCTCTTCGAACCCATATAGACCCTGCTAGACTCTCGCGCCTCTAATTTAAAGAATCACAGATGGGACGACACTAGACTCTTATAGGCGACAGCAAAGAGCTTGAAAACATATATCGATGTGTGTCCCTCTTCGAGCCCGTATAGACCCTGCTAGACACCCGCGCCTTCAGATTAAAGAATCACAGAAAGGACCACACTAGAACCTTATAGGCGACCGCAAATAACTTGATATCATTCATCGATATGTGTCCCTCTTCGAACCCGTATGGACCCTGCTATACACCCGCGCCTATAATTTAAAGAATCACAAATAGGACCACAATAGAACCTTATAGGACATCGCAAAGAACTTGAAATTCTTCATCGATATGTGTCCCTCTTCGAACCCGTATAGAACCTGCTATACAGCCACGCCTCTAATTTGAAGAATCACATATGGGACCACACTAGAACCTTATAGGTGACCGGAAAAAGCTTGAAATCATTTATCGATATGCGTGCCTTTTTGAATCCGTATAGACCCTGCTATACACCCGCACCTCTAATTTATAGAATCACAGATAGGACCACACTAGAACCTTATAGGCGGCCGCAAGGAACTTGAAATCATTTATCCATATGTGTCCCTCTTCGAACCCGTATAGACCCTGCTATTCAGCCGCCCCTTCAATTTAAAGAATCACAGATAGGACCACACTAGACACTTATTTGCGACCGCAAAGAACTTGAAATCATTTATCGATTTGTGTCCCTCTTCGAACCCGTATAGCCTCTGCTATACAGCTGCGCCTCTAATTTGAAGAATCACATATAGGACCACACTAGAACCTTATAGGCGACCGCAAAGAACTTTAAATCATTCATCGATATGTGTCCCTCTTCGAACCCGTATAGACCCTGCTATACACCCGCGCCTTTACTTTAAAGAATCACAGACAGGACCACACTAGAACCTTATAGGCCATCGCAAAGAACTTGAAATCCTTTATGGACATGTGTCCCTCTTCGAACCCGCGTAGACCCTGCTAGACACCCGCGCCTTCAATTCAAAGAATCACAGACAGGACCACACTAGATTCTTATAGGCGACAGCAAAGAAGTTGAAATCATTTATCGATATGTGTTCCTCTTCGAACAGGTACAGATCCTTCTATACAGCCGCGCCTCTAATTTGAAGAATCACAGATGGCACTGCACTAGAACCTTATAGGCGACAGCAAAAAACATGAAATCATTTATCCATATGTGTCCCTCTTCGAACCCGTATAGACCTTACTAGAAACTCGCGCCTCTAGTTTAAAGAATCACAGATAGGACCACACTAGACCCTTACAGGCTTCCGCAAAGAACATAAAAACATTTATCGATATGTGTGCCTCTTCGAACCCGTATTGACCCTGCTATACAGCTGCGCCTCTTATATAAAGAATCACATATAGGACCACACTAGAACCTTATAGGCGACCGCAAAGAACATGGAACCAATCATCGATATGTGTCCCTCTTCGAACCCGTATGGACCCTGCTATACACACGCGCCTTCAGTTTTAGGAATAACAGATAGGACAACACTAGACCCTTATAGGCCAGCGCAAAGAAATTTAAAAAAATTGGTCGATATGTGTCTCTCTTCGAACCCGTATAGACCCTACCAAATACCTGCGCCTTTGATTTGAAGAATCACATATAGGACCACACTAGAACCTTATAGGCGACCGCAAAGAACTTGAAATCATTCATCAATATGTGTCCCTCTTCAAACCCGTACAGACCCTGCTAGTCACCCGCGCCATTATTCTCAAGAATCACAGATAGGACCACACTAGACCATTATAGGTGACCACAAAGAACTTGAAAACATTTATCGATATGTGTCTTTCTTTGAACTCGTATAGCCCCAGCAAGACACCCGCGCCTTCAATTTGAAAAATCACAGATAATACCACACTAGAACCTTATAGGCGATCGCGAAGAACTTGAAATCCTTTATTGACATGTGTCCCTCTTCGAACCCGTATAGACCCTGCTAGACACCCACGCCTTTAATTTAAAGAATCATAGATAAGAACACACTAGACCCTTATAGGCGACCGCAAAAAAATTGAAAGCATTCATTGATATTTGTCCCTCTTCGAACCCGTATAGACCTTGCTAGACACTCGCACCTCTAATTTAAAGAATCACAGATAGGACGACACTGGACCCTTATAGAAGAACGCAAAAAACTTGACATCATTTATCGACATGTGTCCCTCTTCTCATCCGTATAGACCTTGCTAGACACTCGCACCTCTAATTTAAAGAATCACAGATAGGAACACACTAGAACCTTATAGGCGACCGGAAAGAACTTGAAATCATTCATCGATATGTGTCCCTCTTCGAACTCGTATAGACCCTGCTGGACACTCGCGCCTTCAATTTAAAGAAACACAGGTATGACCACACTAGACCCTTATAGGCAACCGCAAAGAACTTGAAAACATTTATCGATATGTGTCCCTCTTCGAACCCGTATAGACCCTGCTATACACCCGCACCTCTAATTTATAGAATCACAGATAGGACCATACTAGAACCTTATGGGCGACCGCAAAGCACTTGAAATCATTTATCCACGTGTGTCCCTCTTCGAACACGTATAGACCTTGCTAGACACTCGCGCCTCTAATTTGAAGAATCACAGATGGGACCACACTAGACTCTTATAGGCGATCGCAAAGAACTTGAAAACATTCATCGATATGTGTCCCTCTTCGAACACGTATAGACCCTGCTATACAGCTGCGCCTCTAATTTGAAAAATCACATAGAGGACGACACTAGAACTTTATAGGCGACCGGAAAGAACTTGAAATCATTTATCGATATGTGTCCCTCTTCGAACCCGTATTGACCCTGCTAGACACCCGAGCCTTTAATTTAAATAATCACAGATAGGACCACACTATACCCTTGTAGGGGACCGCAAAGAATTTGAAAACTTATATCGATATGTGTCCTTCTTTGAACCTGTATAGACCATGCTAGACACCCGCGCCTTAAATTTAAAGAATCACAAATAGGTCCACACTAGACCCTTATAGGCGACTGTGAAGAACTTGAAATCATTTATCGATATGTGCCCCGCTTACTACCCGTACAGACCTGGCTAGTCACCCGCGCCTTTATTCTAAAAAATCACAGATAGGACCACACTAGACCATTATAGGCGACCGCAAAGAACTTAAAAACAACAATCGATATGTTTCTCTCTTCGAACCCGTGTAGACACTGCTATACACCCACGCCTTTACTTTAGAGAATCACAGATAGGACCACACTAGAACCTTATAGGCGATCGCAAAGAACTTGAAATCCTTTATCGACATTTGTCCCTCTTCGAACCCGTATAGACCCTGCTGGACACCCGCGCATTTAATATAATAATCACAGATAGAACCACACTAGACTCTTAGAGGCGACCGCAAAGAACTTGATATCATTCATCTGTATGTGTCCCTATTCGGACCCGTATGGACCCTGCTATACACCCGCGCCTTTGATTTATAGAATCACAGATAGGACCACACTAGACCCTTATAGGCGACCGACAATAACTTGAAACTATTTATCGAATTGTGTCCCGCTTTCCACCTCTACAGACCCTGCTAGACACCTGCGCCTTTAATTTAAAGAATCACAGATAGGACCACACTAGAGCCTTATAGGTGACCGCAAAGAACTTGAAAAAATTTATCGATGTGTGTCTCTCTTCGAACCCGTATAGACCCTGCTAGACACACGCGCCTTTAATTTAAAGAATCAAGAGATAGAACCACACTTGAACCTTATAGGCGACCGCAAAGAACTTGAAAACATTTATCGATATGTTTCCCTCTCCGAACACGTATAGGCCTTGCTAGATACCCGCGCCTTTAATTTATAGAATCACAGATAGGAACACATTAGACCCTTATAGGCTACCGCAATGAGCTTTGAAACATATATCGATTTGTATCCCTATTCGAGCCCGTATAGACCCTGCTAGACACACGCGCCCTTAATTGAAAGAATCACAGAAAGGACCACATCAGACCATTATAGGCTACCGCAAAGAACTTGAAAACATTTATCCATGTGTGTCCCTCTTTGAACCCGTATAGACCCTGCTAAACACACGCGCCTTTAATTTGAAGAATCACAGATAGGACCACACTAGAACCTTATATGCGACCTCAAAGAACTTGAAATCATTCATCGATATGTGTCCCTCTTCGATGCCGTATAGACCCTGCTAGAGACCCGCGCCTTTAATTTAAAAAATCACAGATAGGACCACACTATAACCTTATAAGCGACCGCAAAGAACTTGTAAAAATTTATCGATGTATGTCCCTCTTCGAAGCCATATAGACCTTGCTAGACTCTCGAGCCTCTAATTTGAAGAATCACAGATAGGACCACACTAGACCATTATAGGCGACCGCGAAGAACTTAAATACATTTATCGATATGTGTCCCTCATTGAACCCGTATAGACCCTGCTAGACACACGCGCCTTCAATTTAAAGAATCACAGAAAGGACCACACTAGAACCTTATAGGCGACCGCCAAGAACTTGAAATCATTTATCGATATGTTTCCCGCTTCGAGCCCGTATAGACCCTGCTAGACACACGCGCCTTCAATTTAAAGAATCACAGATAGGACCACACTAGAACCTTATAGGCTACCGCGAAGAACTTGAAATCATTTATCGATATGTGTCCCTCTTCGAAACCGTATAGACCCTGCTAAACATCCGCGCCTGTAATTTAAAGAATCACAGATAGGATCACATTAGACCCTTATAGGCGTCCGCAAAGAACTTGGAAACATTTATCGATGTCTGTCTCTCTTCGAACCCGTATAGGCCCTGCTAGACACACGCGCCTTCAATTTAAAGAATCATAGATAGGACCACACTAGAACCTTATAGGCGACCGCAAAGGACTTGAAATCATTTATCGATATGTGCCCTCTTCGAACACGTATAGACCCTGCTAGACTACCACGCCTTAATTTGAAGAATCACACATAGGACCACACTAGACCCAAATAGGCAACCGCAAAAAAATTGAAAGCATTCATTGATATGTGTCCCTCTTCGAACCTGTATAGACCCTGCTATACAATCGCGCCTTCATTTTAAAGAATTACAGATGGGACCACACTAGAACCTTATAGGCGACCACAAGGAACTTGAATTAATAAATAAATGTTTCCCTCTTTGAACCCGTATAGACCTTGCTAGACACTCGCGCCTCTAATTTAAAGAATCACAGATAGGACCACACTAGGCCCTTATAGACGGCCGCAAAGAACATGGAAAAATTCAACGATATGCGTCCCTCTTTGAACCCGTATGGACCCTGCTATACGTCTGCGCCTTTAATTCGAAGTATCACAGATAGGACCACACTAGAACCTTATAGGCGGCTGCAAAAAACTTGACATCATTTATCGATATGTGCCTCTCTGCGAACACGTACAGACCGTGCTAGACAACCGCGCCTTTTATTTAAAGAATCACAGATAGGACTACACTAGACCCTTATAGGCGACAGCAAAGAACTTGAAATCATTTATCGATATGTGTCCCTCTTCGAACACGTATAGACCCTGCTGGACACTCGCACCTCTAATTTGAAGAATCACAGATACGACCACACCGGAACCTTATTGGCGACGGCAAAGAACTTCAAAACATTCATCGATATGTTTCCCTCTTTGAACCCGTGTAGACGCTGCTATACACCCGTGCCTCCAATTTATAGAATCACAGATTGGACCACACTAGACCCTGATAGGCGATGCAAAGGACGCGAAATAATTTATCGATATGTGTCCCTCATCGACCCCCTATAGACCCTGCTAGACACCCGCGCCTTCAAAGTAAAAAATCACAGATAGGACCACACTAGAACCTCATAGGAAACCGCAAATAACATGAAATGATTTATCGATATGTGTCCCTCTTCGGAATCGTTAAGAACCTGCTACACACTCGGGCCTTTAATTTAAAGTATCACAGATAGGACCACACTAGAACCTTATAGGCTACCGCAAAGAACATGAAATCATTTATCCATATGTGTCCCTCTTCGAACCCGTATAGATCTTGCTAGACACTCGCGCCTCTAATTTGAAGAATCACACATAGGGCCACACTAGACCCTCATAGGCGATCGCAAAAAAATTGAAAGCATTCATTGATATGTGTCCCTCTTCGAAACTGTATAGACCCTGCTATACAAACGCGCCTTCATTTTAAAAAATCACAGATGGGACCACACTAGAACCTTATAGGCGACCACAAGGAACTTGAATTAATTAATCAATGTTTCCCTCTTCGAACCCGTATAGAACTTGCTTGACACTCGCGCCTCTAATTTAAAGAATCACAGATAGGACCACACTAGACCCTTATAGGCGGCCGCAAAGAGCATGAAAAAATTTAACGATATGCGTCCCTCTTTGAACCCGTATGGACCCTGCTAGACAATCAGGCCTCTAATTTGAAAAATCACAGATAGGACCACACTAGACCCTTAAGCGACCGCAAATAACTTGAAATCATTTATCGATATGTGTCCCTCTTCGAACCCGTATAGACCCTGCTAGATACCCGCTCCTTCAATTTGAAGAATCACAGATGGGACCACACTAGACCCTTATAGGCAACCGCAAAGAACTTGAAAACATTTATCGATATGTCACCCTGTTCGATCCCGTATGGACCTTGCTAGACTCTCGCGCCTCCAATTTAAAGAATCACCGATAGGACCACACTAGAACCTTATAGGCTACAGCAAAGAACATGAAATCATTTACTCATATGTGTCCCTCTTCGTACCCGTATAGACCTTGCTAGACACTCGCGCCTCCAATTTGAAGTATCACAGATAATACCACACCGGAACCTTATAGGCGACCGAAAAGAACTTGAAAATATTTATCGATATGTTTTGCTCTTCGAACCTGTGTAGACCCTGCTAGACACCCGCGCCTTAAATTTAAAGAATCACAGATAGGACCACACTAGACTCTTATAGGCGACTGCAAAGAACTTGAAATCATTTATGGACATGTTTCCCTGTTTGAAACTACATAGACCCTGCTAGGCATCCGCGCCTTTCATTTAAAGAATGACAGATAGGACCGCACTAGACCCTTATAGGCAACCGCAAAGAACTTGAAATGAATTATTGATATGTGTCCTTCTTCGTACCCGTATAGACCCTGCTATACACCCGTGCCTCTAATTTATAGAATCACAGATAGGACCACCCTAGAACCTTATAGGCGATGGCAAAGTACTTGAAATCATTTATCTATGTGTGTCTCTCTTCGAACCCGTATGTACCTTGCTAGACACTCGCGCCTCTAATTTGAAGAATCGCAGATAGGACCACACTAGAACCTTATAGGCTACCACAATGAACATGAAATCATTTATCCATATGTGTCCCTCTTGGAACCCGTATAGACCTTGCTAGACACTCGCACCTCTAATTTGAAGAATCACAGATAGGACCACACCGGAACCTTATAGGCGACCACAAAGAACTTGAAAATATTTATCAATACGTTTCCCTCTTCGAACCCGTATAGAGCCTGCTAGACACCCGCGCCCTAAATTTAAAGAATCAAAGACAGGACCACACTAGACTCTTATATCCGACAGCAAATAACTTGAAATCATTTATGGATATGTGTCTCTGTTTGAAACTACATAGACCCTGCTAGGCATCCGCGCCTCTGGTTTAAAGAATCACAGATAGGAACACACTAGACCCTTATGGGCGACCGCAAAGAACTTGATATCATTTATCGACATGTGTCTCTCTTCGAACCTGTATAGACATTGATATACACACGCGCGTATAATTTAAATAATCACAGATAGGACCACACTAGAATCTTATAGGCGACCGCAGAGGACTTGAAATCATTTATCGATATGTGCCCTTTTCGAACACGTATAGACCCTGCTAGACTACCACGCCTTTAATTTGAAGAATCACACATAGAACCACACTAGACCCTCATAGGCGACCGCAAAAAAATTGAAAGCATTCATTGATATGTGTCCCTCTTCGAACCTGTATAGACCCTGCTATACAAACGCGCCTTTATTTTAAAAAATCACAGATGGGACCACACTAGAACCTTGTAGGCGACCACAAGGAATTTGAATTAATTAATCAATGTTTCCCTCTTCGAAATCGTATAGACCTTGCTAGACACTCGCGCCTCTAATTTAAAGAATCACAGATAGGACCACACTAGACCCTTATAGGCGGCCGCAAAAAACTTGACATCATTTATCGATATGTGCCTCTCTGCGAACACGTATAGACCGTGCTAGACAACCGCGCCTTTAATTTCAAGAAGCACAGATAGGACTACACTAGACCCTTATAGGCGACCGCTAAGAACTTGAAATCATTTATCCATATGTGTCCCTCTTCGAACCCGTATAGACCTTGCTAGACAATCAGGCCTCTAATTTGAAGAATCACAGATAGGACCACCCTGAACCCTCATAGGCGACCGCAAAAAAATTGAAAGCATTCATTGATATGTGTCCCTTTTCGAACCCGCATAGACCCTGCTAGATACCCGCCCCTTCACTTTAAAGAATCACAGATAGGACCACACTAGAACCTGATAGGCGACCGCTAAGTACTTGAAATCATTCATCGACATGTGTCCCTTTTCGTACCTGTATAGACCCTAATATACACACGCGTGTTTAATTTAAGGAATCACAGATAGGACTACACTAGAACCTTATAGGCGACCGCAAAGAACTTGAAATCATTTATCGATATGTGTCCCTCCTCGAACCCGTATAGACCCTGCTAGACACACGCGCCTTAAATTTACAGAATCACAGATAGGACCACACTAGAATCTTATAGGCGACCGCAAAGAACATGAGAACATTTATCGATATGTGACCCTGTTCGAACCCGTATAGACCTTGCTAGACACTGACGCCTCTAATTTGAAGAATCACAGATAGGACCACACTAGAACCTTATAGGCGATCGCAAAGAACTTGAAATCATTTCAACCAAAAATGATCTACAAATTTTTTCTAAACGTTTGTTATAAAAATTTTCTTAGAACCACTTTACGCTAGGATGCGTATTTTTAGTTCAAATCGAACGAAATAACATAAAAAAGAAATAAATTAAATATATGGAAAAACGACACAAGCTGCAATGAAATGTTTAATAACAAAATAATGTTTTCTCATAGTATGCGCACTTTTTTTAATTATAAAAAAAAGACAATGCAAATACATTTATTGGATTGACCTTTGGTATATTTTTTTAGTGTCCTAAACTAAAGGTCAAGTTCGTTAGCCAGCGATTATGGATAAGAATTCAAAAAGTTACACCATTTTCAAAATTTTTTAGACCATTTTTTTCCAGATTCAAAAATTCTCTTTTCGGTTATCCGAAGTAATCAAAAAGACGAACAATTTCTCCCAATGACATTTTTGATAAAAAACATATTACCAGAGTTATAGCATTTACAAAATAAAAAATCTGCCCGCTGCGCGAGCACATTCTTATCGCGCATTGCGCGCGCGGCTCGCAAGTTTGGGGGCGCCTAGGGCGCGCGACTATTGGTTCTCGCGCTTCGCGCTCGATAATATATTTATCTCGCGCATCGCGCTCGGTCATTGTATTTTCCCCACTTTTAAAATTAAAGGTCAAAGCATCAAAAAATATAATTTGGTGATTATGAATTATCTTTCGTTAAAGCTTCTTCGGCTTTAACGAACACATTCTCATAACGTGTCTCGTGCTTCGCACTCGCTTCTATCGAAAATGCGAACTTTCCTACATTATTTTCAACTTTACTATATCAAGTGTATATTACATATATTTATTTCTGCACCTCGGTCTAGGGCTGCTTGCTCAGATATTGCAAAATAATGTACACATTTTATTTTTCATGAGGCCGAATTCATTTCCAATCGGGCAGGCTATGCGAGCTTAAGTCAGAGAATCGTTTCAACACGAAATATGCTGTTTTTCAAAGGATTCTAGATGACACGTATTTCACCGATTACATGAACAATTTTTTTGACACCTAATTTTCTCAAAAACCCCAGCGTTTTTTTCTCTTGATTTTTTTTAAGTTGGTACTAATATGGTGAATATATTTCAGTAGAGTTTATCTTGTGCCCGCGTCTTGGAGAGGAGAAAGAATTTTTTTTGTTCTGAAAAATGAAAATTCACGATTTTTGCAAAAAGAAGACGAGATATGAAAAAAGTTGAGTAATCAAATTTATTCCTTGAAAAAAGTTCTACAAAAAGTCCTTTGGCACTTTTTTCTGTTTTGCGTTATTATTAAACTATTCGCTAAAATATGAATAATAACAATTTTCCGCTGTCATAAATAATCAAATAGGATGTAAATCCACAGGAAGAAGAAATTTTTCTACACCATTTTTTCCTAAAAGTCTAAATATTCGAAACGAATATTCGATTTCTTCATCTAATCGGTGAAATATGTGTCGTCTAAAATCCTTTCAGAAGTAACATATTTCGTGCTAAAATGATTCTGTTGCTTGAACTCGCACAGCCTGTCCGATTGGAAATGAATTCGGCCATGATTACTTTAATATTTATTTCTTATTTTGTATTAAATTTTATTCTCAGCTACCCTGAAAATTGTATAATTTCAACAAATTTATCTTATTACAATTCATAATATGCATTGGCATTGAAACAAAAGTATTTTCAATGTCTTGCTCCTATAATTTGCGAAAAGCGTATCCTATTTAAAAAAATTGTTACTAAATACGCATCATAGCGTAAGATATAGATATTTGTAGATTTAGATATTTGTAGATATGATTATGGCGAAAAATTTTGTTAAATAAAATGTTATTGTAGCTTATGTCCTTTTTCCAAAATGTTAATTTTTTATTTTTCATATATGTTTATAACAAGAGTTCATAAACTATTTGAAGTATTGTTTGATAGAACAACATATCAAAAATGATTCATAGCTCCTTCTTCGGGCCACAATTCTTGCTAAATAAATTGTATTCTGTACCTTGCATAGTTTGACCTCCAAATGGAATTTTTCATTGTTTATTATTTGTTTTTGCGATCAAAATTTCATTTTTCGATTTTTCGAGAAAATTCAAAAGGTTGTTTTAATAGTCTTAAACAATTATCCGGTATACAGACGACGACGATAACGACAACGACAGACGGACAGACACCTACGTCAAAACTATTTTTACTGACTCAGGGGGCCTCAAACGTCGACATTTGATGGAATCCACGAAAGTCATTCTTCACATAAAACCAATACCTTCTTATTATGATGAGAATGTAATAATTCATTATGTTTTGTGCCAATAAAATGTGAATGTTCAATTTTTTAAGAATACTGAAAAAGTCGCCATGAGAATCTTGTAGGAATATTAAAAAGTAACACTGTTCTTTCCGTGACTTTTTTTATATCATGCTTTAATTGGCTTGAAATGTTAACTTTTGCTTTTTTGGGGAAATTTTGAAAATGCTATAACTCTGTCAATTTTCTTTGTATTGACAAAATTCGTGAGAATAATTTGTTTTAATTTTCGAGTACTACGGCCGGCCGTCCATGGAATTTATGAATTTCTAAAAAAAATGGTATAAAAAATTTTGAAAGTGCCCTTACTTTTTGAATTTTGATCCAAAAATAGCTGGTTACCGTACTCGATCTTTCTTTTCCGTCCCTGAAACTGTGTGCCAAAGCACAATCCAATCCGATTAGTCTTTCGAAAGTTATCCGATATACAGGAGACGACGACGACGACAGACAGACAGACACCGACGTAAAAACTATTTTTTCTGACTCACGGGGCCTCAAAACGTCGACATTTCATGGAATCCACCAAAGTCATTTTTCTCATAAAACCAACACCTTCTCATTATGATGAGAATGTAATAATTCAATTGTCCATACCTGCTTCTGAAATATTCTCGTTGTTAAGGCTTTAATCTGACAACATTATTTCCCAAAAATTGATCAATCTTGAATAACAAATTTTCGAACTTAAGCTTTTGAAGCAAAAAAAAAACTCCACATTTAACTTGTAATTTTCCACAAGTCATTGTTGTTGTTGTTGAAATAAACGCGAAATAAGACGTAAAATTAGACATGAATTTGACAAACAAAAACAATGACATGTAAAAAGTATGAAGTGAAATGTAAATTGTGATATTTTATGTGTATAATTTGTAATGATATAGTTTAAAATTTGTTTTTAGTTCAATCTTAAATATTGACAATGAAAAACTCTTCAGTTAAAAAAAATGTAACAGGAAAATTCTTAAATTTTGATGATATTGAAGATCAAAAGTCAAGTTTTCGAATCTAAATATTCCAAATTGAAGCTTCGAATTGGAGTCATCAAAATAAGAAACATTTTTATTTATAAATTGTCCAAATTAAAAACCCCTTAATTTTAAAGATTGACAATTTAAATTTTTGCACTATTGAAGAGTTGAAATTCAAAATTCTCAAAAAATATAGACTCATAAAGTATTAAATTTTCAAGATTTATATTTCAAAATTATGTAATTGGGCACATTTTTCAAATAGTTTAATTCTGTACATAAAAAATTAAAAAAAATTCAATTTTCACGATTGGAAGTTTTAAGTTCTTTAATTTTGATGATATGCAATTGAGAATTCTTGAATTTGAGAGATCTATATACAAATACTTAAATTGTAATGATTTTAGAAATCAAAAGTCAAATTTCTAAGTCTAAATCTTCCAAATTCAAGGAATTTCTAATGTGAAGCATCAAAATTACAGTATTCCGTAATTGTAAATGGTAAAAATTGATAACACTCTAATTTGAAAGAGATAAAATTGAAAAAATTGAAAAAACTGACACTTTTGATGTTAAATCTCGTAAATTAAAGACGATTCAATTTTAAAGATTTTTAATTAAAGTTATGCACCTTTTAATAGTTTAATATTCAATTTCAAGGATTTTTTATTAAAAATTCTTCAATCTTGAAGATATATGAATAAAAATTCTTACAGTTTCATGATTTTTATCATCAAGTGTCCAGTTTTCAATTCTAAATTTTGGAAATGGAAGATTTTTTACTGTAAATCATCAACATCACAGAATTTTCAGTTCTAAAACCGAAAACTTTCATAATTTTCAATTCCATATTTTCAAAATGAAAAGCTCTTCGATTTTAGAGATTTCCAATTTAAAGTACTGCAATTTTGAAGTGCTGAAATTCTAAACTTTCCAATTTTGAAAATTTATAATTGAAAATGAATAAATTTTGAAGATTTATATATCAAAGGTACGCAATTTTCAATATTTGTTTCAAACTAGTTGAATTTGGGAGATTCTGCAATTGAGAATTTTTCAATTTCCACGATTTGAAATTAAAAATTCTTTAATTTTTGAGATCTTCAATTGAAAACTCTTTAATTTCCAAGATCTTCAATTGAAAACTCTTTAATTTTCAAGATGCTTGAATAAATCTTTTCGAAGTTTGATGATTTTTTAAATTTAAAGTCAAGTTTTTAATTCTAAATCTTCCAATTTGAAGACATTTCAAGTTTAAGTCATCTTTTTCCCCGGAAAACAAGGGATGGTAGAGGAAGTGAGGTAAAAGATTCTAGGGTAGAAAGGGTGAGTATGGGTGTGCAATCGGGGCAGGGAAGTGAGGTTAGGTGAATAGATAAGGCTAGGTGAGTGGGAGCAAGTAGAGGAGGAAAAAGTTAGTCAAGGGTTGGGAAGTGAGGGATGAGATAGTACGAAAGGGCGGGAAACTAGGGTGAGGGATGAGGAAGGAGGCGAATCCTGGGAAGTTTGGCCGATTGATAAGCAGAACGGTATGTACTTTGCTACATGGTAATGAAGTGAAGCAAAAGTTTCAAGGGGATGCCCACAGGGAGAAGTTTTTTTATCCACCCAGTAGACGCTTGTCATTGTTGACCTGGTTCGTATTTTAAACTAATCGGGTTGTTACACTCAAAGGTATGTAGAGGACTTAGCGATCTCGGTAACAGAGAAGCATGTGGACACCTTAGTGTAACTCATGCAGTCAGCGCTCAGCATAGTAGAGCAATAAGTAAGTTAAATGTTATTAAATCAGTAAAGGTTGTGTTAGGCACTTTTTCATTCGGCATACTGATAAGCGTCATTAGAAAAGGATTATTACACAAATTGGACAGCAATGTATTAAAAA
This sequence comes from Andricus grossulariae, assembly GCA_011634705.1. Lineage (NCBI taxonomy): Eukaryota > Metazoa > Arthropoda > Insecta > Hymenoptera > Cynipidae > Andricus > Andricus grossulariae. Next base: position 244,398,779 of record JAABKJ010007545.1, on the reverse strand, counting down.
TAAACAGTGAGGCAATTTGTGAGAGAAGAGTATAGCGCACGCTCAAACAACATACACTTATTGAATAAAATAATACAATCAACTTCAGTGGTATTCAAGTGAATATTCTTTATCGTTGATATGACATGTGTTTCGTTGCTCGGCTTGAGATTATTGCGAGCGTTAGCCACAGCATAAGCGGTGTCGCAATTTGAACGATTCAGATATATTTGAAAGAATAGGGTGCATTATGTAACATGTGTATTTTAAAATAGAAAGAAACAGTATAGCGGAATATTTTAGTTAGCATTAGTTATATATTTTAATGATTATTATTATTTTAAATAATTCTCTGTCCTCTATTTATTTATCTCAACGAAGTGGTTATTGTAAAATGCACCATTCTATTTTAAGACTTTGAAAATTAAACCTAAGTTATATTGCAAGGTTTCTATTGTGAAAATATTAATGAATGGAATGAAAAGACAGATTCAAGAGAAAAATTTTGGAATTAAAATTTTTATCTCCACCTCCCTTTCAAGAGGTTACCATGGATTATGTTTTCTTGAAATTTGGAATATGACATCTGTGAACAGAAGCTTGCAAAGTTGGTTATTAGTATCCTAAGAATCGGATTCATCGGATGAGTCAAAATAAAAGTGTTTTATTTTGTCGATGTGCTTCAGAAATCTCTTGCCAGAGTTTGGATCCTTCAATACGACGTTGTTTTTGTCTTGAACCTCGACAACTTCGATTGGTCCGTCGTAATAGCGTTCGAACTTATTTTTCCGAGGCTCAATGAGATACAGGATCGACTCACCTGGCTCACACTGCTTTTCATTCAGGTTACGATCATAATAATACTTCGAACGAATCTTTGCATCGACAAGGTTTTTAGCTGCAATCGCGCGGACTTCGTCAAGACGTGTTATTAAATCGCTCAAGTAGGTGCCGTAAGTTTTGAGGACTTCTGCAAATGGAAAGGCTGATGGTAGCCGGGCTTCCTTACTGAACACCAAGTGGTGTGGAGAAAATTTGGTATCCACGTGCACCGTTGTATTAATCTTAAACAGTTTTGTGAGCTTCGCGAGTAATTTATTCAAAGAACTAGTCTCTCGGTCAGACAAGATAGTTCCTGGGCATCCAAATACCGCATCGAACTTTCGAGCAAAGGCATCAGCTATTGCCGTAGCACGGATATCTGGAACCGCGATTGCGAGACAGTATTTAGTGAGTTTACACTGCATTGTTAAGTTGTGTCGATTTCCATTTGGCATGACAGGCAGAGGGCCTACAATATCCAAATATACCTTGTCGGACGCATCAGTCTCGCCAGTAAAACCGCTCACGAACCCGACGACACGTTTTCCTACCACCTTTATGGCCTCCTGCACGACTGTGATGGTATTCCCTCACGATTTCTTTCCTTTTCTCAGGCGGCGGTGTTTCCACCTTCCCCAGTCAAAGGGTCACTCTAAGGTCACCTTCGGAAAATACCCTTCGAAGCATATTTCGAAAGAATTTTCAGGAAGTTTCTCTGAAGCCTTATCGTTCTTGGGAATTCTAACAGATTCAGTGTTTCAATGATACATTGCGTCTTTCAGTCCGGAAATCGCAATATAGAAATTATCCTGAGTAAGTTGGTCGAAAAAATCGGTCACGACATACTAAACTGCAAATCTGGATTTCTCCATATTGGGACACGATAACTGATCCTTTATGAGGCTTTTTTTCTCTAAGGGTCATTTCAATATTATATCCTAAGTCTATCAGAAGCTTTCCTGTCTGCGGACTTTTAACAATTTCTTCTCTTGATTTCGCGAAAGTTTCATTGCCATGGGTGGACGACGCGACAGTCGGCTCATCCTCAGATTCAACTTCACTATAAATTGATTCAGAATCTGAAGGGTTATCTTTTGGTGGAAGAATCATGATGAAAGTGTCTTCAGAAGGAGGCACAGATGGTCGGATAGTGACATTCTTATTGTCAAGAGATTCAGAGGTAAGATCCGAATCTCGTGTACCGCGCACGCATCGTCCTTTTCCAGCGGTTTCCGAGAAAGTGCATCCTTATTTGTATTTGTTGTGCCGGACTTGCATACTGTTTCGTACTGAAAATCACGTAGTTTGAATCTCCGGCGCATCAGTCTCGAGGATGGATCTTTCACTGAGTGAAGCCATCTTAGAGCCTGATGATCCGTGATAACCATATAACCATAAAGATTTTAGCATAATCAGAAGCATCTGTCATCAAAAGGAAGGGTTGTTCGAAATCAGGATATTGAAGGCTAGGGGCATGTGTTAAGGTATTCTTCATATCGTCAAAGCTCTGCTGCTGCTTTTCGCCCCAATGAAACGCCTCCAATGAAACCTCCGTCTTGCGAATTCAGCAATAAATTTCCTATAATATCCGACGAGTCCGAAGAATTGTCTTATATTCCTCTGATTTTTCGGTACAGGAAATTACTGCACAGCTTCTGGTTGAAGCACATTTGTCTGGTTAAAGGTGAAGACCAGCCGCTGATAGTCGCGTAAAGAGGCGTCGCGCTCTGATCGTGTGCTCTTCTATGGAGTTCGCGAAGATGACTATGTCATCAAGGTAGGCGAATAGCGGCGACCATTGAAGTCCTGTTAATATACGATCCATTAGGCGTTGGAACGTAGCCGAAGCACTCTTGAGTCCGGAAGGTATTCTCAAGTACTCATAGTGGCCACGATCTGTAGAAAATGCGGTCTTTGGCCTATCAGCAGGGTTCATTGGTATCTGATGAAATCCACTGGCAAGATCAAAAACCGAGAAATAGTTTGCTTTGCCTGAGTTATCGAGAATTTCTGTGATGTTGGGAAGAAGATAAGCGTCTCGCACGGTTTTAGAATTCAAAGCCCGAAAATCGATCACCATTCGCTATCTTAGGGTTCCTTCACCATCACGCTTTTTGGGAACAATCCAAGGAGGCGAATCATAAGGCGAGTTTGATTCCTTGATCACACCGAGCTCGAGCAATCTCCCTATTTGCTTTCTTATTTCCACTTTATGAACTGGCAGATAGCAAAACTGTTTCGTCAACAGCGGCACGTCGTCCGTGGTGGGAACAGTATGCTGTTCTGAGATGGTACCTGGGCATTCATCGTCTGGAAGGAAGAAAAAATAAGAAAAATGTTCTTGTCGCCTTGAGAGTCGCGGACCCGAACGTTTTTTCATGATTTTTTCGAGCTCCTCATCGAAGTCTGATGGAGATTCGATATCATAAATATCATATGGTATGATTGTTTGGGGAGCTATCTGTATATCGACATCTTCATAGCTGACCTTAATAGCCATAACGCAGCATTGACCATCTTCATTGAACACAGCTGAGTTACCCATGATAGCGCCTTCTCCGGAGTTCGCGCTCTAAGGGTCAAAACGGGTGCTTTTAACGGGAACTCGTAAGGTTCACCGTCATACCGATCTGCGAATTTTTGCGGATTAATGAAGGGTATAGGAGTGATTGTTCGGCTCCTCTTAACATTTGTCTTATGATAGTATGAAATTGTTACTTGTTCCTGATAAAAGTATTCTCCGCCGAGAATACCATCATTAGGAACTCTGAGGCTATTTGGCAACACGTAGAATTTTTCAAGAGTATTAAATACCTTCAGGATGGCGAAACCATAAGAAGGGAATAACATTGCTGACACCTAACTGCGTAGCGTTCACTGCAGCCCATGCAGGCTTTGTCGGTGCGCTTGCCGTCGGGTCCGCATGGCGAGCGCTTTCGGAGTTTAAATGCCCAGAAGCGCTATTTCCAGTGAACTCTGGTGTGCGTTGGTGAGGTGAAAAGGGGGATCGTACTTGAGCTGACGGAGGTGCTCGGTATTGGTTTTCAGAATTTCTGCAACGAGAGAGTTCATGCCCTATAGTGTTGCAGAAAACGCAAAACAAGGTTCGATTCGCCTCGCTTCTAAAATTATCGCTCCACGTTACATTCTCAGTCCTTGCTTCGCGATTTTTGCGCGACAGCGATCTTGATGCCAGATGATAAGGATGATCGCGATTCAAAATGTGTATGGGGTGATTTTCGCGACGGTCGTAGTGTCGAAAATCGCGATAATTTGATTCCGTAGCTGATCTATGTGGCGACGGAAAGGGGATCGGTGATCATTTTCGCGCGTTTTAGGGCTATAGCAGCGTTTGTACAAGTCCGGATAGTATGCGCTAGATTTTTTAGAGTAGCGACTATCATTATCGCGATCGGCATAATATGCTCGTTTGCGAGACTCGCAATACTCCTTTTCGCTATATTCTCTGGAGTATTCACAGCCTGGTGTCATCTGGTGACGCGAATATCTAACCGCGGTTTCGCAATTTTCCAAGCGGTGCTGTGATCGACGCTCCTCTTTGCGAGCTTCGTCGATCGCATCCTCCAGCGAAGCTAGTTTTTTGGTAGCCACGCGAATTTCGATTTCCAAGGTAAACAGTCTAAGAAGAAACCTTTCGGGTCAATAGGCTCAAAAAATACTTTTGAATGCGCTTCCCGATCAGTGACGGCGAGGCAAGAGTTTGCTCCACGTACTAGATTCTGTACTCGCGCGGCGTACTGAGATACGGTCTCCTCAGGAAGCATCGCGACTCTTGCTAATTGCTGATGATAATATTTGCGGTCGTGACCGTTTGAGAAATTCTTCTTCAAATGCTTCAGGAGATCCTTAATATCGTTGAAGGTGTACCCGTCCACCGATTCCTTAGCGGCTTCCCTAAATTTCGCGGTAACTCCGCGCACGAAGAGCTTCTCAGCATATTCTTTTGAGAGAAGATTTTTCGCGTTTTATACGTCGAACGCGAAAGTTCGCAGGACCGATTAGTATCCATCGAATTCAGTAATACTAGATAGCGCGTTTTGATGGTACATTAACAGAATACCTGTTTTAGGGGCTGTCATTTTGAAAGATTTTTTTTGGTTAAGAAGAAATTTGAGAATCAAGTAAAATTTTGGGAAATCAAAATTTCGAGAAAGAACACTAGGTTTGACTAGGTCAAAAATTTCTCTAGCACCGAAAATTGAGTAAATTCCAGAAATCAATCTTGACCAGGGGAAAATCCGTTTTTAATTACGGTTTTCGCGAAAATGAAATATATTTTATTACCTTTAATAATGAGACGGAATATTAAATTTCAGAACGCCTCGACATAACCGAAATTAGGAGTTGATGGAAATCGCAATAAAACAAAAAAAATCTCTAAGTTTCGCAAAAAATTATTCAAGAAAATGCGGTTTTGACGCAGATTATACTTATTCCGTATAGAATCGATTTTAGACGTGAAAAACGCCACTGTTCACTCACGGTTATTCACTCGCGATATATTACTGATAGCATGGGGCAAAACTCAATGAAACACATACAATAATAAAAATAATATACAAAATATACTGACAAAAATGATATATAAATTGCACAGACATAAAATGAAATACAGAATACACAAAAATTATTAGAAATCTACAAGAGAGGGATAACTTTGCTGGAAGATGGCACGGGATTGGATTTCAGAAAGAAGAGGGTTTTTATAGAGAAGATTTGAAAGGATACGAGAAATGAAAAAAGCAAGTAGTTGAGCACCTATCCCACCGCTGTCACCATTTTGTTACGTCACGGTCTGTGTAACACGGCGTGGATTTTTTCGTGTGTGTTATAATTTAAAATAAATTATCTTCTCAATCTTCCAAGCGGCCAGAAGATTGAGTTGCTGGATCTTGCTCGGTTTAAAGGGTTGAAACCCACCTTGCTTATTTAATCTTCTTAATTTAAAATGAGCAACTGGGTATTAATGTAAGGAGAAAAACATTTTTATTTAATTGAAATTTATTATACGTTACCAAGGTCTAAGAAGATGATCGTAGAAGACAACAATAAAGAAATGATGTACTTATATAATTGAAACACTACCGATACATTTATCGGGCAGAAGAACGAAATAAATTTAATTTCAAATAAAATAAAATATTTCACAATGACTCCGACTTTTGTCCAAGATACAATCTGAGAGGAACTTTAAACTCTTATTTGAAAAACGCCTAACCAGCCGCGAAGGGTCTGCGAATTTCAAAATATCGTACCTTCAGGTTGCTCTTAGAACGAACTCCGGAGAGAAGTTATTAGTTTGAAATCGGAACTAGAACTAATGAAAATTAAAACAAGATTTCCTTGCGAGGAGTATCAGCGCAGGGCAACACTTGGGTTGCCAAGGAAAATTCCATCACTCCTGGAATTTGGCAGAGCTGATTTGGAAGGGGCACTCAAGGGTGGTATAGTTTGAAATTCTGAGTGACCCAAACTGTACAAATTTTCATGATAGTTTTTAAAATACTGCTTGTAAATTTTGCAGATATGAAGTAGCAAGTAGAATTAACCCGTCTGAAATGACATTGGGTAGTAGCAATTTCATTATTTGCATGGTCAAACAACTCGATGACAATAACACAGATGTTTCAAGGGTTTCAGAATCGATATTCTCTCAGGTTTTTCGACGAAATTTGAAGTTATGGTGAAAGTGGTCAAAGCCATTTCACATTATAGATTCATAAAAGAATGAGAATTCAAATGGAAAGGAAAATTGTGCCAATATTCCAAGGACCGGTGGAAAACCCAAGTAGACCCAGAGTGAGGTCCATGCTGTCAACTCTCTCTTAATTTATAGAACAGAACATAAAGTCTACAACTTAAATATGAAATATTAATGTGTAAGGAGATACTAAAATTAGGGTTAATCACATACTGTATGTTAGGGAAACAACTTTCATGCATACACGCTCTCAAACAAAAATAAAACTAAAGGAAACATTGGGAATTAAACTTAAATAAGAATATCATCCTGCATCCCTCGTCCTCGAGACATCCCAGGACTTATATCTTTTTTATTATATGTTATATCTAAGTGAGCCAGACTAACAATGAAAAAGGAAAGTTATGAACATTTCCAAAATATGAAGAAATGGTTGGTTTATTTAATTAACATAATGTTCGGATGGGTAAGAAGGAAAATATTAAAAACGTCACGTGAAGCATGTATAATATGGAGTATGTGAATATTTTCAAAACTTGGAATTTTGAAAAATTAAAAAAAAATTAAAATCCCACCTCGAAAATATAAGTTGGCCGATCGGGCTAAAAATCTGCCTAATTGTAGTCCTATTAGATATTACCCCTTCCATCAAAAATTAAATCATTTTAATAATTATTTATCAAAGTGGAGGGGGTACATTTTTTTGTAGAAAGACCTTACTTTCAAACATGTGTAACTTTTTTCCTATTGCTTTAAACAAAATTTCACTAGAAAGTTTTTGATAGATTTTTCCACAGACTTTTTGGTGGTCGTAAAGATTTTTGAAAAAGTCAAAATTTTACCCTAATTTTTGAAAATCAAAAATAAATTTGACTTTTTCTCAAATTTCGACACTTTTTTTTCTTAAAAATAATTTTAGAAGAAAGCTGAGATTTTTTTCTATAAGACCCCGGATTTTCAGAGTGGGAATTGATTTGTCTTTGAGTAATAGAACGGCACGTATACAAGATGCCATGATAGGGCGGGTGGCGCGCGATCTCCCCTAGTACGCTCACGCCGTGGATCTTTGTGCAACGCTTCAGTGCCAGGTTTTTAAGTTAAGTAATATTATATGGTAATATTATGTCTTTCTGATCGATTTTTTAGCTATAGTTTCAACAGTTGTTTTCTTTGCAGACCTCTTTTGCGGATTCTGTTTTTTGCCATTTGAGAAGATGTCGTATTTCTCAGAGGACAAAAACATTTTGAGTTGAAGTTTTCCACCTTGAGTGGGAATAAAAGTGTAGTACTGTAATGTACCTGGTATCGTAACAGTTTTGTGAAATGTGGCTTTCAGTAACTCGGTGGCTAAGGCATGATTTTCTTTGCTGCTGAAAAAAACTTCGGTTTCCTTACAGTTACTCATTTGATTGAATCCGCGAAAGTCATTTTTCACATAAAACCAATACCTTCTCATTGAGATGAGAATGTAAAAATAGTTCTATAACGAAGTAAGTAAAATAGAGTCCATCCAAAATAATTAAAAAAATTAGACGGGGGTAAGCCACCCCTCAATTGCGTAGAAAATTGCAAAATAAGTCTAAAATCGAGCAAAAAAATCCAATGAAAATACGCGTTGCACACAAAAAAGAGTATGAAGGTATTTATGTATTTGTAAGAAAAAAGAGCATTGAAGAGGGTGACTAACCCTAAATTGTTTTACATATTAACCTTTATAATTGAATCTTGTGCGCATTATTTTCAAAGTTTGTTTAATTTTCAAGTATGCGATCTGTTGTGAATGAATCACCTTGTTTTCGTCGCAACATAGACCAGGATGGAAACTGGTCCGTGCAAACATTAAACTGGAAAATAACAGCAATGATGTAAATAACGCATGAAAACTTGGAATATAAGAACCCCAGAATCCGAAAGGGGATTCAGTCTAGTTTTCAACACTGTTACTTTGCCCGAATTCTATCGAACCGTTCACTTAAAGTTACGAGTGCTGCACTCTATCCAAATTTAAACCGATTTGTTCATTCAAAAAATTCTGCGTGCGTAAAGTTACATAGAAAATTCTGTGAAGTTCTGGAACGGGGACTCACATTCATACAGAATACCAGGAACATCAGCATCCGTAACCCAATAAAGGAGAGACCAACAAACTTTTCAGGGATCGCAGAATAAATCAAAAATCATCAAACGGAACGGTAAGGTAACCAATAAATTTTCCAATTTCGATATTATACATGAAAAATCTGGATAGGGGAAGGTGCCCTGCCTTGGGCCATTTTGCATTTTCGAATTTCATGCAACTACTCATTGATTAGCAAAAATTGACAATGAAAGTTTAAAAGGGTGACCACTAGACTTAATATGGAATTTATTTTTTAGATTTTTATTCACACTATGACATAAAAAAGCCCAGCCTTGGGCCACACATTCGCATGTCTGTAAACTCTAAATAAACTACCTTATTTATTTTATAATTGATGTTGTTTGTTCGTAAAATAAAACAGAGATGCTCGGAGAAAATTTAATAGACATTTTCTTTTGCAACTTTTTCGTTTCTGATACTGGATTTTTAAAACAATTTCTCTGTTTTTTCCCAGTGAGTTTATAATCGTTATTCAAAAAATATGAAAATTGTTTGAACGTGACCAAGTATATATGTCTTACGATCCAATTTACATGTTTCACTTATATTTTAATATTCACTGTTGCAGTTAAACAAAACTTTTCAACCTTTCTATAGGTTTGAAAATGAAGGTGAATTCTTTGAATGTTATAAATTTACTGTTTGCTACATTCCAAACATTAAATATAAAAGAAACTCCGTCGAACGTTAAGGAAATTGAATTGAAGGATCATTTTGAAGCAGTTTTGTTGGATGCCATGGAAGAATTTAACGGGGTGGAGATGATGATTGAAGATTCCTTAGATTTTCAAGAACCTTTTAAAAATGCAGATGCACAAATCATAGAGGATGATGTTCAACACCATATTCCTGATTCGCCTTTTTCATCTACAGATAGATGCACAGAATATGAAGAAGAACTGTCATACGACTATAAATTAAGAGCAGTTGAATACTGGAGAAGTGGAAAGAAGAAAAATTTAAGTCTTGAGAGTGTACAGCAAATATTCAAAAAAGTTCTTTCAATAAAACAATTAAGACGTTGGGCACATACTCTCCATAAAGGTGGTACTTATAGAGAAAAAGTAGCTAGGATATGTGAAATCACATTAGAAAAGTTAAAAAAAGAAGTTGATAACGGGCTAATTGTTCACGATAAAGACATACGCAGATGGGCATTACAAGCACAAAAAGAGGTAAGTCATGAAGATTTTTGTTTTCCGCGCTTTTCGAAAATGGCTTGTTAAATTTAAAAGCAAACACAGAATAGTTTCCAGAAAAATAAACAAGTTTGTTACCAGAAAGACTTTGGAAAATATCGATGAGTTAAAAATGGAGGCAGATGAATTTGTAGCCAGTGTGAAGCAAGAGACAGTAAATGTTGGAGTACAGAATGTTTATAATCCGGATCAAAGTGGGTTTCATTGGAAAATTCATTTCGGGAGAACTTTGGCTGTTGAAGACGAAAAAAAGGTGGGGTGCGTTGTCAAGTCTATTTCGTCCGACCCACAGTTACACTATCCAACCACTAATATCTGCTGAAGGGAATCTTCTTTCACCTCTATTTCTAGTTCTAAAAGAACCGAGCGGAAAATTATATCGTAGATGGTTCAAAATTCGGAAAACCTATTCGAGTAACATTACATGATCTACATCTATTAAAAATTGTATGAAAGCAATGATAATTGGTTTTATTATTTGCAGATCACTTCAAGACTTGGTTGGAGGAAATTAATTTTCCAAATGTAGGATCAAATAGCGTTTTACTCCTTGATTCATAGACTAATCATTGCGCAACTGTAGTAGAAGAAGCAACACCATCCGACAAAATTGTAAATTTTAGAATTATTCCTAAAGGAACAACAGGGAAAATTCAACCTTTAGAAGTATTTGGGCTTAGAGTTTGGAAAAATGATTTGCGTCACTTTTCAGATTCTGTTATTTTGATGAATTACGATATCAATGTACATTTCAGGAATAATATGGTTAGGCTTCCGTCTTTGGTGCATAATCGATTAACCTTCCCAAGATATACTAGTTTTTTCAAATATTGATGATACAAGAGCGGATATATTGCAGAAAAACCAGGTAAATTCGAAAATCGGGTGGACTTTAGCTTCGGTGATTCTTGTGAAATACATTGCGACATATTAGGCTGTACGAATACCGCTGTAATTTGATGTTCGTGGTGTAAGGTATCATTATGTTTTAAACAATTTTTTGACGAATATCATTATGGTTCAAGGTTTGAAGAATAAATCTTCGATATACTGTCTAGACCTCAAAAGATTGTAAATTTTACCTGAACCCACTATTTTTGTCTATACAATATGTATACTTTTTAATGATTTTGATGATTTTTTGTAGAGAAATAGTTTAGAGGTAGTTACCCTCTTCAATGCTCTTTTTTTCTTGAATATACAAATACCTTCGTCCTCTTTTTTGTGTGCAACATGTATTTTCTTTGGATTTTTTTGCTCGATTTCAGACTTATTTTGCAATTTTCTACATAATTGGGGGGTGGTTTAGCCCCGCGTGATTTTTTTAATCATGTTGGATGGACTCTTTTCTTCTTCCTTCGTTATAAAACGAATTTCCCATTTTTTTTGTGTATAGAAAGTATATATTATCACAGACGCAAGCTAAAAAGTGTTTAGGGGTACCTTCCCCTAATAATTTTTTAACTTTTTTTCTCAGTGAAACACGTCAACTTTATTTTTGACTTTAGTGCAAAATATATATTTTCAAAAAATTTTCTCCTATGAATTTAGCAATTTTCCGCACGAGGAAACTTTTCCAGTAGGTTTGGTCGAAATTAATTTTGTTTTTATACACAAGCTATACAATCGACACTTGCGACCCCTATCTTTGAGGGGCTGTTTCACCCCCTCGAAGTGTTTTTCCGCAAATAAAAAAAAATAAGTGTCGCTTAGTTTTTCGAGTTCTACAACATATATCAGGCAGAATCAAATCGGTGAGGGACACCTGGAGTACCTCCCTTGCTAGTATGTACTTTTCAGGGCTAACTTAATATCAATAAGTTTTAATATAATAGCCACTGAGTTGAATATTGGAAAAAAATTTATGACTTGAAAATTGTTTAAAAGGTGGTGAATAAATATTGGTTCGCCGTACAAGAAAACGTCATGTGAGTAAAAAGTTTTATCTTGAGTCACAGATAAATACAAAAACTTCAACCAAAAAATCAATTCTTATCATTGAGCGTTTTCATATATATCAGTTGTCATAAAAAATGAAGTAAGAGTGTTATTGAAATATAAACAATGTTTTTAATGGTAGGTATGGGTTTCGCAACAGTTTTATGGGAAATTATGACACTGGGTGGCTGGATGATTTTTAGTTAATAAATGAAAAGTCTGAACGATATCCTTTTAAAAATAGCAATTTTTTAACAGAAATTCGCGGAGAGAAGTAAAAAACTGCGGAATACAAAAAAGTTTGATTTCTTCTTAGAAATTCATCGAAATTCTGAACATTTAAATATTGTTGATATCTGGATAGAAGATGTTTTTATATATGATTGGTTTAGTATTATGTTATATTTTACTTACGAGCAGAATCAGGAAACATCACAAATGTAAGGAGCAGCGATAAGATAAAGATCTTCATTTTTCTGCAGACGCAGATAAATTAGTGTTCAATTTTTTTCGGATTGTAACTGAATGGATCTTGAATATTTTTCGCTTGTATATATACTAGCCTCTATCTTATTCTTGACAAAAATTCTCGTCGACGTGTAAGCCGCGGATTGGCGGTTCATAAAGCGTATTCATATTTGTATAAAATAAAGAAGCTTATTGTATAGTTTTTAAGATTTTCCCCTTCGTTCTGAACACCTCGACGATTGTAGCCTTGGCCATGAGATAAAGACATTCTATTTGTGTGGGTCCATCCGATAAGGGACTAGATTCTTAAACAAATTACCCAACACATTGATTCTATGCAATTGTTTCATCGGAATTAAATGGTAGAGATAAAGTTGCGTCAACAAAGATACTTTGATTCACGGAAAAAAATTTGACTTAATTATTTGTTTAAATGATTAAAACCGATTCGATGTGGAGGCATCATAGAACCAAAAAAAGTCTCCTTGGAAACGAGTTTGAAAAATTTACATTCTAAAGATGTGCGAAATTGATGTTTCATAAAAACTGTTTCTTTGCGTGTGCAATATGAATTGCTGCGCTAATAAATTAGCTTTGAGAATATATTTGTCCTCATTATCTGAAGTTTGGTACCAAGGGTTTCTAAATTTATGAAAACAAAATTTTTATAAATGGTAGGAAATGCAATATCTTTTTCAGAAGATGTTAATATGTCTGAAATTATCTTATTATTATTTTTTTTCCATGTGGCAAACTATTCTTATAGTACGGCAAAAGATTCTTGTCAAAGAATTTTCTGTTGTGAGTCGTAGTATATTATCTCGAAAAACAAATTATGTCGCATAAAAAAAACTGTTTCAACATATGCTCACTGTTTGAAAAAAAATTCCAGAAAAAGAGCAAAACAGATTTTTCATTCGAAACTCATCTCTGCCGAGGCTTTAAATTTTATTCAAATAATTAAAAATAACTTTTTTCGTTATTATTACCAATTAGTACAAGACAGTCATTCTCTTAAAAATAGGTATGTTACGAAAATGTCAAAAGCATTATCGTCGCTTTTCCTCAATGCCGATTGGGTAATTTGAAAAACGCGAAGGAAAGAATGTTGCCAAATCGAAACACATAATTAATAATTCTGTTTCTGTTGAAGGGCAGCGACAAAGAATGTCATATTTGTGCTCATGATGAAACTGACGAAAATTTAAGATTTATTCATGTAAAAATTTATTATTACATTTTCAGTTGAATAAATTAATTTTCAACCAAGAAAAAGGTGGTTTTCAAACAAAATAATTTATTTTCAACCAAACTGATGAATCTTCGATAAAGAAAAAAAAGAATTATTAACAAAAGTGTAATAGTCAATATTTCCACCAAAGAATATTTTATGTTTCAATAAAAAGCTGTTAATTTAACTCAAAAATATGCATTTTCTATCAAAAGAATTGAATTTTCCACTAAAAAAGACGAGTTGTCAACAAAATAAGTTAATTTTTACCCGGAAAAGATCAATTTTCTAGCAAAAATAAAATAGATTTTTAGTAAAAAAAAATTAATTTTCAACAAAAACAAAACGAATGTTTAACCAAGTTTGCTTAATTTTTACCAAAGAAATGAACTTTTAACTAAAATAATGCATTTCTAATCAGAAAAGTAAATTTTCAAGAAAATAGTTGAATTTTCAACCCATGAGATGAATCCTCTCCCAAAATAAAACACAAATTTTCAACTAGAAAAGATTAATTTCTAACAAAAAATAAAATAGTTTAGTTTCAATTTAGAGAAATAGTTTTGTAACCAAATAAAAGAAATTTTCAACAAAATAGTTGAATTTCCAACGAAGCAGATTTATTTTTAACCAAAAAGATTAAACGTCCATAAAAAAAATTCTACAAAAAATGAAATAGTTTAGTTTTTAGTTTGAAAAAATTAATTTTCAATAAAAAAAATCATTTTCGACTGAAGAAATGAAATTTAAACAAAAAGATGAATTTTCTACCAAAAAAGAATAATTTTCAACAACATACTTGAATTTTCAACCCGAGAACTGAATTTTCAACCTAAAAGGTAAATTAGTCACCAAGAAGATTAATATTCTACCACGAAAGACAAAGTTTCAGGAAAATACATAAATTTTCTAACCGAATAAATGAATTTTCGACTAAAAGGATTAATTTTTGAAAAAAATCTTTGGTTCAAAATTCAAGTATATCTTCAACTATCCATTTTTTGTTCAAAATTAGCTTTCTAAACTGAAGATTTACCTATTCTCGCCTTGGTTAAAAATTTATTTTTTTTAGTTGGATTTTTTTATTTTTTAATTGAACATGAATCCTTTTTGTCAAAATTTCAACTTCTTGGTTAAAAATGAACTTATTTTGTTGAAAAATCGTATCTTTTGGTAGAAAATTAATCTTTTTTGTGAAAAATTTAACTATTTGGTTAAAAATTCTTCTCTTCTGTTGAAAATGCAGTATTTTTACTTGAAATTTTATGAATTAAGTGTTTCAAAACTTGATATAATATCCACATTTATTTCATTCAAAAGAATTCATTTTCCTATTTTCACGATTAATCACTTTATTTTACCTGTTTTCAGAATGTTCGGCCCGGAAAGGCTGTTATCGACACGGTTTAAAAAAAAAGTTTTATTTTGTTTCTTCTGGTAAGTTCTATAAAATGAAATAAAAAATTTATCAGTTGAAATGCTTAGTACTATATTACTTAGTACTAGTAATAAAGTAGCCATCACGTCAAAAATGTAAAAAAAGTTCCTTTTCCAATTCGGAAAAAAATTGAATACTAAAATTTCTTCTTTTTCTTTTAAAATTAGAATCTGGGAAAAAATTTAAAACATTTCAAGTTCAAACGCTTATAATTCCTAATTATTTGTGTCTTCAAAACTGCCATTTTTTTGCTGTTGAAAATTTATAAAATTCTAAGCCAAAAAAGTAAATGAACTTTCATTTTCCGGTTTTGGGTCCAAAAAAATACTCCCAGTCAATTTCCGATCCAACTGCAACTCTGAATAACTTAAAATTAACAACTGCATTATTAGACAATCTCAAGGATAAAATATTTTTCAAAAGATAGAACTTACATCAGTTTTAAATACAAATTCTTTAAACTTGAATAATTTTAAATAAAAAAGATGAAGAATTTCAGCACTTTAAATCGAAAAGCTTCATGTCAGTTTAACAGTTATAAGTTTGACATTCAAACATGCGAAAATGAATGACATCTGATAAGAAATTCGTGAAATTATAGATACTTTTCAACAATTTAATATAAATTATAACTAAAAACACACATCAGTATTTGGACTGTACAAAATATAAAATATTACAAATTAAACAATTTAGGGTATTAAGTTTAAAAAGTTTTGAATTAAAAATGATCGAATTTCAAACATACTTCAGAATTGTTTAATTCAGAACGTTTCATACTTGATACTGTTTAAATTTAAATGCAAATATTGAATCGAATTTTTTATTTAATTTCAAATCATGTATTTATAACAGGAAAACATTTTCATTTACTTCGTACAAATTCATGTATAAGCCTGCTAATTAATAAGATGTTATCTAAGCAAATAACCGATTTTCAGTCCAGATGGCAAGAATTCTTCATAACAAATACAAAATATAAAAAAACGCTTAAAAAAATTATTTTTCACAAAATTTAAAAAAATGAAGTTTCGTACAAGGGCGTATTTCCACAATCATACTTCATTATACATTTTTTTTAATTGAGGCATAATGCTCGCTTGAATTCTATTTGATGAGACTTTTTACATTTTTCAATTATATTTAATGTATAGATTTTGAAGTCCTAAAAAGGTGGAATATCCACGAGCTTTTTTTTTAAATTATCGGAACAGAGTTTTTTTTTATTAAAAATTTTGATCTTGGGAATTGAAATTACTCTTAAAATTTTATTTATTTATCTTTTAAACCTTTTTTTCTAAATTGAAACATGAAAACATGATAAATAGAATTGTTATAAATACGCCAAGGAATAAAATCAGCTACTCCTAATAAAAATTAATTAAAAATTGAACAAATATTTTCTGTCAGCCCAGACACGAGACGTGAATGAACCAAGTACTCGCTCGGTTCTAGCCCAGTTGTGTAAACAATTCTATTTTATCATTTTGAAGCAAAATCACTTCCAAATATGTTATGAAATATTGTTACAAGTACTGACAGTTTTCTTATCTTTAAAAAAAATCATACTTTAAGCGCACCGAAGCATGTGGAATAGCGACAGCACAATTTTTGATAACTTGAAAATTGTGGCTTTTAGGAGAATTACAAGACTTGGAACAAAACACCTAAAAATCTTATAATCTATATACTATTTGCTAAGGAACTAGGCAGGACTTTTTCAAAATTCAAATTCAGTAGAAATGGTGCATTTTTAAAGAAATGAATCGATTTGTTGCAGCTGCTGTCAAAACACCAGTTGAAGAATCAGAATTGAAATATTCATTTTGATCCATATCAACATAATATCGACTAACATCCTACGAATAACGAGATGTTTGAGAATCTAAATCACCACTTTCATATTTGGCCCTTCTGCAATGGACACAAATTTGAGCATTATCGTGAAGATGCGGAAATTTTCGTTTGAGATCCTTCGATATTAATCTCAAATCTTTTCCTATGTGGCCCGTAAGACCAAAATTTGTGTGTGGATTGCAGCGTCTATCGTGATGATGATTGCTTGCATTTTTTTATTTTATATTTTTTGTACGAGGGCTGGTGGAAAATGTTCAAGAACACACCGTGGAGGGTCCGTACTTCTCGATAGTGTGGAGATCATAGTCGCATCACTACAATGACCCTGACATATATAATATTCAATTATACATTGCGTACAATTATGCATTATACAAAATCAAGTTTGTCGTTATCATAATGCCACCAAGGGACCCGCCAAAAACGACCACACTTTCTTCTTGGCAGCAATCCCCCTCGGAAACCACTATCGCATTACTTCAGGGGGGTGCTGTTTTCTTCACTATAGAAGTGTCTGCTGGGTTTTGTGCTTGATATCTTGCACCTTTTTAATTTCCTTTAACTCACAAAAAAGATTTACGCATCGTCCTCAGCAGTGCGGTAATACCGTACATCTCATCGTCCCTGGAAGATGGTCAGTACTGAGCTTTCCTTCTTTTCCGGCGCAGAGGTAGCACTTGAGTGTTTACACATTTCGCAGACCTGTGTTTCTGCTTGCCGCACCTCTAGCATCCGCTCGTCTGATCAGGAGCTTTGCATCTCGCTGCCATATGGTCGAAGCCGAGGCAGCGGTAGCATCTGATGGCCTCCATCTTCTGACGTATGCGACAACACATCCATCCCACCTTAAAGTATCCTGCTCGTACCAATTTCAACGCTGTTTCTTCAGTCAGTTCCACAAAAGCCTTTAGAGTTCATCTGAAGACCTTCTTTGTGAGACTGACCCTGATATAGCCAGCCGGCTGCTCGCCGAAATGACTTCTGATGGCACCCTTAACCTCCGTGCGAGGGACAAGCTCCCTCACACTGCCACCTTCACCCACAACCTTTTTGATCGTAGCGGCAAGCTTGGATCTGGCATCAGCTGCAGGCCCTACTTCTACAATGACTTTTCCGCTCCTGGTTTCCCTGACACCCTTGATTGTTACGCCAAGGGAGTCAGGTCTCACCTTTCGCTTGAGGTCCTTGAAAACCTCCGCGTAGCTCGAGCCCTCAGCCGGTTTAATTAAAACCGCTTCGGGTCGACCTCGTCTCTGCTTCCTCTTCTCTCTGTTCGTCACCTTGGGTACAGGTATCGGTACCTCTCCCTTTTCCTTCTTGGAAGTCGAGGTCACCCCTACACCACGGGTCCTCGACTTCTGCTTCTTTCTTGGTCTAGTAGTGCTCGCCTCTACGGGGTTCAAGGTGGGCTCCCTGCTTCTGTTACCATTTTGGGTTGAGGAATTTTTCACGGTATCTTTTTCTGTCTGAGTTCCCCTACTGGCTACACGTTCCTGTCCTGCCTTCTTTCTTACTTCGGTGACTCTGTAGCCTACCCTCTCCTTCATAAAGCCAGCATGGCAGTCGAAATACGTCTCGCGCGCCTCCATGTTGCAGTGGAGACGCGCAAGATGGTCTTTTGCATCACCCACACCGTCCGATTTTTCGTGCCACATGTTGCTCTGCTCCCCACGGCAAACCTCCATATTTCTGATGATCTCTTGGAGACACATCAGCTCCTCCTTAGTTTCATGGAAATTTCTACTCCTTTGGGGTTTTGTGTTTTTGTCGTACACACTAATGACTGGTTTCTTGTTCAGGGTTCCTTCCCCTAGCTGGTTTTTTGTCCACCCCGGTTGTTTGATTTCCTTCATACAACTCATATCTCGGAGGCTTTCCCTTATCCGCAACCTCGGGAGGCGCCCGATGGGGAACCAGCAACCTCACACGTGCATTGCTTGTATTAAGAATGAAACTGTACTTCTGAAAGTAACTGATTCCAAACGTAGTTCTGCGACGACCTGATTGAATGCAAATCTCTGAAAAAAAACTATTGACATAAACATTTCAGACACCGACGGTGGAGCTGAGCGAGTATAAATAATCCACATTTCCGTGCTCTGAGCCGATATAGACTCAAGGATGAAAGGGAATATATTAACTCGCGGAAGTGGAAAAGTGAAGCTCTGCTTTTTGCGATCCTCACTTATTTTTCTAGTGAGACCAAGTGAAGCTCGGTCTTAGTGTTCCTCAATTGTCGTTTTTAGAGGAAATAAGTGGAGCTCGGTCTCTGCAATGCTCAGTTGCTCCAGGCGAAAGAACAAGCGAAATTCTGCTTCAACGATATTCAGTTCTTTTTTTACAGATAACAAGGGAAGCTCTGTCTGAGCGATCCTGAATTATTTCTTTAAAGAAAACAAGTGAAGCTCTGACTCTATGATCCTCAGTTGCTTTTCATGAGAGAACAAGTGATGCTCTGATTCTGCTGTCCTCAGTTGGATCTGACTTTACGAACTTTAGTCGTTTTTTCAGAGAGAACAAGTAAACTCCGATTTTAGTGATTCTCAACTGTTTATTCAGAGGAAACAAGTGAAGAATCGCAATCAGCGATCGTCGAAAATCCCAAGTAATCATTTTGAAGCCCAATCGGTCAATGTTTCATTGCTGGGAGCAGAATCGCCGACACACAGCTGCTATATTGTATCCGCCATGTTGAATTTTGATATTTTGACTGCAGAATCTTAATCAGCGACCACGAAAACCTTCCAGAAATCATTGACAAGCCGATTTCAGCAATTGGATTTACTGAATGCTGGATTGTTTGGCATAAAGCCGCCATATCAGGAAATGTACGGTATATTATCTAAGTTCGTACAGTTACTTCCACTGCGCCTCCTCCCTGCCCTGTTAGCAGCCCTAATTTTTGGCGGAAACCCCTCTCTCCTCGAATTGGTAACGTAGTTTGATTATTTATAATATATTTATTAGTGCTAGCCCAACGTAATATGTCAAAAATGGGAGTCAGGGACTGATCGACTATTGCAAAAATTTGTTTTTTGAACTTTTTTTTCATGTCACATCGTTTGGCCGGAAAATTGATTTTTTAAAGCATTATAACGGAAAAAACCTGAACTATGAGTCTTATCAAAAACATTCTCCGAAGTAAATTCATGGATTTTTTTGAGATGAAGAATTTTTTTTAGCATTTTTGTCGTATCTCGTATAGTTTTTCTCTGGAATAAAACTTTTCACTTTTCAAAAAAAAAATCACGAATAAAGCAAAACTGTAAGTCTTATCATAGATCTTTTTGAACTTAAATTTTTTTCCCTAACATTTTTTTCGTATTGCAGATTTTCTCAAAAATTACATTTTTTATTTATAATAAAATTTTTTTACGATTGAAACAAAAACTGCGCGTCCTATCAAAAAATGGCCAGCAACAAATTTGTGAATATTTTCTGAGTGAACAGTTTTTAACTCCAACATTTTGTTTCGTATCTTGCATAGTTTGACCGTCAAATTGTATTTTTTAGTAGTTTTTTCACTGATAAGACCAAAACTATTGGTAATTATACGTGATATTTTGAACATTTGAAATTTAAAAAGCCTGTCTGCGCGCCTGATTCCAAAATACCATTCTTTTTTAATAAATTTTTTTTTAGAATTGGGATTTTTGAACTAAGATTAAAAAATAAAAACCATTCAAACATTTTATAGTACGTTTAAAAATGGCAAGTTAAATTCAGTAGAATCTGTAAAATTCATATATTAAATATCTCCTCCTTTAATGAATATTATTTGGTGGGCTTCCGTTTCTAGTACCGATAGAGGTTACACGGTGTTTTTCGAGTGCGATCATTTTTTGGCTGGGGAGAAGTGAAATGCTACGTGAGGACGGTGAGGCTGTGGTGAGTAAAGGGACTGGGGTGAAAGTGCAAGTGTGAATGAAGGGCGCAGTAGAAAGTGCGAATTCAGTAAAAAAAATATAAAAATTGACGGGATTTGATTTTGAGGTTAGGTTCGCTTCGGTGGGACACTGGGTTTTTTGGCAGTGGGTAGGAGTTCAAGGGGTGTGAAGGGAGAAGGAGTAGAGGTGGCCGCACATTGCAAAAAAAAAATCAGTACAGGAGGGTGAGTTTTGGGTAAATTTTTTTAAGTTTGGGGTTGCGGTAGAAAGTGGGGGGTGGGGAAGTGATGTAACAGGGAGAGGGATTTGAGGCTAACGGTCCGTTCACAAGGAGTAGAAGTTTACCAGAGGCATAGATCTTCAGGTCATCCATATAAAATACATGAGTGACCTTATGCTCGCGCTGGTTAGTGTCGCGACAGAGGTATCCAGAGGAATTTCGTAGTGCGAGAGATAGAGGCGGAAGTGTGATGCAAAAAAGCAAAGCAAAGCATATATATATATATTTGAAACATTTTATTGTATAGCTATATAGCTACATGTTTCCCGTAATAGAATACAGAATGTGGAGTAGAAACAATTTAAACAGATTCACATTTATCCTACACGCTGAATACCCCGCAACACTTCTTAATATTTAATCTTTGTATTTTATAAGAACTATTCTAAAAGCGAATAGATTAAGTATCAGCATAATAAGAATTAATAAGCATGAGTAAAATTATAATAAGTATTTGTCGAAACGTGAAATTTTTTGGTTTCAATTTTCGGAATTTTCAGATACAATGTATTAGAAAATAATATTAGAAAATCCATTCAAAAATAATTGCTGAAATTGAATAATTGGATGAATTGATTTTGTTTCATGTGTTGAGGCTGTTGGACTCAAGCTCTAACCTGTAACAGAATTTTTATCAATAAATGGAACTCCGTACATCCCTGTACGAAAGGGTTGCTGGCCCGCACAAGAGACAAGACAGAATTCCCCGAGGCGTCCGGAAGCCCTGAACGACGGCATATCCCGTAGCCAGTCTGTGTTCGTTCGGCTCAACGTCGACCAAGTTTCCCTCTCGGCTACTGTGTCCTCTTCCCCCGTGTGTGAATCTCTAGTTCTATCCACAATCGCTCTTAAACGGTCATTGGATCATCTCTGGAGAAGGAATCTCCACCCTAATAGCACGGAACGTTCCCGGATCATTGCGCGGGAACTTTTGGAACGTTCCAGCGGAACATTCCCGGAACGTGTAAAATGTCCGCCGCTTGGGTATACTCCAAACATAGATTACCGTTATTTTTATTATTATCAATAAATATCGTGTAAACCGTCAGTGATAGGTCAAAATCGATGTCAGTTAATGATGCGGACATTATATTATAGTGTAGTATATGCGTTACTGAAAACTCAAAAGTGACATCTATTTTTACCTATCTCTCACGGTTTACGAGATAATTGTTGTGAAAAATAACAATAATGGAAAGTTCCCCTCAGGTGCCAGTGGAACGTACCTGGAACGTTCTCGAGGGGCGGAAAGTTTTTACTTTCCGGGAACGTTCCGCTGGAATGTACCGGAGGTGCCCGCGGAACGTCCCAGGAACGTTTCCGGAACGTTCCGTGCCATTAGGGCACCCTTCGTTCAACGGCCCTTTTTAGGACCACCCTGCAGGCCATGCGGGCACACTTCTGATTGCCAGCTGACCGCCACGGACTAGTGGTCTCTTGTTTGTAAGTAGCAATAAATTTGTCGTTACCTAAGCACCGGACTTTTTCTATTTTGTTCATCCTTTACTCTCGACATCCTGACCCCTCTTTCCCTCCTTGGTAGGCACTTCCGCTATACCTGGCGCCCAACCTAAAATCCCACACTTTTCCACATTTAAGAATCAAACCTGCCGAAAAACAGGGACGCAAATGTCAACTAAAAATTTACATGATTACTCCAAAACTACTACTTTTGAACTTTTTTGATATTTTTGCATGCTATTGATCCACATTCTTTACCATTTGCCTGAAATTACGTGCAATGTTTATGCTAGTTATGATTGGTATTATATATGACATGATTTTTTTTATATGTACTCTGATTTAAAATATGCAGTGATTTATGTGATGATCTGATATATATTTATGCAAATAATTCATATATGTGCCAATGAGGTGATATATTGATGAAAATGATTCATATGTGCCAATTACCTGATATATTTATGCAAATGATTTATACATACCCATGATTTTATACTTAAATTGATATGTATATTTCTGGGTACTCTGTATTTACGAATATTCTCATATGCATTTGAATGTCATAATTCAAAGCTCAAACGAATTACGTCAACGAAACAAAAGCGGAAACTAACTAGAAAAATTTCGCTCGTAAATTATCAAAATTTATTCAAGTTAAGAAACAAAGAAAATAGAATTAGACTATCAATACGAGGAAAAAATCTGAAAAAATTATGATATTTTTAGGAAGCTCAAATTTGGCTTATTAGGAAGCAAAAATCGAAAATTACGGAATATTAAGAAAAAGAATAAACCTGGAAAAGGATTGAACCGTTTAAGCACGCAAACAAGTTCGCACGTACAACAATAAATACCCGCGAGTTGCGCCAAGGTCACGCGACTCAATTGCAAAATAAATTAAATTGAGATCAGGGAAAATTAAAATTATAATGCTGAAACCTACAGTCATGGAAGCGAACATGATAATCTAGATTTGGAAGGTGCCGCTACTATTAGAAATGAGGTCCTAACAACAATAAAAAATACGGGTACTATCCCAAAAGTAATTATTAGGTCGATAGGACGCAGTAGAGGTTTCGTTAGGAAAAATATAGAAACCCAAATAAGAAGCAATAGGTTAGACAGATACAGACTGACACAATCATCAATGACCGACCCAAATTAAATTACATATAACCAACTCCCAACTCAGCACATTACTCGAACCCAAAACAGAACCTTCGAACCAATGGATAACACATTGTTTTGGGATCACGAAGATTTACATATACTAGGCCCGTCAAGCGAAAGGAATAACATGAGAAAAGGAACAAATGAAACCATTCATTTTGAAAATAGAAATAAGACGAAAAATCGCCTCCAAATAAACAACGAAATTTTTGATTGTCATTCTTATTTAGAAAACAATACCGATTCAAACCAAAACAGATGACGTAGACTCTCCGCAACAAGTAATAGGCCAAACAGAAGTTCACGAATACACGTAAATAATAAAGATAAAGATCTGGAATCCGATAAATATTTAAAAAATGAAACGATTCCAGCAACTTATTTTTCCTTCGGAATGATCCACACCCCCTTTCAGATAAAGACTGATTGGCCCATCAATTTCAGAATTAGCAAAGAAGATAGTCTCGCATATTTCCTAACGGAACTTAAAAGATTCAAACGTGGATATAGAATAAATGTTCGCGATATTTTGGAAAACCTAGACGCGTTACTAATCGAGGACGCAAAAGATTGGTGTTCCATAAGTAAATCTTCTTGGAGATGATTATCAGACTTTGACAATGATTTCAAAAATGCTTATATTGACGAACGATTTTCACAATAATTTAAACAAAACAAAAAATTCTGCAACCAAAAACGAACCCAAGACATCCACTCTTACTTGATAGAAATTAGAAAATTCTTTACCAAACTTTACCCTAGAAAAAACCTGGAATGGGAATTGCGCAGAACGTACGAAAACCTAAAAATAGAATATAAAATATACATCAAACGTAACGACTTTGAAACTTTTAAGGAATAAAAAGACTTGGAAAACGAATGGGAAACTGAGCTAGCCAAATCCAAAGTCAACGGGCAAGTATTACAAATAACCGAACCTAAAATCGAAGATAATAATGAAAAAAAGCGTAATAATAGCAACGGGGATAAAAACAACGCAGAAAATATTTAAGGTGATTACAAGGAAAATAATAATGGCCAAAATAATAACAAAAGCGGATATCAAAACCAAAATTACCAGGGTAGAAAACAATTCAAAAATCGATACCCATCCTCCCATTTCGGATTTCCATTCCAATCCTTCACAAATCAATATCAAAAGAACTTCAGACGCAGATTCCCACCTGGTTCCCACCTGGATAAAGATGAAATAACTGAGACACGTTTTCATTTGGTGGCAACATTAGAGAATAATTGATATGGTATTTTGGTAAATACAGGTGCCACACATTCGTACGCTGGCAAGCAATTGCTGGAAAAAATCCAGAATTCCAAATATTCAATTTTTGAACCCGTTGCGCGAAAATTAATGGTCGCCAACGGAAAAAAAGTCGACATAATTTGACAGGTAGTAATTTCAATTATAATCGGAAATAAAACGAATCACTTATTGTTAAGTTTAGTACCAAAATTAAAATCTGTAAGCATTCTAGCTACGGACACGCTAAAAGTTCTACGGATGACCCTAAGCTATGACTCAGAAACTTTGTTGTTACCAGGAAGTCCCTTACTTGCTATCCAATGAAAGCAAACCCACAACACTACCCCTCTCCAAAACTGAATATAAAACTAAATCTGACATTGAATTAAAGGAGAATAAGATAGTAAAAAATAAAAAAATTAAAGATAAACCGTTGATCAAACAAGGAGAAAATAGGATAATAGCTAGGAACACGATATCCCTATAGAAAGTAACCAAAGTAGTCCAAAGTTAAAAGATAGCGAAATTCTCCTAGTTCCTATCAATCCTAACCAATCCAGGAGCAGCATATTCCAACTCCAGAGAGCATTCCCACCCGATAATAATCTTTGGAAAAATAAAAAAGTTTCTAATAAAAAAAATCGAAGAAGGAATCTCAAAAAGCAAATGAGATATCAGAAATTGATAATAAACACCAATGGATTGATTCCAAAAATATAGCAATAAGATTAAATAATATTTCCTATAGGCTAGGAAAAATAGACGAACAAAATGATTGTTTGCGAGAATATTGCGAAGGTATTGTTGAGCGTAACGAAAGCCAACAATGACAAGTAGGAAAACTTGTAGAAAATAAAATACATGTCGAGATTAAAATTAGCCTATAAATAGATACAAATTCGTTCGTCGTAAAACAAAATAACGAAAGTATCTTGTTTTAATAATTGAACAAAATAGGCGTGGATATACAGAACTGTCAAAAAATTAACTCTTTCCAAACCTCTTATAAGACGAGCTTGGGTGAGAGTGAAAGATTTGGCGTAAATTTAAAACTTCTAGAACACCGCTGAATTTCCTTTAACCAAGCAAATAAGAGACTTTTGTTAATTTCTTCGTTGCAAACGAATTGGTAACTTTTGATATAATATATCTGAAGACTGTGATACAAGGACATCGACGGGCAAGCCTTCACTGGAAAATCTCGGAGCATAACGTCCTCAGCTAAATATGAGGACCATGACATAGGGGCGTAGTAGGGTAATTCTTACCCTCGCATCTGTTGCCCACCTTAATATTAAGATCATGACATAGTGGCATCGACCAACAAGCTTACCCCGGACAAGTCTTCCCAGGGCCTCACTTCTCTTGCTAAATAGTAAGATAATGCCATAGTAGCATAGAATTAAATATTGTACTGATTACTTCTTTCTTTTTGTTTTATCTTTTTTATGATAAACTTGGAGCCAACGGGCTCGTACTCTAGGATTAGACTCGTGCGAATTAGCACAACAACCACGATGTGATAAGACTACGGAATAAGAGGGTCTTGTCTAAGCGTACTAATGTGAGTCTCATATATTCTACATATCGAGAGAGACGATGTCTAGGTTCCCGAACATCTGGTGTAAACAAACCGACTTGGGCTCACAGTCAGCCCTGTTGAACTGGACGGGTCGTGCACTGCCGTCTGCTATTACCATCAGTTCGCTGATTCTCAGAAGGAGGGCCCATTGCCATCTCTTGGGTTTTAGCCTGATGTGAAGTCTCGTCGATTGATAGTGGGTCATCTGCGCGTAACGTAAAATCCGTTTTTGTGTCCCAGGACTACGGAATTTGCCACTTTTCGTCATTCTTAGTACTATTGTTGTCCTGGGTGAATGGTTATCGGAATGTAATTTCGAAATTTTGTTCGCCACGTATGATAAATTATTAAGCATCTGTACCTACCAGAAGTATCCGTTTCTCGAATAAGAAATATTGGAATTGGAATATTGGATTTTGAAGTTGAGACCTATACCTGAATTAGACTGAATGTTTCTCGAGAATACCGAAGAGAACACCAGCAACTAGAAAATACAGCTTCGTTTATTTGCGTCTCTCGAAAACTTGCAATAATCGTTTGGCCAGATGGCTTTTAACAAAAGTCCATTCAACAACACAGAATAAATTCTGTAATTCGCCACGCTGTCCTTTAAAGGGGCCACCAGTCATTTCATAAATGCAACCGTCGCCATTGGCCATCTTGGCCTTTAATTTAAAATTAAAATCTAATAAAAATAAACTCGAATTTTTGGCGATATAAGTCTGCTCAAGTTTTAACCTTTCATTGAATCCAACCACTTACTTGTCTCAGGCATAAACTTGTTAGTTTCACTAAACTGACCACAAGTTGTTAATTTATCTTGAATTCGTTTTCATTTTCAATTATCTATTATGTATATCTGTGCTTATTTGTTACAGTATTTGATTTAAAACATAACTTCAAGAGTACCAATGACATGTGGTTTATGATTTTTCAACGCGCGATGTCACTCCTTACCACTATTTTCTCCGCATTATTTACCATCTACTGTAGCCTCGTTTAAAATAAAAGGTAACTTTATTAAAGTAAAAATTAACATTCTTATTATTCTCAGATGGGCTTAAGCTTTTTGAAATAGTACGTAATCATTTAGAATTTTCCTCGTTTTACTTTAAAACTATCAGCGCTCAACAGAATGAAACCGTTCGCTATTTAAAAAATGTAAAAGGTGTAAAAAATATATAAAAAACGAAAAATGGATCACAAATAACATCCAACAGCGTGGAACTTAAGTCAAGTAACGTAGTGCCAAAAATAATTTGATCTTGACCGAATAACGTCATGAATATTATTAATAATTCACTTCCGCACTGGGTGAATGTAAGATTCCGACGCAAGCACCCTTTATTACTAGCGATTTGAATTTCGCAGTTGTGCTTAGTAAGGGAATTAAATCTATCTTGAGGTCAGACTTCCTTCAAGAATTAGAGTTGACAATTGTTCCCGGTTGAACTCGACTCATCATAAAAAAGTCAATTGCAAAAGTAACCGTTAACATCGTATAACGCCAACTTTGAAGTCAATTTCAAAACTTAGAAACAAGTAACATAGATTCCAAATTCAACTATAAATGTAACAATCACCCCCTATTAACACTAAATTCAATTATAAACGTTACAACTTCATAAAATGATTTTAGAATAAATTGTTGACTTTAAAATTATGCGACATTGATTCTTAAGTAAATTGTTAACGTTAGAGTTACCGAACATTATATCTAACGTAGATTGTTAAAGTTAAATTCTAAAATAAATTCTAAACGTTGCAGTTAAGAAACTTTGATTCCCAATTGCAATTGTTAACTTTTCAACGTGGTAATAATCAAAATATAATCGAATCGTGATTTATTCCGTTCTTTGACTCATCCGTTTCGGCTGAACTATTCCGAGCTCCATATAACAAGCCTCTCAAGAAGTGTATTCGGTCACGGACATAAATGGTATCGTGAGTGGATAGCTCAGACAAGCATAATACGTTTTGACCGGATTAGCTGTGTAACTTGTATTCGTATTGTATTTTCTAGCCTTATTATGTAACGGTATAGTTTTTAGGAATGCAATTATAAGAAAATGTGGTACGGTACAAGCCAACCTAATTGAAAATCTAAAAATTGTAATTCAAATACATCGGATCTACATTATGAATATAATTAAAATCATACCTGCAGTATATTTTACACTATGAAACACAACGATGCACGACTATTATTCTCGAGTCTCGCTGTGTTCGAGTCACTGACAAAGGATGGATAAGGAGGTTGAACGAGGCTGTAAATCTCGCGGAACTGAGAACCGGTGATTATTGGCTACGATGTACCAGGACAATGTCGAGTGACACTCGCGGATTTGTGGTATATATAAACGGAAAACTCGTTTTATGTGATCAGAGGCTAGCTTAAGAGTGATGATGGTGGCTGTGTGACTCTGTTGTATCGCGGGACGTAACTTGTATCGTAATTCCCGGGCCTCATGTACCAGTATATATTTTAATGTATGGCCCCAAAATTACATACAGTGATTTACCGAACGTAGACTTGAAGCCCTGCGCGTGTACGCATGCTAAGTGATAATAAGTTGCTGATCGATATCCCATTCAGCCTTGACGGTTTAAAGCTCAAAAGGCTCAGTCAGATGTTTAATGGCTCGATACCTTTAAGAACCTTCAAGACTTTGTATTTCGTTGTGTGTCTGCAGGGCCTTTTTCTCCAATTTCAGCATCCCGCCACGCTAGAAGAGGACATGGACAACGCCTATCAAAACATGAAGCCTCAATTGCGCAGGGCAATTTAATGCTTCGAAATTAATTTCTACGAAGGACTGATGAGGTTGGCTGAGGAGGTAAAACTAACAACAAAATATACTTCCCACCTAGTCTAGAGCAGACGCTCCTTCCAGAACTGACATGCACGAAATAATCTGACCTTTCAGACTGCAGGTCAGAGTATTTAAATGCCCATTCCAAGAGCTTGGCGAATTACTCAGATGACTTACAATGAGAAAGAAAGGAAGGACGCCTCACTTAATCTGATTGCCAGAATAATCAACTGAAACTTCAATTCAAAATTTGAACCTAGAACATAAAATTAGCTGTCAAGCTCACTTAGACTAAACACGATGGGTTACGCCCCTTCCAACTCACGTGCTCGAGCCTAAAGAAGAACCAGTAAAATTAATTCTGTGCTCAAATATTGAACTTAGCGGGCACTTTGAGAAAATCAAACGAACTTTCTACATAAATTAGTCAGGTATAAGACATATGTAAGTCGGTACTATTTTACTTCATTCTGATACACTAGTTAATTGATAATTGGCAAGTGCGTCTGCAAAGTCGAAGCAGTCCACTAGCGCTGCCTGTCGATGGCTCGGATTGACTACCGGAAAGCTTTTAATTCAACCTCTCATCGACTTATTATCTGTCTTTTGAAAAGCTTGAAGGTTCATCTACACATAGTGAGATTCATAGAGATTGATGCCCCTTCGAAAAACTAGATTCACTATTCCATCTAGCAATTATCGTGTAACAACAACAGCGTTATGTTACAGAGGGGCGTCTTTTAGAGCTACAGCATGAGTCCTTTGCTTTCTTGCATCACTCTTCTGCCATTATCTCTCGCACTACGTAATTCTTCTGGGTACCTCTGAGGCGACAAAAGTCTTCGCGGGCATCACGTCACTCATGTATTTTATATTGATGACCTGAATATCTATGATTCTAGTGCAAGCCAATTCTAGAGTGCTTTAAGTGACGTCGAAAGGTACACAAGCGGGATTTTGATGAATTTTGGATTGGACAAGTGCGCGAAAACTAATTTGAAGTGAGGATGAAGTATTGGTGTTCCCTGGGACACTGCACTTGTGGATATGAGCGTTATTAGACGCCGGATAGATCTATACCTACCTATTCGTACCAAAGAGTGACATACGACATGCTCCGAGATAGCTAGAGTCAATTTTCCAAAGCGAGATGTGTCCGATATTTTGGAACTACGATTTTCGGACAGCACTCTCGATTGCACTCAACTATACAGTATGATTACTAAGTGCTCTAATTGTGGATGACACGGTCTGCAGCTATCATCGGAAATGTCTTTGCTCAAAATGTGGCAACGGTATGTTAAAGTGGAAATAACATTTTCTGGATACGCTAACATAAAAACCTTTACACCCGACTTCAATCCTGGTGATTCGATAAAGGCGAACGTTAGCTCAAGCGAAATCGACTGATCGTTCACATTTCTGGGGACTATAGCGTGCATCCTGTTTTCAAGGAGTTTTTCCCGGAAGTTTTTCTTCTTTGTTTTCTCCATCCGGGCCTTTAGTTTTGCCCGTTTTAGGCTTGTCATATCGTCGTTAAAGACTACGTCCTTGGACGTTAATGAATTCATTGAAGTGTCTACATAAGGATACACTTAAAAGGTATACGAGAAGTGTGTGAGAGAAGATGCATTTACTTACACACATCTCATACGTTTCTCAAATGTACCAAATTTACACTTGTGCAGAATTTGAGGCTTGGCAAGTTCTGTACTTGTTTCATTTTATCACATCATTATGCGTGGTTTTTTCTTAAAACACAAGAAATGAATTTCTAGGTTTGTTGTCAGGACTTTTGAAGTTTAAATCTTTCGGTATCATATCAAGTTGCAGAATTAGAGGTGGGTCGATAATATATATAACTGGGAAAGCTGTTTGGAAGTTCGGGTACCTTTTATTTGGTCGTGAGTTTATCCTTGCAGGTCCTTCGATCCTCCAAGTCGAAATCTTGGCGCTCTAAATCAATCCTATTTCAGTGCCTTACCTTAAGCGTAATTTTTTAGGCCGTGTTCTATTAGCATTTAGCACAGTGAAAATGGTGTTGAATTGGCTAGAGAAGGTTTTAAGAATGGTTGAAGAGAAGCTTCCTGAAGTTTATTTAAAACTTTCGCAGTTCCTTTCTGTCTATGGTTAGGCAATTCCCAAGTTTAATTCGGTCCTGCAGCTAAAACATCTCCTTACGTTGTGTGAAATTGCGGCCCTATCATTTAGATTGGACCTGGTAGGTTTACAGAACAATAAGGACTTAATTTTAACGAAATTTAAGGCATATCTTAGGGATGCGGACCTGTCCAGGCCGAGTAAGATATTCTATCTCCAGATGCTGCTTCACCTATGGATATATCATATGGGGCAGCAGTACCTTTATGACAGACCACCGTTTAGATTTGTTAGATTTCTTGCCCAGGATCGTCTCATGGGAGAAGTGCGGGGTAGATCCTCATTAAGGAATCTTTCTTTCGTTTACAATAAGAGGCTACTCTGCGCATTCTGAAACCTGAGAGTAGAAGAGATTTTGTTTTAATTGTTGGCAGAATGCTCTATGTAGAGGTATGCCAGAAAGGATGGTGTCGCTAAACACTTGTCGGATGTAATGAAAGTTAGGGCTTTTAAAAGGTCTCCATAGTGTAAATTGTAAAAAATATGTTGGTAGTGTAATACCTTATCATTTAATACAACTCCTTTGTATAGTTGTTCCGATCTGAACAAATGATCGCAGCTGGTATTATATATTACATATGGGGTTTAAATTTTTAAGTGTACTCACCCGAAAAAATAGTTCTCTGATCAATCCGAAAAATGAGCCATTTATAGTCCTATTGGGTGGCACTCCTCACATAAAAAATTATCTTATTTCGACAAATATTAATTTAAGTGGAGGGTATACAATTTTTGGGCTTTTGATGCAAAGCTTTATTTTCAAACATTTGTAACTTTTGTCCTCGTGTGTTAAACAAAATGTCACAGGAATATTTTCGATATATCTTTTTACCACTTTACAGAACGTCATACAAATTATTGAAGAAATTAAAATTTTACCCCTATTTTTGAAAATCAAGAATAAATTAGATTTTTTTCGAATTTGTACACTTTTTATTTATTTTCTTTCAAACTAGTTTAGAAAGAATGCTGAACTTTTTCCCTATGAGACCCCCAATTTTCAAAGCGGTATTTTTTTTTTTTTAAGTAATTAAAAGATAAAGAAACAAATACCACAACAGGGCGGAAATAACTGTTTGTCGAAATGAATTAATTGTTTGTATAAAACGCATCATCTAATAGGACTATAACTGACCTAATTTTCAGACCGATCAGACAACTTAGTTTTTCGTGGTGGGTGCACTTCAGATATTATGCCCCATATGAATTGTGTAAGCTGTCGTTAAATATATAAATAACAATAAAACAAATCCAGGAAAAATCTACATTTTTTTGCGATTCAAAGAAAACTTAGACGAATTTAAGAAATTTGCACATCATACTTGTTTTCTCCCTTGTTTTTCGTCTGGTTGAGAGTACTTTTTTGTATCCCTGTTTAAACTATTCAACTCTATTTCACTGCGCCTGTCGAAGCTTTATAACTTCGGGAATAAAGAAATTGATAAAAAAAGAACCAGACTCAGGTAGCTAAAAGCTTCACAAATATATAAACGGCAGTTGGAAAATTTAGTCATGTCAAATAGATTAAAACATTTCGAGTTATTTTTACGAGAATAAAGGTTAAAATGTGTCTTTAGGTCCAGCTGATAGGACGAATAGCCTTTGATACTATTTTTTTTGTAGTAAAAAAAGTCATATACGATAAATAGAATTCTTCTTTTGGATGTAACTAAAAAAATCCATCATACTATTGTTACGTCCTTAAAATATATCCGTACGTCAAGTTTTCCTAATTTGCTCGATTTGGTTGTGATCGGAAAGGACTCCAACTTCCGGGCGAGTGCATAAGCAAAATGAACTTCAAATTCATAATTTATGATCAAATCAGTTTATTAAATCTACATCTGTGAGTTTTTACTGTGATGAGAAGTGCTCAGAGTTTGAAGGATACATGATACTGGTCTCGGTCATTCCAGGTGGAAAGAACGGAGTAATTACTCCGGACTAATTACCTGGGAATTGACCTTTATTAGAACCTTGGATAAACCTTGTAGCTCCTGGGGTTGATACTGGATGCCTTGGTAAGGGGGCGGGGGGGGGGGGCTCCGTCAATTATAGCGATCTTGGCTGGACTGCACTGGACCTATCCTGGTTCTACACTTCTGGACAGATTCCGCGGGGACTTAGCCGAATTTAGATGTTAGCGGATTTAGAGAATCACTGACTGGATTAACCGTGCCGATTGAACTGACAACGACAAACTAATATCGAAAAACTGAACCTTCTCGGGATCCAATATAAGCTTTTATATATAATTCTGCAGAGAAGAGTGATCTCGTACCCCACGATAAACCATATTTGTAAAATATGTTTTTCAGAAAGAATTTAGTACATTTCTCATTATTAATCAAATATAACTTTTTTTGAGTGAATTGCACTTCCGTGTGTTTAAACTGCTTGTTCGGTACTTGGATTACTATCGAATAACAGTTAATATTCGAAAGGTATCAGGATTTCCGAAAATTATGCAGAGCTCCATTACCCATCCTTATTAGTACTAGACTATTATGAGCGCGCGCAAGCGCGCGCTAACTTTCATCTTCATCTTTCTTATATACTCAATTTGCAAATAACTATTTATTTGTTAACATTTTTTGACCATCAAATTCTTGCGGAAATTATATTCTGAAAGAATGTAGTCAGTGAATCCATGTAGCGTAGAATTTACTGTTACTATTAATAATAGTAAATGGCGAGATCTCATTTTTTTTTTTTTTTTTTTTTTTTTTAAATCAACTATATTGTTGAAAATGCAACTTTGGTTTGGTAGAGAATTAATAGTCTGTTTTGCTTGTAGATTCATCTATTTTGTTAAAACTTAATTTTTTTGGTTGAAGTTTAATTTTTTAACTGAAAATTTAACTATTCTATTGTTTATTAAAAATTTATCTTTTTATAATAAAAACTTCAAATATTTGGTTCAAAATTAATCTTTTTTTTAGAAAATTAATAATTTTGGTTGAGGATTCAACTATTTTGTTGAAGATTCGTTTTTTTTTTTAATTTATTTTTTGTAATTGAAAATTTAACTATTCTATTTTTTATTGAAAATGTATCTTTTTTAAATAGAAACTTCAAATATTTCGTCTAAAATCCATCTTTTTTTGTAGAAAATTAATCATTGTGGTTGAAAAATCGACTATATTGTTAAAAAAAAATTTTTTTTGTTGATTCATCGTTTAGTTGGAATTTAATTTCCTTTGTTGAAAATTTGACTATTTTGTTGAAAATTTGTTTGTTTTTTTGATTGAAAATTATTTTTTTGTATTTGAGAATTAATTTGTTTACCTGAAAATTTAACTATTTAATTTTTGATTGAAAATTTATCATTTTTAGTAGAAACTTCAAATATTTGGTTGCAAATTCGTCTTTTTCTGTAGACAATTAATCATTTTGGTTTCAAATTCTTTTTTTTTTTCTTTTGTAAAATCAACTATATTGATGAAAATGCAACTTTGGTTTGGTTGAGAATTAATAATCTGTTTTGGTTGTGGATTCAACGATTTTGTTAAAAATTAATTTTTCTGGTTGAAGATTCATAATTTTAGTTGAAATTTCTTTTAGTTAGTTGAAAATTCCACTATTTTGTTGAAGATTCGTTTTTTTTTTCAATTAATTTTTTTTAACTGAAAATTTAACTATTTTATTTTTTATTGAAAATTTATCTCTTTTTAATAGAAACTTCAAATATTTGGTTTAAAATTAATCTTTTTTTGTAGAAAATTAATCATTTTGGTTGAAGATTCACCTTTTTTTTGAAAAATCAACTGTTTTGTTAAAAAAATAATTTTTTTTTTGAAGATTCATCATTTAGTTTAAATTTCTTTTAGTTGTTTAAAAATGCAACTATTTTGTTGAAACTATTTTGTTTTTTTTTCAATTAATTTTTTCTTAACTGAAAATTTAACTATTCCATTTTTTATTGCAAATTTATCTTTTTCAGCAGAAACTGCAACTATTTGATTGAAAATTAATCATTTTGGTTGAAAAATCAACTATATGGTTGAAAATTCATGTATCTTGTTGAAAATTCGTGCTTTTTGGTACAAATGTTATCTTCTGGGTTGAAAATTCATGTTTTTGGTCAAAAATTATTCTATTTTATTAAAAATTCATCTCTTTGGATAGAAATTTCATATTTTTTGGTTAAAAATGCAACTGTTTGGTTGAAAATTATTCATCTTTTTTGGTTGAAGATTCAACTATTAAAATTTTTTGTTTTTGTTTTTTAATATTATATTTTTTGTCAAATATACATATTTTTGGTTGAAGATTTATTCTTTTTTAATGTAAAACTTATCTTCTTGGTTAAAGATTCATGTTTTTTGTTAAAAATTCATCTATTTTATTGAAAATTCTCCTCTTTTGGTAGCAATTTCATATTTTTTTGTTAAAAATGCAACTGTTAGGTTGAAAATTAATAATTTGTTTTGGCTGAGGATTCAACTATTTTATTGAATATTTATTTTTTTTTTTAATATAAAATATTATATTTTTCGCCAAGAATTTATATTTTTTGGTTGAATATTCAACTACTTGTTCGAAATTTGAACTTCTTTGTTAAAAAAACAATTTTTTGGATGAAGATTTATTCTTTTATTTAAAAATTCATCTCTTTGTTTGAAATTTGAACCATTTTATTGAAAATTCTTCTTTTTCTTTTGTTCGAAAATTAATTGTTTTTACTGAAAATTTAACTGTTCCACTTTTTTGTTGAAAATTTATCTTTCTTATTATAAAATTCAAAAAATTATTCCCAATTTCAATCCAACAAATTCCTTTGAGCAATAATTAAAATTCTGGATCTTAAATGGATTTTTTTAGTAGAAATGATTTTTTTGGATTATATGTCACAAGTAAAAATTTAAAAATTTAAATTTAATTCTAAATTAAATTTAAATTAAAAAATTTACATTTTTTAAATTTCTATAAATTATTTTCAACGATTTTTTGTTGTTGAAATGATTCAGTTTTATTTTCATAGTTAAAAAGTAAATTGGGATAAAGTTCGAAATAATTGTGAAACAATATTTAAATTTCGTTTAAAAAATTCGACAGATAAGAAAGTTTTAGGAAACCATTAGTCTATTAAACGAAGCACTTTTCCCTCAAAGGAATGCGGTTGGCCAACTTTTAAGTCTTCAAGTTTCGGTTGTTTTTTTTATCTCCGGCAATTTAACTTTGGAAACCAGAACGGAATTCTTTCAGATCGATTGAAAGTTTAATTTTTTAAATCTTAAAAATTGTTATAAATTCACAATATTTATCAACATTCGTAATTAATATTTCAAAAATAAGATTCAAGAAAATTATCATTTCTTTCAAGTTTACAATAAAAATTGTACTTTTTATTTTGTAAATCTGTAGTCTAGGTGTTTCAATTTACAGTTTAGATTTATTTAACAATTTTAGATTGTAAACGGCGCTGGACTGGACTTTGTAAAAATTGTAAATTTATAATTAAAATTTGTAAAGTATTTTTGCAATTTACAAAATTTACAACTCGGATGAGAATTTAAATCTAAATTGTAAATTGATGTATAAATTAAATAAAAAAATAAAAATACAATTAAGAATTCGGAAAAATTGTAGACTTAGGAGAATGATATATTTTTAACAAATATTGTTGAAATCGACAGTAAAAATTCTCAATTGTAAAAAAATACAATTTGGAATTGAAAATTTAAAAAAGTTTTAAATTTTCACGAATCAATGAACTGAAAATTCGAAATGGAATCATAAATTAAAATCCAGGAAGCTTTCCTCACATGTTTTTCACACCAATTAGGTTGTAAAAACGTAGGAATAATTTTGCAATAATTATTGAGAATCATGTGACGAAAGCTTATCAAAATTCAAATTTCAAATCGGACGTGGTGCTTCAGAAAAAATACTTATCACTCCGAAACTAGTTGAATGAATCGATTTGACCTGATCAGTATTGTTTTTTCGAAATCAGCAAATAATATTTTTCTCATTTAATTTTCATTTTTAAAAATACTAGCAAGTATTAGAAATCAATTTTATCAATTATTGGCAGATATTTAAATTTTTATTATTTGACACTAATATTTTATTTGTCATTTTAATTAAATATATAAAAATATATTTCGCCAATATTTCGAGTCGAGCTTAAAAAAGTTTTTTTATCGTATTTTGCAATTTTGAGGTCTGAATTTTTGTTCTAGAATTTTTATGAATATTTTTTATAATTAGTGCATAATGATAAAGAAAAGTCTCAGTTTGGTATTGAGTTCTAAATGTTTTATGAATGAGCTCTGCATACTTATGTACGGCAGTTTTGTCACCTTTGACCCTCACATTTTACTTACCCAGAATGCTAACATTTTCATTCGCGTCATCTTCAAAAATCGGCATTTTAGATTTTTAGAGGAAAACTATTTGAAAAGAAACTGAAAATGGTAAAATCAAGTTTATTTATGAGGAAAAAACTAAAGTTCAAAGTGCAAAGATAAGAAACTGGTGACAAAAATTCCCGAACGTAAAGTTATAGTTTATTGATCAGGAGATTAAATTAATGTCAAGTATTATTATTATTTTATTAAACTAGAATCATAAATTAAAGGGACGACTGAAAAATACAGAAAAAAAGTCCCGACATTGAAAAATTCCCGAATAATACAATTTCTAAATTATAAAAATCCGAATAATAAAATTTCCGACAGTTTATTTTATAATATTACCGAATTTTAAAATTCTCGAATGATAAAGTTTCCAAATAATAAAAATCCGATTAATAAAATTCCCCAATTTAAAAATTCCCAAATAATACAATTTTCGAATAATAGAAATCTGAAAATAAAATTCCCGAATAATACAATTTCCAGATAATAAAAATCCGAATAATAAATTTCCCGAATTTAAAAATTCCCAAATTATACAATTTTCGAATAATAAAAATCAGAATAATAAAATTCCCGATTAATAAAATTCCCTACAGTTTATTTAATAACATTACCGAATTTGAAAATTCTCGAATAATAAAATTTCCAAATAATAAAAATACGATTAATAAAATTCCCGAATTTGAAAATTCCCGAATAATAAAAATCCGAATAATAAAATTCCTGAACAATAAGATCCCCGACATTTTTTATAATATTACCGAATTTTAGAATTCTCGAATAATAAAATTTCCAAGTAATAAAAATTCAATTCATAAAATTCCCGAATTTAAAAATTCCCGAATAATACAATTTTCGAATAATAAAAATCCGAATAATAAAATTCCCAAATAATACAATTTCCGAATAATACAATTTCCGACAGTTTATTTTATAATATTACTGAATTTTTAATTCTCGAATAATAAAATTTCCAAATAATAAAAATCCAATTAATAAAATTCCCGAATTTTAAAATTTCCCCGCATAATATTCCCCCAATTTCCCCCAATTTTCGAATAATAAAAATCCAAAAATAAAATTCCCGAATAATACAATTTTCGAATAATAAAAATCCGAATAATAAAATTCCCGAATTTAAAAATTCCCAAATAATACAATTTTCGAATAACAAAAATCCGAATAATAAATTTCCCAAATAATACAATTTCCGAATAATAAATTCTCGAATAATAAAATTTCCAAATAATAAAATTCCTGAATTTAAAAATTCCCAAATAATACAATTTCCGAATAATAAAACTCCGAATAATAAAACTTCCGACAGTTTATTTTATAATATTACCGAATTTTAAAATTCCCGAATAATATAATTTCTGAATAATAAAATTTCCGACAGTTTATTTTATAATATTACCGAATTTTAAAATTCTCGAATAATAAAATTTCCAAATAATAAAAATTCAATTAATAAAATTCCGGAATAATACAATTTTCGAACAATAAAAATCCGAAAATAAAATTCCCGAATAATACAATTTCCAAATGATAAAAATCCGAATAATTAAATTACCAAATAATAAAATTCCCGAATTTAAAAATTCCTGAATAATAAAATTCCCGAATTTAAAAATTCCGAAATAATTCAATTTTCGAATAATAAAATTTCTCAATAATAAAATTCCCGACAGTTTATAATATTACTGAATTTGAAAATTCTCGAATTATAAAATTGGTGACAGTTTATTTTATAATATTAGCGAATTTTAAAATTTTCGAAGGATACAATTTCCAAATAATAAAAATCTGAATTGGGAAATTCCCAAATAATACAATTTCCGAATAATAAAATTTCAGACAGTTTATTTTATAATATTACCGAATTTTTTAGTTCTAGAATGATAAAATTTCCAAATAATAAAAATCCGAAGTTTAAAATTCCCAAATAATACAATTTCCGAATAATACAAATCCGTATAATAAAATTTCCAAATTGAAAAATTTCTGAATAATCAAATTCCCGACAATTTACAATATTACTGAATTTTAAAAGTCTCGAATGATAAAATTTCCCAAAGTAAAAATCCGATTAATAAAATTCCCGAATTTAAAAAGTCCTGAATAATACAATTTCTCAATCATAAAAATCCAAATAATAAAATTTTGGAATTGAAAAAATTCTGAATAATCAAATTCCCACAGTTTATAATATTACTGAATTTAAAGATTCTCGAATAACAAAATTTCCGAATAATAAAAATCCGAATAATAAAATTCCCGACAGTTTATTTTATAATATTACCGAAATTTTAAATTCTAGAATGATAAAATTTCCAAATAATAAAAATCCTATTAATAAAATTCCCGAATTTAAATATTCCCGAAAAATACAATTTCCGAATAATAAAAATCCGAATAATAAAATTTCCGAATAATAAAATTCCCGACAGTTTATAATATTACTGTATTTGAAAATTCTCGAATTATAAAATTGACGACAGTTTATTGTATAATATTACCGAATTTGAAAATTCCCGAATAATAAAATTCCTGACAGATTAAAAATTTGTTATTAATATTTATTGATTGATAATACAA
The DNA here is from genome assembly GCA_011634705.1 of Andricus grossulariae. Lineage (NCBI taxonomy): Eukaryota > Metazoa > Arthropoda > Insecta > Hymenoptera > Cynipidae > Andricus > Andricus grossulariae. The sequence continues at coordinate 244,358,405 of JAABKJ010007545.1, read as the reverse complement.
TAATCAAATATTTTTATTTAAAATAATATATTTTTAATGTTTAACGTTTGTAAAATTATTGTTTGAATTTAAAATAACAATAATTGAAAAAAAATTTCATCCAGAAATATATATTTTTCAATTATTGTGATTTAGAGAAAACCTTATTTATTAAAAAACGTTGTCAAGAGAAAATATTTGTTATATATTGAAATAAATTTGATAAATTAACCTCAAATAGGGCTGACTGAAAAATTCCATAAAACAAAATTCCCAAATAGTTTATAATATTAACGAATGAAAAAATTACCGAATTATAAAGTTTCCGACAGTTTATAATATTACCGAATTTGAAAATTCCCCAATAATAAAATTACCAAATTATAAAATATCCGAAATAGAAAATTCTCAAATTTAAACAATTAAAAAATTTGCTTATAAATATTATTTATTCATTGAAAATACAATAATCAAATATTTTCATTAAAAAAGATTATTTTGACTGCTAAAGTTTCTAAGAATATTATTTTAATTTAAAATAACAATAATTGAAAACAAATTTCATCCAAAAATATATTTTATTAAATTATTGTGATTTAGAGAATACCTTAATTATCAGAAAAATTTGTCAAGAGGAAAATATTTGTTACTTATTGAAATGAATTTTGTAATAATGATTTTATAAATTAACTCTAAATAGGGCTGACTGAAAAATTCCGAAAAATAAAATTTCCGAACAGTTTATAATAATACCGAATTTTAAAATTCCTGAATTATAAAATTATAAAAAAAAAGAAAATTATAGAATATCCGAACTATAGAAAATTCCCGACTTTAAAAAATTAGAATTTTTTATAAATTTTATTAATTGAAAATACAATAATAAAATATTTCCATTAAACAAAATTATTTTCAATGTTTCAAGTTTCTAAAATTATTGTTTGAATTTAAAATAACAATAATTGAAAAAAACTTTCATACAGAAATTAATTTTTTTTTAATTATTGTGATTTAGAGGAAACCTTATTTATTATAAGGCTTTGTCAGGAGAAAATATTTGTTATTTATTGAAATATATTTTGTAATAATAATTTTATAAATTAAATCTAAATAGGGCTGACTGAAAAATTCCGAAAAATAAAATTCCCGAACAGTTTATAATATTACCGAATTTAAAAATTCCCGAATCATAACATTTCCGACAGTTTATAATATTATCGAATTTGACAATTCCCGACTAATAAAATTCCCGACAGGGAATTGCCGAATTATAAAATTTAAATAAAAAAAAAATATATAAAATATCCGTACTATAGAAAATTCCCGACTTTAAAAAATTAGTTTTTTTTTATAAATGTTATTAATTAAAAATACTATAATCAAATATTTTCCTTAAAAAATTATTCTCAATGTTTAAAGTTTCTAAAATTATTGTTTGAATTTAAAATAATAATAATTGAAAATAATGTCCATCCAGAAATATATATTTGTTAATTATTGTGATTTAGAGAAAATCTTATTTATTAGAAAACTTTGCAAGCGAGAAAATATTTGTTATTTATTGAAATAAATTTTATAATAATAATTTTACGAATTAACTCTAAATAGGGCTCACTGAAAAATTCCGAAAAATAAAATTCCCCAACTGTTTATAATATTACCGAATTTAAAAATTCCCGAATTATAAAATATCTGAAATAGAAAATTCTCAAATTTGCAATTAAAATGTTTTCTTAAAATAAATATTATTTATTTATTGAAAATATATTTATCAAATATTTTCATTAAAAAAATTATTTTCAATGCTAAAGTTTCTAAATGTATTATTTGAATTTAAAATAACAATAATTGAAAAAAAATTTCATCTAGAAATATATTTTTTTTAATTATTGTGATTTAGAGAAAACCTTATTTATTAGAAAACTTTTCCAACGAGAAAATATTTTTTATTTATTGAAATAAATTTCATAATAATAATTTTACAAATTAACTCTAAATAGGGCTGACTGAAAAATTCAGAAAAATAAAATTTCCGAACAGTTTATAATAATACCGAATTTGAAAATTCGCGAATAATAAAGTTTCCGACAGTTTATAATATTACCGAAATAGAAAATTTTCAAATTTGAACAATAAAAATTTTTTATAAATATTATTTTTTTATTGAAAATATAATAATCAAATATTTCCATTAAAAAAATTATTTCCAATGCTAAAGTTTCTAAAATTATTATTTTAATTAGAAAAAAAAAAATTGAAAACAAATTTCATCCAGAAATATATATTTTTTAATTATTGTGATTTAGAGAAAGCCTTATTTATTAGAAAACTTTGTTAGTGAGAAAATATTTGTTATTTATTGAAATAAATTTTATAATAATAATTTTATGAATTAACTCTAGATAGGGCTGACTAAAAAATTCCGAAAAATAGAATTCCGGAACAGTTTATAATATTACCGAATTTGAAAATTCGTGAATAATAAAGTTTCCGACAGAAAATTACAATAAATAAACAATAAATTTTTTTTATATATATTATTTATTTATTGAAAATACAATCATCAAATATTTTAATTAAAAAAGTTATTTTCAATGTTTAATGTTTCTGAAATTATTGTTTGAATTTAAAATAACAATAATTGAAAAAAATTTTCATCCACAAATACATTTTTTAAATTCCTATTATTTGAAATTCAAAACAATAATTTTAGAATCTTTACACATTAAAAATAATTTGCTTTTTACAAAAATATTTGATTATTGCATTTTCAATAAATAAATGATATTTATAAAAAAAATTTAATTGTTTAAATTTGAGAATTTTCCATTTTGGATATTTTATAATTCGGTAATTTTCTGCCATGAACTTTATTGTTCGGGAATTTTCAAATTCGGTAATATTAAAAACTGTCGGGAATTTAATATTTTGGGATTTTATAAATTAGGTCTTCTAATAAATAAGGTTTTCTCTAAATCACTAACAGTCGATTTCGTAACAAAAAACAGCATCTATTTGTTGAAATTGACAAAATTTTTGTATTTGTTCATCAAATTTATTTAAACAAATAACAATTATTATCAAGTATAATAAAAAATCGTAGATATTGTTGATTTTTGACCAATTTTTTATCAATTTTGATAAGGGAAGTCTTTAGAGCGTGAAATGGCCAAGATCTGTATTTGTTTATCAAATTTGTTTATAACATTAAAAGTTACTTTGGATTTAATAAAATGGTACCTTAGCATTGTCTTTACGTATATCCTGAACAAAAAACTGAAAAATAAGGTCTTCCAGTATTTTTAACTTTTTTAATTTTTAAGTTTGATTAATTTGTTAATATAATAATAAACAAATTTTTACAAATGTTTTAACCTGCTGGATAATATTTGCAAGGAGTGTCTTTACTGATTTTATAATGTGTTACATAAATATAAGTAGTTGCAAAAAAAATGGTATAGTTTACTTTTAAAAAACATGTCAACTTTGTTCTTAAATAAAAAATAAAAAATTGGCTCATACAAATCTCTTTGAAAAGTTACAGAAAAATTCATTTTCTATTTTGCCTCACTGTCCGGTTGGTAAATACCAGTCCGCTTCTGTCTCCATATTCTTCTCCGAAGCTTCTCCCTAGTTCTAGTTTTCGCCGCCAGATGGCTACGAAGTACAGACTCCAGTTTTCTCGCATTTAATGAATAATCTCATTATAAACAAAATAGGAATCTAATCAATTTGTAATTAGAGGAATTATATTCCGTGATGCTAAGGTCGATTATTGTACTATAGAGCTTAATTATGCGAGTTCCCATAAAGGAGAAAAATGAAATTGAAAAATCAGCTGTTCTCACAAGTGGTGACATGTATGCCTAGTTAGTATATAAGGACGATTCACACAGTAAGAGTCGGGGTGGTCCGATGCTGTCCAAGAATATCCAATTGTCGCCAAAATGTGTTTCTTCTTGTTGTTTATATCTCTATCATCGTGTTTATGATTAATAATTTTATAATGTATGGGCGTGTGTAAGTGCAACGGTGTGTGGTGAAGTGTGACTACTACTAAAAAATGCTGGAGTGTGTTTGGCCGGAAGGCCTAAACTCCTCAATTAATTCTAGGCGTGTAATAATTGCCTTAAAACACTGATCAATTTGGCCTGGAGGGCCCAACACCTCCAAATAATCTGGGCGGGGAATAAATTCTCCTTTATGGTTCTTAACTTTCCTCCTTTAAGGTTTTAATAATTTATCATTCTTTCAGGACAATCGGAATATTTCGAAGAAGATTAAATTCTCTTCTTCAATTGTGACAGCAACTTTGACCACTTCTTTTGCTTTTTTTTGCAAAATTTTTGTTCCGCTAATTTTAAACGTTATTGATGAATTGTAATTGTTGATTTTTTTATTTTCTCTCAAGCTTTTTTGTCCGACTAATTAATTTAATTAATTCCATTTTTCATCTTATGTACATTAGGGTGGTCCAAAAAAAAATTCAAATTTGTTTTAAATGAATAGGTTCAATTTTTGTTTACTGAATCGACTATGAATGTCTTATCTATGACATTTTAATGTGATACTGTTCAAATTGTCAACAATAATGATTAATTATTTAACCATTTTCATAAACAAATTCACAATTTGGCTATTTTGAAACAAGTAGGCGCTAATAAACAATAAAGATACAAAGGGCGCATCGAATATGATCCGGGATGTAATTGTTAGGAGTGCGACTAAAATGTGTGGTACTGCGGAAGAATGTCTGGTGATGCGTCGTGGAATGATAAAATCCAAGCCGCCCAAGAAAAAAAGTGTATGACAGAAAGTTGAACATCACATGCCTTAGCGATGAGGAGAGAAATAGGCTTGATAATGATTATAGATACAAAAAGAGGAAAGTAAAACTACTAGTGAAGGAAAATAAAGATAAAATTAATACAGAAGAAAATCAAAAGTCAAAAATATTTGGAAGGGAGCATGAAACTGTTTTATAAGTGGACGTTGATCAATATGAAGGGAGGTCAAAGTACAGAGTTTGTCAGCATGAGAAATAGCAAGGATGCAATGCTATATGATACAGACGGGATACTAGACGCTCTGAGACTCTCTTTAGGAATTATTATTATTATTATTATTATTATTATTATTATTACACTTTTTGGTGAAAAAACTATTTCTTTAAAAATTCATATATTTTGTTACAAATTTGTTTTTTTTTTGTAGAAAACAAATCCTCTTGGTTCGAAATTTAAGAACTTGGTTGAAAATTTATGTGTTTTTTTAAAATCCGTCTTTTTTGGCAGAAAATAATTTTTTGTTGATAAAAATGAAACTGGTTGGAAATATATCTGTTTTAGTTGAAAATTCAGGTATTTTGTTGAAAATTTTCTTAGTAGGTCGAAAATTGAACTGTTTCGATAAAAATTCTTTTTGTTTTGTTTTGTTAATAATTAATTTTCTTAACTAAAAACTCAACAATATCGTTAAATTTTTTTTCTTTCTTGACTGTTAAATAATTTTCGGTTGAAAATTCAACTCTTTTTTTAAAAATTAATTTTTTTTGTTAGAAATTGGATTATGTTTGGTTGAAAATTCAACTTTTTTCTTGGAAATTCGTCTTTTTGGAATGAAAATTCAACTATTTGGCACGAAATGAAACTACTGATTGAAAATTCATATATTTTTTTTAATTCAACTGTTTTATAGAAAAATCTACAATTTGGTTAAATTCGACTGTTTTTTATTTTAAATTAAAATTTTTTTTTCTACTTTTATATTTTTTGTTAAAATTTCACTTATTTGTTCAATGTTTAACTATGTAGTTGGTTAAAAATGGATTGTTTTGTTTGAAGATTTATCACTTAAGTTTAAAATTAATTTCTCCAGTTAAAAATGTAACTATTGTGTATAAAATTTTATCTTTTTTTTGAAAATTAATAATTTGTTCAAAATTAATCTTTTTGGTTAAAAATGCTTTATTTTTTTATTATTATCTTTTTTGATTGAAAATTCCACTTCTTGGTTAAAAGTTAAACTACTTTGTCAAAAATTAATGTTTTTGGTTAAATATTCATATCTTTGGTTGACAATATAACTACTTTGTTGAAAATTTGTTTTTAAAAATTGAAATTCAACTTTTTAACTGAAAATTTACTCGTTCTAATTTTTATATAAAATTGATCTTTTTTAGTTGAAAATTCGTCTTTGTTTTTGAAATTCATCTCTTTCAGTCAAAATTTCATTCTTTTTTGTTAAAAATGCAACTGTTTGATTAAAATGAATCTGTTTTGGTTGAAGATTTTACTATTTTGTTCAAAATTTGTTCTTTTTTTGTTCAAAAAATAATTTTTTTAACTTAAAATTTGAATATTCCAGTTTTGGTTGAAAACTAATCTTTTTTAGTAGAAAACTCAAGTATTTGGTCATAATAACTTTTCACGATTTACAGAAAAATTGAATTTGTTCAAACAAATAATAATTTTTCAAACAATTTAAAATTGTTTTAAAAATACTTTTTGCTTGAAAAATATTAAGTGTGTGAATTAACAATTTTTAATTTGTTAATATTCAATTGATTTTATTGTTCTCTTATATTTTCTTATTTTAATCCCAATTTTAAATGCATCACAATTTAATTTGTTTTCTATTATAGTTAATATGTTATTACCTATATTTGATGTATTGAATGGGTTATTTGTAACATCGTAGAAAAAAAGTAGAAGCAGCAAATAAATGAAGAAGTTTATTAAATTTAATAAATATAATACATTTTTTGCAAAAATTTTAGAGAACGCATTGATATTATTTTATTATATATACATTATCATTTTATTATTATATATATTATATATCATATTATATTATATATTATATATATATATATATACATACACATATGTGTGTGTGTTTAAACTACACTTTTGTCTACCAAGCTCAAACGATTCTGTAAATTTGAGCATTTTTACTTTGCCCTAATGCACGTCCTCGTCGTCGCGAATGCCTTTTTCGAAGAAAACCTCATTCGATGTTGAACTTGAAAGTTTTAACGCTGTTAATTATCTATTAATGATTATGTAGCGTGTGAAAGTCGCATGACGAAACGATAATGCGGCTAAGTGCACGACTCGAAAAGGTGGTCGAGCTCGAACAAATTTCTCGTTCCGGTAGTAACGACATAACTCTATGTACAATACTTTTCGAGCTTCGACAAGGAGAAAAAAATGTGTATGCGCTCATCTTACCGAATCGAGCAGCCCACCTGTACATATATTTTTATGAACGTGAGGAATCAACGACGCATAGTTGGTGAGAGCCGATCTCGAGTATCGTCGACTCTTTCCCTTGCCCGCGTGTTCATACCAAGCGGTCATTACACTCTTTTAATTGTTATTTTTATTCCTTCTTTCAATTAATTTTAATTTAAGGCATAAGACTATCGAAAATTCGGACTTGTTCCTTTGATGCTTACGGCGACGTGTGTCCGTAGCACTATTGTTTTATTCAAGGACCCAAAACTCATAGTTTATCGCAGAATTAGGTAAATGTTTCGTTACCGTACTCAATGTACTTTTAAACATTCAACTTTGAGTTATAAACTTTTTCCCCCTTCAGTTCAGTCTTTCGTACTATTTTCCTTGCAACCTTTACTCCAAGTTTACGGTAATTGGACAAATACTTCAATTTGTCGACAATTATGTTTAAGTCCAGAGATTTTATTTAAGAAAGTTATCAGGCAATATTTTAGTCAATTAAACTTGTGGTAAAGAAAAGGTTAGTTTATTATCTAAAATTATTAACTTTTCACTAGGGAGTTTACTTTTGCATATTTTTTCTTAAGATGCATACTTCAAAACTTGTCTCAAAATTTTACAAATGGAAATAAGTTGAAAATTCTATATTAGATACATGCCTCTTTTTATACTCTTGCAACTTACAAATGTTTGAAAAAGATTATTTTACTATGATAATAACTGAATGTTTACAAATATTAAGTTGAATCCTTTTTTTCTAAATATGAATCAGACAGGTGAATAAAAGCAATATGGCAGTTCTAATCAGATTAAATAATTGTGCTTTTAGAGGTGAAATGTTTCAAGAAGACCAATCTTTCGTTCGAAAAGACTAGGAAAATTCAATCCAATTACCTTAAAGTGAATCTACACATTTCTTATGCACATTCCGATCAATCATCTTACGACAAGCGTCGCACACTTACCTTATAATAGACGTCTGGAACATATTGTTTATCTGTGGATTCAATTACGTAACCGAGCTCAGGTGCATCCTTCGTAGGCACCAGACAACCATCGCGTACCAGCGCCATGCATTGATTAGAAACCTGGTACCCCTCCATGTGCACCTGATTTTTGTTATCCCCTATAAAACAAACAAGTATAACACCACTTTTAACCCTACCATACATTATAAACATTTCCAAACTAAAAAATCTTCCATTTTTTAGCAGACTGGAATACGTGTCAGTTGAAATGATTAGAAGTAAGAAGATCTTTGTTATGCTTAAGGACTTACTGTACGCAGTGCAATGCCGAAACATTTGCGAATGTGTAAGTTCGAATAAAGCAAGAAGTCAAAAAATGATAAAAAGGTTATTAGTTAAATAAAAGTATGCCAGTGTTGGGGTAGTTACTGAATTATTCAACAATTATATGGTATTTTTACTTCAATTACTCGTTTCAAAAACATTCCATTTTAATCAAACATGTGGCCATTATCCTGCAAAATATGCAAAACTACGATCCTAAATTACATTCAATAACACACTTGCTGATACTTTTATTTATAGTTTATCGAATAAGTAGGAAGCCTACACATACAACGTCAAACTTCAGAGCGTTGCCTATGTATATAAACATACGCAAACCGTATGACAAGGGGTAAGGGAATGTCTAAAATGTCTGAAAAATATGTGCGCTCATCTGTGAACGCTTAAGAAAAATGCTTTTCAAAATACTAAACTGATCACTTTACATAATTAGGATTTATTTTCACTCATAAATTTGTCGCGAAAAAAATGATGTTACATATTTTTTATCACGCTTTTCTTTTCCTAAATTTAATTCTTTTCTAAATGTCATGCTTTAAGGGCTTTCAGGGTGTTTCTGATAAAAATGAAACAAATCATTTCTTAATTTTATTTGCGGTTGTGTTCAACCACATTTAACTGTTCATGCCTCTTCAGAACCAAGTTTCACTTAAATGAGCAAGCTAAAGTTTGTACCCTAGAAATTATGTTTTGGGGATGTCTTCTGAGTATGTTTACCGAATATGAAAAAAAAATCATTAGGTTAAATTCTACGTTTTTGGTGCATTTTACATAAAACGTTTAATAAGCAACAAAAAAGTTCACAAATTTCTGAACAATTAAAAAAAAAATGTTCTAGCATAAATAGTTCTGAAGTTGTGACGTCTTAAAGAGATTTTTCAGAAAAAAAAGTTAAATCTTTTTCTTTTCGAACAGTATCTTGTCCCCTATAGATCCTAAATTACATTTGTTTGACAATGAATTAAAGCAGATTAAATTAGCTTCAAAACTAAAAAAAATTGATTCTAGCTCTTACAGAACATCAATTATAGTCTCTTATATCAGGCTGCCTTTTGTGGAACTTTTATTATAGATCGAATTTTTTATTTAAAACTTATTTTGTATGTACTCTATCAGTACTTTTTAACGCTTGTGCCTGGAAAAGAAAATCGTCAGAAGTCAAGTCTTAAAATCGTCATTTAGAAAAAATGTATAAGTCCTTTATTGCAATTTTATATATTTCTAATGTATTAATACAATAAATGAGTTTGTATATGAAATTAGAGATTGCGAAATGCATTGGATTGTTTCACTGAAACAAAACAGTTCCAATAATTCGAAAACTCAATTTCCAAAAGGAATTCCACAAAAAACAGCCTGCAATAAAAGACTATAACTGATTTTCTGTAAGAGCTAGAATATATTTTTTTATTTATTTTAAAGGTAATTTAATCAGCTTTAATTTTGTTCAAACAACTTTAATGTAGGATGTATAGGGGACAAAATATTTTTCGAAAAGAAAGAGATTTAACGTTTCTTTTACTGCAAAATCTCTGAGACGTCATAACTTCAGAACTATTTAGGCGAGAGCATTTTTTTTAATTATTCGAAAATTTATGAACTTTTATTGCTTACTAGAAGTTTTACGTAAAATGCACCAAAATCGTAAATTTGAATCAAAACTCATGTCTTTTACACATTTTACAAAAACTAAAAGGGAGGAGAAAGTCAATCAATAATAAGCACGTGGGAAATTTTTTTGCACACAAAATTAAAGGTTTTTATCAGAGAAAACTTTACTTATTACTTGTTGGTTTCGAAAAAAATCACATAAATTGATTAAAAAAACAACAAATATCGAGTTATTTTAAAAGGAGGCCTACCGATTTTTTTCATATTCGTTAAAAATATTCAAGCGGCATCCCCAAAACATAATTTCTAGAGTACAAACTTTAGCTTGCTCTTTTAAGTGAAATTTGGTTCTGAGGAGGCGTGTTTTCTGAACAGGAATGAAAAAAGTTAATTTTTTACAATTTTAATCCAATAAAAAATATATTTGCACGATGTAATTAATTAAAATTAATTTAATAATTTGAACAGGAATCGAGAAAGAAGAAAATTCGAGGTTAACTTCATTCTTTGCCACATGACCACGTAATTCTTAAATCAATGTCGATTCTTTTGTACCCTGCACATATATTTCATTTAATATATCCTCCTGGTATGCCAGTTCACTATAACAATGAAAAAAGCATTATTTCTTATTTTGATTTGCCTTCACTAATCGCACATCGGGGACATGTTTTGCATTTTTTGAACGAGTGGTGGAACCGAAAATATCTCATTAAAAGATGAATGAGCTTCAGTTTTTTAAAATTCTTTTCTTTTTAACACTTTTGATTCGAAAATTAAAAGCATATGTGTTGTTGCCCACAATTTGTGAAGTTTGAACAACGAATATTAAAAAAAAAAAAAAAGAATTTACAACCATTTACGGTATTTTTAAAAATAATTCAACCCAAAATGAAAAGAATATTTCGACTTCGCTATTGTTGATCAAATTTTAAACATGAAAAGGGCAAGCAGCTTCAAAGTAATGAAAAATTAAATGAGTTAGAGTAGTAATTACTTTTTAGTAATTCTATTAGTTTAACGAGCTATTCCCCAACACTTAGGAAGCATTCGTTTCTTCTAGCAGAGTTAAATAGAAGTAATGCAGAATGTCGACCCAGATTAATATTCGTTAAAATCGAGTTTCTTTTAAAACTCATCTCAACTTGGAAGATTTAAAAAAAGTAGAGGCTTTTGAATTTAAGCAATTTCCGGAAGCATTGAGAATAATTGATTTATTTTTAGTTTGAACTGCTCTAAATTCGAATGAAGTTTATTTTGAAATATTTAAAATTAGCACCATTTAACTCCGGAAACCTTTAAATTCAAGACTTTGTAATTTGATTTTTTTCGTATGTAAAAGCTTTAGCTTTGCTCCCTTTATGAGAAACCGAAAAATATATTCAAAAAGTTAATAGCATTCAATAATTTAGAAACAGTGACAAACGTCTTTATGCTGTTCATTCTTTATATATATTTTTTATATTCTTTTCTTAGTATGCAATCTTGGAACATATTAATCTTTATTGTTGTATTATTCCTACAATGTTGAAAATAAATTAAAAAAATTGAATGATCCTTAAAAACAAAAAACAAAATTATTTAAAATAAAATCTAACTGGGCTCTTGTGGCTTGAGTTAAAGTATATTCGTTGAGTTTCCTTGTAAAAATCACTATATAACCTTGAAAAGAAAAGCTTTGTAATGGTAAAATTCTTATCATTGATATTTACTGATTGATAAAAAATGTTCCGTATTACACATGCATTACAAACTAAGACAACCTAGGAAAAATAATAAAATCTGGAAACAAAGTAAAATTTTTGGTTATAAGCAGAGCAGGAACATCGACTTACCGGTAACGCAAACTGTTACAAATTTCGAGCCAAAATTACCACTAGCTGAAAACCTACAGGGATTAGGGTGTTGATTTTGAAAGTAGCCAGTCATGATGCATTCTTGTGCCGACAAAAAGTGACTTTTTATGCTTCTTACGTGCTTTACCTGAAAAAATGAGAAGCGAAAAAACTCGTGAATTATATGTGGATAAAATTTTGTTCCCGACACAACACTCCCTTTCCAATGGCAGTTTACAAGTTATAATAAATATATAAATATTATCGTGATCAAGGGAAAGTGGTACATTTTTATCGCTATGAAACAAACGAGAAAATATCATAAGCTTATGAAACATTATGTAAAAAGATTCGAATCAATTATAAGTACTTGGTCAAATTAGTTCCATCGTCCATTTTCATATTCGAAACGTTATAAAATAATAAAATATGAAATGTAATGAATTATAATTAAATTATGTTATAAACATAATTTGCAGCCACCTTTTACCACTTTTCCTTTAAACAAGTTTGCCAATGTCATAATCAGAAGCGATAGCAGGAAACGAACATAATGGCCATCTGTTAGATTTGTATGTAAATTGTAAAATTAAGGTAGCACCGACGAGCGCGCGATAGTAGTTGTGCTGACCTAGATCGTATAACAATAAGAAATTGTGGGTGAGCATCTCTTCAGAGAATCAGCGCAAAGGTTACGTGACACTTGAAAAATGATCACTTCGCAGCCGCTCGATATTTTGTAATATCGATCAAGAAAAATATATTGTATGAATACATTTAATTTTTGCGTAAGGGAAAATAAATTGTTAAAGAAATGAGATTTCTCGCGAAGAAAAGTACGAAAATACGACTATGTATTACTGTAAATTTCAAAATGAAATTACAGATGGGATTGGATAGCTGAGCAATTTTTGTTTTACTTACAGTTCCTTTCTTGACATCATCGGCAATAAGATCGGTGAATATCCAGCCTACTCGTCGAAGATTAAGTGAGCGAGCCAGCTCGTCGACTAATGCTTCTTTTCCGTCCAGTAGGAGAACTACATTGTCTCTAGAACTTTCCTAGACATTTTAAAAGTAATTTATTTTAATGATAATGTATTTTTGTTCAACCTACATGACAAGCATCACATTTTATGCTGTGAAGCGGACGCATACTTGATTTTTCCGCCCGGTGACGTAGAGGGTGGAAAAGGGACACTTAGCACCCGCTTCACAGGTATGAAGTGCGGAACTTATCATGAAGGATGAACAAAAAATGTCGTGGGCGGACACTTGACAATCCACACTTGTGTGATTTGACGCACTCACTACGCTCGTGCGGCGAACTTCACACTCGTGAGAATTGCCCACTTTACGCCCTTGATACACAATATACTATTCAATGAAAGAATATCTTTCCCTGAGACACTTTCTGGCTTTATTTGACTTACCTGTGGTGGTTCGTATATAGCTGCTACCACAGCTCTGATTCCTAGAGGAACATCTGAGTGTATTTCGTACCTCCCATACAGATACCCAACACGTTGATGTCCTGTCGTGCGCCAGTAATTCAGAAAACGTTCTACTAAGCCTGCGTTTTCGAAAACAACGTTATCGATATGACGATAGTGTTGGCGATTCAAAGTAATCGCGTTAGGCTGGCATTTGCTACAAAAACCTCGAGGCCACGGAGGATGATCTTTGCAGCCTGTTTTGATGCGACAGCTTATGTCCTCCAGCTGTACGAATTTTCCCCTGAAAAATGCCTTAATAATATTTCACTTCTGAAGCGTCAAGGTAGCTACTAAAATCTAAGAAAACAATTCATGGTCATTTCCCGGTTTTTCCTAATTACAAGCATTCTTTTCCGGCCACTGGAATTAAAAAATATATGCTTTCGAAGTCGAACCAAATTATTATGTAAAGTTCTCGTATTCAAAAATAAATTGCAAAGTAAAGCATGAAAATTTTGAAGGAAGGTGGTCAATAAGGAGATCAGGTTGATGCACTTGGGCGCACATTATATTTTACAACATAAAAAAATAGTTTGGACGATAGGTGAAAGTGGGTTCAGGATGAAAATGAGAGCTGAAGCCATAAGAAAACGGATTCATTCCGTTTTCCTCGAAAACTATTGATTTTAGCAAAAGTATGATTATTACTAAAAATATTCCTTTTTTCATGGTCAACAACTTTACAGTAAAATGATTTCCAAAAATTCGATATTTTTGGAGATAATTGGAAAATTTTAATTAACAGACCCGAACGAAATCCGCCTATTTTCTTTCATATTGGAAATTATCAAAATTAAAAAATGGTCAATTTAAAGCTATTAAACTTATAAAATGTTCCGGATCAAACAATAAAAAAATTAGGCAATTTAAAAACCAACATTTCTGAATGCAAGCTTTCAAAACTGAAGATGTTTTAATCGAAAGCTCTTCTAAGAGTTAAAAATTAAATTCACCCGCCTTTTCTTTGCGCAGTCGAGTAAAAACGCATTTTTTCTTTACTTTGCAACTCTGTTTTAATTAAAAGCTATAAAGCTTTCGACTTGAAATAGTTCCATTTTTAAACTGTTCCAGATAACAGAATTAGTATTTACAATTAATATTCACTAGTTAATATTTTTCAACATTTAACTTTGAAATTGTCTAAGTATGCAGGTTTTAATACTCTAAGAAATGGTAAAGAACATGAAGACGGACTATGTGCACTCTTCTTAAAAAAAATGGATTAGCTCAAAATAAAAGGAATTGACTTTTTTTAATGAAAAAAGATTTCATGATTTTTAATTTAAAAAAAAATCTGCGTGTCTGTTGGCTCTTGCGCTTCGCGCTTGACAATATGTATTAGCATTGACTTCTGTAATTTGATGATTGTGAATCCTTAACGAATACATTCTCATCACGTGCCTAACACTTCGCACTCGATGAAGGTATTTCCAAAACTCAAATTTGTCTATATTATGTTTAACTTCATAATATTAAATGTATGTTTTACTAATTTCTGTACCTCGTTCCGGGACTTCTGTTTAAGGTCAACAATTTTCCGTTAAACATTTTGTTTCTTGAGTCGTTTTTCCATCAATTCAAATTTTTTACTTTTAATATAATTTTTCACAATTAAAACGAAAACTACGCGTCTTATCGAAAAGTAGTCCAAAGCAAATTTATAGATCTATTTAAGGCGAAAATTTTTGTCACTAAACACTTTATTATATAGCATTTGTCGTTTTTCCATAAATTTAAATTCTTTATTTTTAATGTCATTTATCACTATTGAAAAAAATAGTTCCTGTTCATTCATACTGGAATTATTATAGGTTATATCTTCAAAATTTGCTGTTGGTACAATGAAAAGTGTCATGTTTTTTAGAAATGTAACATAGATTTATCTCCCTTTTTTTTCCTCTTGTTATATACTTGTCTCTAAGGAGCCGATTACAATGTTGTTTGGAAACATACTTTTGCATATATTGAACTTTTTGAATGTGGGTTGTTTTTCAAAACAACTGATTTTCGGATTCAAAATGTTTCTGAGTTTTTTTTTCAAAAATAAAATTTTGCATAGATTCACTTGTTAATATTGTGTTTCTAATTTTCTTCTTAAAAAATAAATTTGCAATTAGAAGGGCAATATATGTAGTATTACGGAATTCTCACGGAATAAGTCATCTTATGAACAGTATTTACAACTTTTTTCCAGATGTTCTGACCTATAAGTTGCGCATGCCCTTCCTTAATAAGATTTTTCGCGATTAAAACAAAAACTATGCGTTTCATAAAAAAAATAGTTGCAAGCAAATTTGTAGCAGATCTTTTTGAGATGAACAATTTTGCATTTAAACATTTTTTTCGTATCTCCTATAGTTTTGCTGGAAAATTGAATTTTTGATTTTTAAACAGCATTTTCGACGGATAAAACCAGAACCGTTGGTCGAAAATTGCTAGTTAAAGAACTCGTCAATTCCTTTAATTTTAAGGTCTTGAAACATTGTGCTGAACGGCAATCCAAACAGATAATTACTTCGAAATTTATTGTGTTCACAGACACAACGACGACGACAAAAAGACACCGAAGTAAAATCCAATTTTTTTTCTCAATCAATGAGTCTGAAAACGTTGACATTTGATGAAATCCACGAAAGTCAATTTTCACATTGAACCAATACCTTCTCATTGAGATGAGAACTTAATATACCAATCTGAAAGTCAGCTTTAAAATTTAAAATGGTCTAGTTTCGAGATGGGTCGGAGTACGATGAGTTCAAAGAAGTTTATAGACAAAAAAATCTCTATCTTTTGGTTAAATAATAAAGCAAAGCTTCGAAATTAGCACTATTATCCTGTTTTTATTGTTGACTTATCAAAATGTGATATTGGTTACGCGATAGTGCACTGCAGAGAGACTTGCTCCCCCACTCATAAATCCAACGTGCGCCATTGCTCAAAATTGTACAATTCCAAATTAGAACGTTAAAAATATTAAAGAATTTTGAATCACTCATTCATAATTCCATAATTTCATGATATAGCTATCAAGTGGATTTTTATACTTGGAAGATTTACAATAATCTACAACAAATTCTTCAAATGATAAGGCTGCAATTTAAAATTGTTACTTTTTCAACGTTTTAAATGGTCAGTTTCGTTCAAAAATCTTTCAATTTAAAGGGATTAGCTATAAATAATTCAATTCTGAACACATTACTTAAAATTTTGAACACTTAAAACTTTCATTTGTTAAGTTATTTATATGCTTAAAATTACAAACTGCTAAATTTATAGAATATTACTATTTATGTAAAAACGCATTTCAATCTCCATTGTAAAAGTTGTTAGCTCCTCTGGCAAAAACAAAATAATTGTTCATATGACAAACTGCGAAGATTTTTGACAAGGTCAAAAATCAAACCAGTCAAACCTAGACAAGGTCAAAGGAAAAAATTGTGACGCTTTTTAATTTGTAGAATCTTAAATGTGTTGGTTTGTAGACAATTAATCGCAAGCTCGTAATATGGTATAAATTACTTCAAAACAAGAAAAAATTGCGATATAATGAGGGAAATAATAACTTGCCTGTCAACTCCAGCAGTTAATTTTCTCAGATACGCGTGGAACGAGATATGCTTTACGTTTTGTTCCTTAAGATACACTTCGTCAAATGGTTCGAGGGGCGAGCAATGAACACAACAAGCGTTTACTCCATGACGGCAGCTGAAAGCAAAAAAAGAAAATGAACTGGTATTCAAGAAATCTTTCGAAAATTAATGAACATGATGCCTACAATTTTTCATCTCGTTTACGTTGTATCTTTCCATCCAGTTTCCACAACTGCTGGTCGACTTCATCCTCAATGACGGTTGTAAGAGAACGAGACGAATTTGGTACTATTTGAGCCTGAGAATTTCGACTGGTACTAGGGATTGCTTCCATTTGACTCGTATCTGTTCAAAATTTGTTTCAAAATTAATTAACACCATGCCACACTTGCTTTCTCGCAACAGACTCAAAACTTTGCACTGTTTACTTTTTTAATGGATTTACATATTATTTTATTGTACTAACTTCAAAGGTAAATGTTCCATTTTTGTATTTTCATAGTTTTTCAAGTTTAATGCTTTATGGTTTAAGAGTATAGTGGAGTTGTATTTACGTTTTTACAGAATTAAAATACCTGTGGTGATGTGATTAGAGGAACTGCTTGTCGATGGACCATCCCAAGGTATCCTGCCATTAAGAAATGTAAAATAAACCATGTCTCCATGAGACAGACCCACATCTGAGACAGTTTTACTACGTGAAGATATAATTTCATCTTTGTAATTTCGTTGCTTAAATAAACTGAACCCAAAACTTTGAAGATTAAAGGCTTCACAAATCTAAAAATTGCAACAGAGAAATATATCAGTATGATTCTTAACCATTGTTGATTTGTATGGGCCTCATAGACTTACTGCGAAACTTTGTAGGAAAATAAAGAAAAATGACATGAAATACAAATAATTAAAATTATACTTGTTCTTAGTTCAGTTATTTTAATAGATATAAGCCAATTAAGAAAGTTACGACTATGCAATTATTTTGAATGCGAATACTTAGACTTAGTTGATTTGTTACATAAATTGAAAACTTTCTTTTTCAAAAATTTCAAATTGAATTCTTGCCGACTATAAATATTTTCTATTCTAACTGGAATTATATTTCTCAAAATTTATGAACCTATTTTTCTATACTTTTCTTTATTTTCAAGGACATCTTCAAAAGTAGATTCTTTAAAGCCTCAACTTCATGAATTTCAAATTATTATTTTATTTTAATTCTTTCAACATTAGCGTGTTTCAAAAACTGATCAGAGACAAAAATGATTCTAATTTCCTCGGGTTAATATTGGAACGAAATTATAGCGGAAGTTGAGAATTTTTAGACACCTTTTAACATCAAACAAGGTATAATATATTAATTATTTTAAAGCCATTTTCCATATTCAAAAGCTGCAATAAAGTAATATTCCCCAAATCAATGCATTCCATAATATAAAAAGGTTCAATTTTGCACAAAGTTGAATCACAGTAACTAAATTGCATCAATAAAGTTTATGTATATATACATATAAATTTTTGTAACAAAAACAGCATTGCGGAATATTACAAACCTTTTCGAATAGTGCAGACACCGTATCAGAAGGATTCACTTGAACCCTTTTCGTGCCCTCGGGCGATTGTACTCTCAGAGTCTGAAAATAGAATAAAAATTACATTTTGGTAAGGAAAAAAACGAAGATAGTTTTATTTAAAAAATGTTGAAGAGTTATGACGCAAAACAAAAGGAATGCATAGTAATTTTTCGAAGCATCGTTTCTACAGCAACCATACTCATAGGAAACCGACGCTTTCTATAAACACACACACTTATCAATATTTTGTGGAAAAATGAGAACACAAAAAGGGAGTACAAGTTCTCAATCGCGCGATCGAGACTTTCAGGGAGAATTCGGAATAATGGAAATAATCATGCCTTCAACTTACAATTTGCTTGGATTTTGACATTTCGCCGGTGTCCGTGGAGCATCAGCTGTTCACGTTGTCGCGCTTGCCTGTTCAAACTTAATGCCGCCAAAATCCCTAGACAGGCGCTTGAAAATTGTGGAAAATTGTCAAAGAAAGTGTCGAGTCAACTTGTCAGACCTAACCTTCACGTCGAGGAAAAATGGTAAGTAACATTCAAGTTTTCACCAGTTTTCCGTAAATTTTCCACGTATTCACTGTCACTAAAAAGGACCTCAAACTGGCTTGGCTAATAAAAAGGATAAATGGGTAAATGCAGAGATAAAAGATCGATCGCGAAACGTTTCCTTCGTTTGCACTGCACGACGAGTCCTTCGTAAACTCTAAGCAACTACTGACGAACGCTTTTAGAACGAAGGTAGTAGAAGGAACAATTGCTATGCACCGAAGCAGAGTGATTCATTGTTAACTGCACCCCTTGAGAGGACCTTATTCCTGGAAACACTTGAAAGGCAACTATCTTCTATAGACGTGTTGTTATTTCGAATACATATTATGTACGACTTGCCGAGGAATAATTATGCCAGATAATCGAACCCCTTACTCGCGCCACCGGCGATACAGCCTTGCACGCACGGTTGAATATTTCTCCAGTTCAAATTTAGTTTCCGCAAAGGCCGTGGCTGCCTGCACCAAAATTTCGGTACGAATAGCGGGTCCTGGAAAATAGGTTAATTACGCGCATTTTTATAATACGTTCAGACACTCCCTTACGGAATAAAAATATTACCGAATTTCAGTTAACACAGGCACGATATTTATTTTATTGTCATCCCCATCAAAAACAACGTTTCACTTTCGGTTTTAATTTTTGTTTTTCTTTTAATAATTGACTAAAAGCAATTTAAAATAGTTTTCATTCTTCGATAATATAATTTTATTATATATATATATATATATATATTATCTGCGACTAACATGCTTGCCGTCCCGGTTCTACTCTACTCGTTTGGGGTGGTTCAATGGACGAAGAACAAACTTGAGGCCCTTGATGCCACCACACGTAAGATCATGCATATGCATAAAAGCTTGCATATCAATTCGTCAGTTACGCGATTATATATTTCACGCCATCAAGGCCGACACGGTCTTTTGAATCTCCAGTGTCTTGATAACCTTTACAAAGCCGCGGATCAAGCGGCCGAGACCCTTGGTCTGAATTTTAACATCAGAAGTGAGTGAAGTGCATTACTCCATCTAGATGCTTCACTTCTAAAAGCCGAAGTGAAGGAAGCAGAGTTTGCAACATTTCAGCAACAGCTACTTGACAACAAAAGGTACGAAAACTTTCACAAAAATGTATAAAAACAGTTCTTGTCGGGGGAGCAAACTTTTGCTTTTCTCAGATCATCAGGGCTTAATTCAGGTACAGAGGGTTTTAGTTTCGCATGACAGAACAGTGACATTTCTACCTTAGCATACCGTGACGACTGTCACTGTCAAGGAGAAAGTAAAGGAGAAACAGTATCAAGACCTTAAAAGGGAGCTGCAACGACTGTATCCAAAATATTTGGTACAAGTAATTGTCCTGGTGATAGGTGCTCTTGGAGGTGCGAAACTATCACTGGTTCGTAATCTTGAAGCCATACCATTACAATTATATACAATTATGTGCCTAGCATGTGGAAAATTTCCAAGCGCGTGCCGCGTCGCTTGTCACGTATACCGAACGCGAGTCATGGGCCTAGCGGCGTTGCCAGCCACATGGGTTGCACGTGCTCCCTGGCTTAACTATCTGAGTAGAAAATTCAAATACTCATATTTTTCTTCTGAAAATTCAAGTGTTTTTACAGACAATTCGTCTTTTTGCTCCAAAATTAGATTTTATTCATTTCCAACATTTTTTGACTCGATATTAAATTTTCTACTTTATACGCATTTTATTACCTTAGGTCACTTCTCGGCTGCTTTAGAAGCACTGAAGATGCTACGAAAGTGATCAGTAGAGGGGGCCCCTAAGATTTGTTCCTCACAAGTCCTAGCGCCACACCATTTGACGCTCTGAAATAGCGCGCAATTCGAAATCGGCCTGGGTTACCTTAACCCACCTAACAGGGCTCTATCTGGCATTGTGTAATGTTCGTATCCGGGTGCTAGCTGGTTTGCAACTGGATCCATAAAATACGTGTGACCAGTTGATTTTTCACCTGTCACGTTGAAAAAAAAACAACTCTTCTCATCGGCTTGGGAGGTTAGAAAAACTCACAATGTATTAATTATATGGTTTTACCATTTCTCTACTCCAGCCGCGCTTAAACTCAAAGCGGGTGTCCAATTCCACAAGGGCGCTTTCCATAGTTTGCGTATGGATAATTATTTATATTTCCTCAATTCTTTATGTTGAAACTGTCAACGTAAGAGAATGTTGACACCGGATGTCTTCTTCCAGTCCACCGTATGGAGATCGCCAGACACAGTCAGGGAAGAAAAAGAGGGACAGTTTCTAGATGCACTGTCCTTGTCCAACTACTCGCACGCAACCTGCAAGCCGCCATCTTGATCAGACAGGGAGGATACACTAGTCATGACGCGAGACAAGGAGAGACAAACCACACTGTCTGTCAGTCTCCAGGGAAACCCTACAATAAGCCGCCATATTTTACAGGTTGTGCTAGAACATCACTTACGGCATGATGAGAGTGATGAGAGAGAGTGTCCTGACACAGTCATTGGCCGCTGACGTCGACCCTCGTTCATAGAGCGTGAATATGGATTGCCATTTATAAACGCACGGTTGTCACGCCTTCGCTTGGGGGTTATTCCTTCGGGACTACCCCTGGACAATTGTCAAATATTGCTTAATAATTAGTGTAAACATATTCAGCGGAAGCCCTTGGTACAGGGACCCTCTATCCGCAACCCAGAGACGCGTTCGGTGGCTTTGTCATAGGCCCTTCAGTTGGACTCCAGAGGAATCGAAACCGAAGCCGAAATATATATTTTTTTAAAATAAATTTAGCGTAGCTTTCCTTTCGAAGCAACGCATGAGCCATTTATAATGAGTTTTCTACCCGGATTTTTGCCTCCGGCTTATATCCGACACCTAACCAGGCTCTATCTGGCAAAATGTAATATTCGCACCCGATTTATATCCGGCTTTTAACTGGGTCCACAAAATACTTCTACCCGGTTTTTATCTGGCACACACCGAGCCGTAACATGTTTTTATCTATGGGTTATAACCGACAACTAATCAGGCTCTATCTAGCATCATGTAATATTCGTATCCGATTTCTACTTGGTTTGTAGATGGACCCACAAAATACTTCTACCCGGTTCTCATCCGGTCCTAACCGGCCTGTACCTGATTTTTGCCTCTATTTTATATATCTGAAACGAATTTTGGTCTGCTAGTATTTATTTTCTGGTTCCATTTGCTGGATAAAAACCATTTAGAACAGGTTAGAAAATTTTCACTACATTTTCTGTTGTAATTTCGCGGATAAGAACCGGTTAGGATCCGGGTACGTTTCGGAAATTTAAATTGAGACCGGACAGAAATCGGTAAGAAACGGGAAAACTCGAATTGGTTTCTAACCGCTTTCTTATGTTTTCTAACCGGTATTTTAAGCAGGGTTATTTCAAACAAATCCTCTAATGGAGATATAGGCAAGTCAATGTGAACGTGATGAGCGCGAAATGCAGATCCACACGGATGCTTGTCATCTAGCCTCTCAGTCAACTTGCCAGTTTACATTCCAGCCAACTGACCACCCTACATTTAAAAACGTTTTCAAATAATGATAATGTTAAAATCTTAGTATACACACGCTCGCGGAAGATAAAACTTACTTTAAGAAGCAGTTTACTCTTGCATTTATTTATGTCAACCATTACACATCGATTGATGCAGATGATTCTTTCTGGCAAAATCATGAGCGTTCAATATCCATGTTTCTAGAAAGCATGACGAATGGAATCTCCCTGCCGGTTGAACGGCATTGAACGTCGCTTAAACGGCACTGTCCAGTGTCGTTTCAGTGCTGCTCGTTTAACGCTACTCAGATTCAAGTTTCAAATGCCTGCAGAAGTTCTTTTTCTTCTTGTGAATAGACTATCAAGTAGAAAAACTGATAGGGATTAAAAAATTAAAATTGGTGAAATTTTGAAACTACCTCTGCGAAAGTTAGAAATTCAGAGTCCATGGGTTTCGATCATTTCAGATATCTAACTTTTTTTTAAAAGTTTAACAAACGTGCCTGGCACATTACCCGCCCGATGAGCAGCGGACGGCATACATGCGATAAAGCATCGCTTGGGCAGTATGAATGTGAAGGAGACTGAAGTACGGGCATAAAACATCGGTTAGTCGGAATTAATGTCCTGGAAACTGAAACTTGGAATATTTTACTTGTTTCATAAATAAACAAAATCTACTTTTGATAATCAATTTTTTCCATTATTGCCTTTTATAAATTGTTTATAACACGTAATGTCTTTCCGCGGCGTCATCAATGCCGTTATCACGTGTGATGTAACCTGTTTGAATATCAGTTGTGATTTTGATCTTAATATAAGTTTCAAACTTTTACAAATTGTGTCAGTGTGTCAGAAGTACGACTGTGCTGAAGTTGCGTATGCAGTAAGTATATGAATCTAAAGAGGTGTAAACGTATAACTTCATTTTTGCTGATATGTTCCTTAATTATTTTTTATTGTCTCGAAGTTATCGGCAAGGCTAGAAAACAATACCCCGCATACGATGAATCTTTTAAAAATAAGATTCATAAACTTCACCTCTAAGTGTAGCGTCCCATGGTACCTGCAATCTTGGCGCAAAAGGTCAAGTCACTCGACATTTCAGCCACTGATATTTTCCACAGAATGTCCACAGAAAGCATATCATTAGAAGAAATGTATAGTGATTTGATGTTTTGCGTTTTGCGTCAAGATTAACGCTGCCATGGGACGTCACCCTAACGATTTTCTTGTAGGAAGACTCATCTGAATCAATCGACACTAGAAGTTTCAACGTAGGAAACCTTAAATACCAAATATGTTTATGGGAGTTTTTACTCGGTCAGTATTGCAGGGACCTGACAGAAGCCCTGCTGTTATACTACTGCATATGAAAATTGTTTAAAAAATTTTTAATATAATTAAAGATTATCGTGTAATAATTATTGTAAAAAAGCCAGTTCTGCAATTCTAACGAGTCGTGTTCGGTAAGAAAGCAGGTTATGACAGTTCCTATTATTAATTGAAAACTGAACACAAATTATTTTCAAAGTTGTAGAAGAAAATTTGTCAGTAATTTTTACTTGTTTACAGTTGAAAAGTGGTCAATATTCACAATTTTTTATTTAATAAGTGTTATTGAAATGTATTCTTAAAATTATTATGAATATGTGTTTGTATCGACTTATTACTCTTTCGATTCATCGATATATTATATATCGATGTTAAGTAAGTTATTGCGGCTATGTTCATGAATATTATAATATCTTTTGCCATAATTTGAAAATTATTTACAAAAAATACGAAAGAATAATAAAATTAATGAGGATTCAATAACAAGTCTTAAATTAACTACGCCCTTCGTGACCAATAGAATAAGATAATTCAAAAAATCGGAAAATTTTTTCGTTAAATCGATTATATTTGTATTTAACTAACCAAAGACTTGCCAATTACAGTGATAAAATACAGTCCGATTGAGTAAACTTAAAAATTTGTATAATGAAATTTGGAAAATTTTATCAAAAGTTCGCTTCGTTGATTCAACGAAGTATTATACCTAATTCTTTAGAGTTAAAAAACATGTTATAATATTTTGTACAAGTTAATGATATGTGTAATTAATCGATTTTTTTTATTTCGAGTCCTACATTATTGTATATCATATCTCTATAAGTATTAATTACCTCAATAAAAGAATGATTCAATTATTAAATTATTTCTAACAAGGTGTATTTCTTCGGCTGTGCCCCTCACCAGAGGGTATAGGCGACGGTAGAATTTTACGAAAATCGAAACATCTAACGATGGGAAAATATAATGGTTCGCTTCTGTGGTATTTTATGTACGGGAAAAATTCCCTCCAAAAATATCCAGCAAAAAGAATAAGTTATTTTGGATAAAAATAGTGATAGGTGTGATATAACCTCTTATTCGTTAACATTATACTAGAGACGGACTGCACGCAAATATTTCTTACGTATCAATACAAAAAAACCTGCTCTACCGACCTTTAGAGCCCATGTTTTTCCTACCGACCGTCTTTTTTAGTAAGCACTTGTAAACTATAATCTTAGTCGCGCTTGCCCCTCTGGTGAGGCCTCAATTATTTACGATATTCAACATAATTTGGACTTGAATTACGTTTAATTATTATAATTACATGATGTGATATTGTTTTATCTGTCCAGATATAAAATTTTTATACTGTAAGTATTGCCATTAATGTTGAAAATTTTATATTTCTACCCACGAATCTTCCATTCTTTCGTTTTCAAAACTGTTTCTGCGTCATTTTTCTCTTACAACGTCAATTTTAAGATTTTAATAAGTAGCACTATCTCTATAATAAAATAGATTTATTCAATGTAAATTAGAAATAAAATTGGTAAGTAATGGCCATGTTATGAGCAAAGTCACCTTTCCCCCATCGGTCAGCGCTGCCCCTGCTTACCCTATTTGTCCAAGCTTTTTTTTCAAATCAACTACAGCCACCCACCGAAACATAATATTATTGAATAACCAAAAAATTTGTTATTTTATACGTATTTTCTTGTATATAACAATAATTTACAGTAAAATTATTACAAATTTTCCGCAGATCCTGCTTTCTTGTGAACAGCGAGGCTGTTTCCCGAGGACTAGTGTTACCGAAAGCAGAATTTGTAGAGCCGCCCTTTTTACGTGATTGCGGTACACATTTTTCACAGGATCTGCACTTTTTTTAACAAATTTAAAATGTATCAAAATTTGTTTGCAGAATTGAGAAGATCATATGTAAATTGCCCAAGAACAGTCAAAAAATTTTGAAAGTAATTTAAATGACCGGCCTAAACGAACAACGATTTGAACAGTTTTCGTCAATTATTTCGGTTTGCTCTTATTGTAGATGCAGGCTTTCTCCAATATAACGGCAGAATAGCTACAGCTTATTATTTTGTTATTAAGTTTTAAATAACAATAACAATTGAGGGTTCGTGACACGCTTTTTTAGTGGAACATTACCATTGGTATATACCTGCAGCATGATTTTTCGTTAAAAAATTGTCAATTTAATATTTGTTTATAATATTGGTAATATAAATAAATACTGCGAGTTAGTAGCATACTTTACTGAGCTACCTACAACATGATTCAGTAGGAACAAAAAATTTTTCTGGATGAAAAATGCTAAATGTATTATTTGTTAATAATATTGATATGAAAGTTAACAATATTTATAGTTCAAATTTTCCTGTGTTTACAAATCATAATTTCGAAACAACACTTTAAAAATTGAAATGTTGAAGTTCGTTGAACTAAATATTGGAATATATAAGGTAAATATCCAGTAAGGGTATATTTTTCATATATTTCAGCAAGGAAGACAATTTTGAACTATGAACTGATTTTCATATTTTGCGTCGTTTTCGAGAAAAATGACATTTTTAAGCGTCAAAAATAAACAATTTGTTTTTTATTTATAAACGCGTTGTACGATTTTTTTTCTAAATAACTGGGGTATCCTCGAAGCACGTATACAACCCAGGTGAAAAAGTTATATATAGCTTATATATAGTGGACAAGACAATGATATTTTTTATTTTTTTGATCAATTTTTCTGTATAAAGGAAATGAAAAGTATCTGTGTTTTGTCCACTATATATATAAACTATATATAACGTTTTCACCTGGGAAGAGAAACTGGATGTGCAAGCACTTTCTTGTTGAATTTAATTGTGGCTATCCGTCATACGTTCTTACAGGGAATGTCTTTACTAGCTCCTCTTTTAGTGCTCGTAAGTCTAACATGAACTATGAGTCAGGAAAAAATTTTGAAAAAAATGTTCTTATTTCAAAAGTGCCCTGTATGTAAATATTTTAAGAACAGTACAAAGTATCAAAAAATGCAACAGCTTTTACAGAGCGTTTAAATATAAAGAACTTTCGCTTATAAACTTTTTTTTGAATGGTTGTATTAAAAACAATAAGTTAATCATAGATTTTCAGAAAAACCAATGTGTACGCATGAAAAAAAGCATATTTTCAATCATTTTTTTCTCGGGAACGATTGTATATAATTGAACGAATGTTTTTTCTCTCAAAGGTATGATCAA
This sequence comes from Andricus grossulariae, assembly GCA_011634705.1. Taxonomy (NCBI): domain Eukaryota; kingdom Metazoa; phylum Arthropoda; class Insecta; order Hymenoptera; family Cynipidae; genus Andricus; species Andricus grossulariae. Next base: position 244,331,102 of record JAABKJ010007545.1, on the reverse strand, counting down.
GGAGAGTGAAGAAAAGTTTGTTTGATGGTAAAAAATATTTATTTATTTATTTATAAAATAAAACGCATGTGTGCAAAAAATAAAAAGCTTTCTGCTGGCGCAGGTGATTTTGGCTCTCCTGGTGATCTGAAACAGAAAATCGAAAAAGTTGATCAATCTATGTCAACGCCCCTATGGCTCGAACCTCCACTTTTTTATATCATCGAAAATCAACAAAATGGCGGCGTTTTTTTTTGTAAAAAAAAAAAGAAAAAAACCATCTTTCAGAAAAAGCGTTTCTTTCACAAGAAACGCCGCCATTTTGTTAATTTTCGATGAAATAAAACAGTGGTGTTTCAGACCATAGGGGCGATGATATAGAATAATAAGCTTTCTCGATTTTCTGTTTCAGATCACCAGGAGAGCTAAAATCACCTGCGCCAGCAGAAAACTTTTTATTTTTTGCACACATGCATTTTATTTTATAATTGAATCGAAAAATATTTTTCACGATCAAACACAATTTTTTCACTCTCCTTGATCATAACTTCAAGAGAAAAAAACATTCGTTCCATTATATACAATAGTTCACGAGAAAAAAATGATTGAAAATATGCTTTTTCTTATGCGTTCACATTGGAATGCCCCCTTAATTCTGAATATTTTGAATATATTTCAAAGCGGATTTTAAAATGTATGTTCATTTTTACTTGTATATCTCTAATAGAATTATGGAAATGTTGTATGTCAGTGTTAGATATTTCAAATAAACTCAGAATTCCGAATTGGATTCGCCTCAAACTTCTAGCATGCTGAAGTAGGACCATAGATTTGGTTGTCCGCGGCTTTGTATTTACGAAGGCTGTGCTTCTGTTTGTTTTTATTTCAACTCTAACCTCTCTCTACGATGCCACCAAAAAGAAAACTAGAAACTCCTAAAGAAAAAAACCGATAACTGAAGATTCATGGCGACCAGCTCTAGATGCTGTGCTTATAAACGACGATCACTGGCGGTGCATGATCACGATGATAATAGAAACTTTACCAGGGCATACACAATACATATCAATTTTCAACAAGGCAGCTGAGGACGGTAATCGGAAAGCAGTATTTTCTCTGAATTATGAAAAGCTAATAAATTGCGTCAAAGCCCTTTCAAGGCAGGATCCGGACGAATGTTCCACAATTCAAGGTATATGTCATTATACGAATCGTTTCATGGAATAAGAATCTAGGTCTTTGCCATCCTCTCTGATTGTGAGGCTCATAAAGTATATGGTATACAGGTCTAAGGAAAAAATGATTTCTAGAATGCAGAGAAAGCTGGGACTGGACCAGAATATCGAACGGGAGCTTCGTTTAATGCGAACTGCACCTGATGTTGGAGCCAATTTTGTTACCAATAAAACAAATAGTCAAATGAGAAAAAGGGGGGAAGAGTGGAGGGACAAAGTATTCGTCGACGATGCTCCTGAAGACGGACCTAACCTGTACGTTGTCCTGACTAGTTTTTACGATCCAAATTTGCCATTAGAGTTGATAGATGCAGGAGTGCCTTTAAGTTGCATTTTGAGGATAAAAAGACCTTTAGATGATCTAGAATTAGATGAAATTGAAGATTCTGATTCAGATTATAAGAAGAATTGGTTAATTTCCTTAGTGAAAAAATCCGATTTAATCAAGTTCTGGATAGAATTAGAAAATCATTTGGAAGACCCTAAAAGATCAGAAGACTTTTGCAAGCTGATATTTCTCACGTTTTGTCCACCAAAAATGGAGATTTTGGGAAAGGGACAAAATGTGATTAAGGAAATTTATGATAGAATATCTTTTATTATTTATGATCTGTACGAACTTAGTGGCCAACATGCTATATATTTGAGAACAATGAATTTGCAGAAAGTTGCCGAAGAAAGACCCCTAAAACAAGGTATTTTGAGCTATGAGAGTGTCATGGCTGACATTTCTGAAGAATCTGCAACAGTATTTATTGTATTGAATGCGTTACTTACTCAGGTTAAGGCAAATTTGAATCCATTGACAGATTATGACAAAGACTTCTTTAAGAGTCCTAGCTCTGGTATGAAGATAAGTAGAATACCTTTTATTTCGGAACACAAGTTTTTGTATAATAATATCAGATATCTTCATACTTCTCCGTTTTCAGGTAAGCCACAAACCGATGTCTTTTTGATTCCACTCTCATTTATGGAAAAAATTGTAGCTCTAAATTTGAAGCATGAAACAATCACGGTCAGATATTCTGATTATAATAAATTCGGTCAGGTCAGTGATCTGAAGTTGATACTTCACCGAGATTTGCATCATCTTGATAGGAAGCAGAACATACTTTTTGATACGAATTCCATCTATCCAAAAATTGCAGCCTTGTGGGACCAAAATCCATCAAATAAGAATCTACAACAAAGGTATGCTTACCACATCAATATAATCGCTGACAGTTTAAAAAATAAGGTGGACAATGAAACGCTTGGTCATTACCTGAATCTTCTCTCTCTTCAAAATATTTCTTGAAGCCGAGTACACGGGATTACTAATGAAAAAAGTAAAGAATCAAACTCCAGATCAGCCGTTTCATTGCCTATGACTGATAAAACGTTACCTTTGAATTGGCGAAGTGGTAGTGCCGTCTTTGGAAAAGACTTGAGCTATTATTTTGAATGTCCAGCCTTTTGTGGAACAAGTTGAGTCTGGAATCCTACCGACGCCCATATGTCTTCTTGAATTCTGCAAAAATGTCAATTATAAGTCTGAAATGAGTGCTCAGCAAGGAAATCAAGAAATATATTTAAAAGCAGAAGAAAAAGCAAAGTCAGGACAGGGAACTCAATCCGAGAAGGACCTTATGACACTACGAGATGAAAACTTTATATTGCCAAAGTCTTTGAAAGCGGACGTCTTACGGAAAGTTTATCAGCAACCGATGGACGAGCGTAAACCAAAGATCAGGGAAGACAAGATTGTCTCAGAACGCGGGAGTAAAAGAGGAGAGAAACCGTCGAAAAACGAAGAGTCCTTCATAGGAAAGAAAGAGAAAAGCACCAAGGAAAAAGTTGTTAAGGAAAGAATATTGGATACACCGCTCGATACATCTTTTCTTCCGAGGAGAGAAAAACTTGTAGCAAGATGTGCAGAGGAAGGCGAGGCCTTCAAATCGATAGGATATGACCTTGGAGAACGTAAAATTCAAGTCTCCAGTGTTAAGAAAAGTTTCTGTTCGATTGATGGGACGAACGTGAACGTTGATCTTGAAACAGGTTTAGACTGTAGAAAGCTGTTTAGAATTGGAATTACCAACCTTGGATGTAGATTACAGTTACACTCGGTTATTGACGAGGGCTGTTTATATTCGATGTTCCCCTTACATTTCACGACACCGGATGGTCTTATAGTGGCATTCAACAAACTACATGATGATAACCGTAAGCTTTATTAGTCTGCGATAAAATAATACTTTAGTAACAGGTGAAAGTGGGGTTAGGACTCTGTCGTTTTTTTCAAGCAAGGTAACAAGTGTCCTTATGTATTTCTTATTACAAATTACAAGGCAATGGGTTAATTTTTAATAAGGGGTTTATTGATTTCATAATTGAGATAGCTTCTTGCATCCAAATAAAAAGGTTCTATCTCGGAATATACATACTGAAAGGCTTTTTCTCAGGACGTGTACCTTTTGAAGTTCTATAAAATTGAGGGCGTTAGTGTTTCCAATTCGATGTCAACATGGAATTCTAAAGCTTGAGGAATTCGTCACTAGAGTTAAATCTTTTTAATTTCCACTCTGTGGGATAGCGCTTTGTCATTTGAACACGTCAAGCTGTTTGAAGCTTAAAACTTTCTTTCAATTGATTCCAAAACTGTATACATATTAAAAAATGTGACGTTGTTAATTAAAAAGCCAATTATTTAAAAAAAATAGATGGTCTGTTCGAAGATCATAAAATCATTTCTGAAAGCAATTAGCTATTAGAGAATTCGACTATTAGCGGGTTTGGCTATTATTGGGTTTGTTGTATATATTTATCCGTGCTACACTAAATTTTATAATTATTCTGCAAGTAAATAAAAAAAAACACCTAAATAGTGATCACTTAAGTGGAAATTATATCTCAAGAACAAATATATTCTCTATGTATCATACAATTTTGCAATTTGAAATATTTCAGATTTTATAACTTAATTTTAATTATAATTTGCTTTCATGGCTACAATAAAAAATTTTTTAATTTAAATAATAATTAAAGAAATATATTATCTCTGTTTACATTAATTTTGATTCGAAATTAAATATATACATTCGCCCGCAAATACTGAGTAAGAAAAGAGTTTTAATATTTTCATTTTTACTAAAATATTCTAAATTCAAAAAATAATAATATTTTGTAAATATCTAAGGTCATGAGAAGCAATATTCTTTAGAGCCTGTACAGTGTACGTGACAGTGGCGTAGCAAGGGGGTTCGCATATGTTAGCCCGCCCCCCCCCCCCACGTTGAAAGAGGCATATTTACTTAGTTTTTGTAAACTATTTCAGTTCACCGTACATCTGATAAACCTTCTTAAACTACTTCCTCGCTTCCTTTTTCAGGAAATGAGGCTCTCGTACCAATACAAATTTTTACCAAAACCCTCATAAGAATATTAATTTCGGAAAGACAGAATGTGAACCGTTATAATACAAATCTTGAGCCTGAAAATATTTCTATTAGAAATCTTCACCTAATGAAACCGTAATAAAAATTATCATTTGGAAATTGTACTGCCAAACTGAAAGTTTTTATTAATTCCAGATTAAAGAAAAGTATGAATTGTAGTTAATTCATGGTACAGATAAATTTATATTAGTACGCATTTCGACAAATGAGGTTCTTTGAACATGGTTTAATTAAAGTAAGTACTGAACTAACCGAATAGCATATGCAGCCTATATTGCCGCATTATTGATAGTATTCAATAACAATCATTGTGATATTATATACCGTAAAATGGGGTTACAAGCGGCTCGTTTTTCTAAGTTTATTACAATTAAGTGCAAGCAGAAATTTTAATTAGGTATTGCCGCTTAAAGTATATAATCTCTATCTGACTCTCTTTGGTACTACAAAGAAAAAACATAAATTCAATTCATAAACAACTGTTTGTCATGCCTGGAAGAGTGAGAGACTTTACCCCCAAATGTTTCTTTCAATGTTCTTTTAACTTTTTTTAACGAAGATCATTCTGCAGGACGAAAACTAAAAAATTGTATTCATTTGAAAATTTAAATAAATCTTGTTCCGATGCCAGGAAATATGATCTATTGCACAATTTTCCACTGACAAGTCAAGTTTTTCACAAGCTTTTTACACAACCTAACCAAATTTGCAAAACTCAGAATCTTGTACGAATGCATTTTTTATTCGTTATAACTAAGGAATTTGGATGAAACAAAAATAAAGTTTGACATGTGAAAAAGAAGCCAATCTCTTACCTTACAATTTCTTATCCATAGAAAGAAATAGCTAAATCTATCAAACAATATTACGGGTAGGCCGGTTGCCCCTAAGCGCGCCTCTTAGCCCTAGTTTACGGTACTATATATATACATTTATATAAAATTCAAAATAATTTTAAAATAAATTTAAAATAATTTAGATGGAAACACGACGACGAACCGGCGAAACGCCCACATTGAGTGGACGAATCAACTCGAGGATGACTTGCTAGACTGCTACGATGCCAGCATTATAAAGAAAAAAAAAAAGAATTAATAGTAGAAGAGGTAAAGAAGAGATTAGGGTTAAAATAGGGGGGGGGGTCAATGCGAGAACAGGAGATAGATGAGGAAGGGAATGGGGACGAGAGCGAGGAAGAAAATCCAAAGACAAGATACTGAATGGGGAGGGAAAGAAATTCTTAAGGAGCTTGGAGGAGTTGAGATGGTTTATATTGAACGGAAATATGGAGGGAGATGAGGAAGAGGAATATGCACGCTCAGGAGGAGAAAGCGGAACGATAATTTATCATGTGATAGTAGATTATGAGGTAAGAGAGAAGGTCAACAAACTAGAGGTATGGTATTATATAGATTCGAATCACTTTCCCATAATAGTGACATCAGAGGAGAAAAAAGTAATAACACTATCTATAAAAAGAAAGCAAAGGTACAAAGAGCAGGAAAAGGGGACTGGTCAATGGAAGGAAAAGAACAGTCTAAAGAAAAGGTCAGAAATATCAAAATGGGAGAGGGAAATGTGGACGAGGAGATGAAAATAATGATAGGAGAAATAAAAAGAGGATTAGAGTCTACGAGCAAGAAAAAAGTTAAGAAAGGAGGGAATAGAAGTAGATGGGATGAGGAATGTAAAGTGAAAAAGAAGGAGGTCAGATAAGAATTAAGAAAATGAAGAGAAGAAAAAAGTAGTGAAGAAGAATATAGGAGAAAAAAGAAGGAGTACAATGAGTTGTGTAATCAAAAGGAAGAGGAGGAGAGTAAAAGGTTTGAGAAAGAGGCGGAGAAGGCTAAGACGGAAAAAAGAGGTTTAGAAGGTAGTAAATAGAGAAAGAAAAAGAAGAAAAATAGTCAAACAGGATATTGAAATGGTATAATGGAAAACATATTTTATAGATTCGCTAGGAGGGGTAGAAATAAAAGTTAGGAAAGGAGCAAAATATGGTAGAGAAAGAGATGAGGAAGAGGACTAAAAGAGGAGAAAGGGACAATGATGGCAATATTCGTGGACTTAAAGATGGTGTTCGACTCATTGAATAGAGCCGAGATAGAAAAAGTTATGGTGAAAAAGTTTCTGGTTAATGAGAGGAGTAAGGCAAGGATGTCCTCTGAGCCCACTTTTATTCAATATATTATTCTAAGACTTAGAAGAAGAAATGGCGAGAAAGGGATGGGGAGAAGTTAGGAAGGGAGAGGAAAAGATATATACACTGGCATACGCGGACGATATAGTGTTGATGGCAGATGATGAAGAAGGGATGACAGGTTTAATTACAGGATTGGAGAAATACTTAGATGGGAAAAAGTTAAATTTAAATGTAGAAAAGACAAAGATAATGAAGTTTAGAAAAGGAGGGGGAAGAAAGAAAGAATCGACTGGGAGATGGAAGGGAATAAAGTTAGAAGAAGTAAAGGAGTTTAAATATTTGGGATATATCTTGCAAATAATGGAGATCATAGAGCTCATATAAAAGAAAGAATAACAAAATCGACAGGGATAATGAAACAGATATCGGGAATAGGAAAAAGAAGGTTCAAGAAAGATTGGAGAAGGAGAATGTGGTTACTTGATACGCTGGTATGGCCGATATCAGGTCATGGAGCAGAGATATGGTGATGGAAGTAAAGGAAAGAGATTGAGAGTTTACAAGAAAGGTATATAAGGTGGACTCTAAGGGTAGACTGAAGGACGCCTGGATATATGGTGAAAGAAGAAGTGCAAATGGATATATTAAGTACTAGCGCGGGTAAGAGGGCATGGTAATTTGAGACGAAGTTGAGGGAGGGAAAAGAAGGGGAGTTAGCGAAAAAGTGTTTGAAGGAGGTAGAAGAATGGAGAGGGAGAACGGTAGAACTAACAGGATGGGAAGAAGAAAGGAAGGACTTTTTTAGTGCAAGAGATATGGAAGAGGGGAATGGAGTAAGCTATGGATAATTGGAGGGAAAGGACAACGAAAGACAATTAATGGAAAGATGAAGAATGATTGAGGAATCAGAATATAATGAATGGTATAAGATGATAAAAAAGGAAGGAGTACAAAAGTATTTAGAAAAGGGATAGGGAGAGAGAATATGGACAAGAATAGCAAGATTTAGATTGGGAAACGAGGTAAGGAAGAGGATGTATTGGAAGAAGGAAGAAAACAGAAAGTGCAGAATATATGAATGGGAGGAGAAAACATAGAAGGAACACGTACGGGAAGGATGTAGGAAAGGAATGGAAGCTAAGGAAAGCTGGCAAGAGAATGTGAAGATTCTAGAGGAGGGTGGAATGGGTGAGGAGTGGACGAAGGAGTTAGAGGGAGCTAGAGGGCCGAATGGAAAGAATGAAAATGGAAAAATGGCAAAATGAAAAATGTGAATGAGACAGGAGAGAAGTGAAAGTGAAGGAAAAAGGAAACGGACCAGGAAGTCCAAAAACAAGAAATGAATGCAATTATTTCAGAGAATTGAGTCATATGCTTGACTCTATGATTTCAGAAGAAAAGTGGAACAAGATGTTATAAAAGCACGTGTGAACACAGAAACTTCAATGTGAACCGAAGGACAGAAAGGCGCTCACCGGGATAAAACGGGGCTTAGTTGGAAGTCAGGTAATGCGGTACACCCGTTTTTTATCCAGAAAAAGCAATATAAAGTCATGAAATGGAAATTCTAGGTGTCTCGCTTTAACGCACACTGTCCCGCTTAGCCCCGGTTCTAAAATCCAGTTCTAAATTCTGCATTCTGTAGAAGGAAATAGCTTCTTCAAATATGATTTTATATGATTCCTCTTGCCAACATTTATCGATATCTAGAAGTTTTAGTGGTTCGTTTCTATGCTAAATTTTTTAAATTTCTAGAAGGTGCTAGGTGCGAAAATCTTTTAATATATATTTTTATTAATAAAGAACTAAATACAGTTTTAAGATCAAAGTTATTATTCAACAAAAAGTGGAAAATAAAAAAATACTTCGAAGAACACTTAACACCGGGAATTTAAAAACTTGTATCAGGTCTTGGCATCGGTCTTGGCAGAAGCTGTTTCTGCATTCAATCTTGGGATAAGTTATGCGCATTTGCATTAGGGAACAGATTCAAATTTAGCAGCATTAAGTTCGACACACTCATTAGTTCCTGATTTAAATACCAATTTCTGCAACACCATAATTACACAACCTTCGTGATTCCAAGACCTACATAGCCCTTTTCCTCTTTTCTTGGTTCTTTCAGACTTCTTTTTTTTTTTACTTGGAAGCCCGATCCTTTTTTCTGTGCGCTTCTGCTGTCTGCGGAGGTTTCTCACGAGTCTGTCCTCTTTCTTCTCGCTTCCACCCTTGGCATCTTTTGGATCCCTCAGGGACGTGGATATATATATACCGTAAAGTCGTATCGGCGATAAATAAAGATGAAGCCGCCGCGATAAAATGCAGGGCACGGTCTTCTCACACCCCACTGCCGCCATTTTGACTTAGCAATCCACCTCGTTCGCTTCTCCAGTTCATTCTCCTCTCTCCCTCACTCTGTCGTGCTTTCGTGGTCGAACTAGTCGGCTTCCTTAGATCTGATACTTCCTTTTTCTCTCATTTCTTATTTCCTTATAATCGTTCTCTATCACTTCCATCGTCGTCACTTTCCGTCCTCTATGCTGCCTTACGACTGCTTCGCTTTCATTCTTTTGTTCGTACATATATAACGGTTGTAATATCACATTGCATAACTTGTGCAAGTTCGAAACTTTCGAAATATTCATGGCTTGAGACAGACTTCACATCCTGTTCAAGAATTTTTTCATTTTTTGAAACCGTACAATAGCATGGGTAAGAAATGGTTTTAGAAATCGCAAACAATATCATGCATAAAAGTAGTACATTGGTACCCCTATAAAGTGTACATTGGAACCTGGAATTAGTTACCTCGGATTTACTCACGGATTTACTATATATTCCTAGAACTGATAATCTCCGCAGTTTCGTGATAAGATAAGATGAATCTTACATTTCCGAAAATATATAAGGTTACCAGAAATTTGTTAAATTACCAAAATTATTAGAAATTTCCCGAATTTCCAATTTTCCAATTTTTTTGCAACATCAACATTTATTACCTTATGAACATTTTTTTATGTTATATGCGTATGAACTTTATAAAAGAAATAAAAAAACTTCATAATATAAGGAATTGGTTTTATTTCCGCTTGTTGACATTCGACCGTTAATTTTTGAGTTTATCTTGATAACCAACAACCAAACTAGTACGGGTTTAGCTGGAATGAAAAGACAAATTTTTCAGAAAATCTTTTTGCAAGAAAGTTTCCTCTATTATTTTTTTTCGTTTTTAAAAATGTTATATACGTTTTTGAAGCAATCATTTATGCATTTATTATATTTAAAAACAATACACACGTGCTCTCTTATGTAAATTTCAAATTTCTATCCACAAGGAATCTTAGGCTTTGGCCGCCGCGGGCGCTGCCTGTCATATCCGGTAAATATCAAGGTCATGTCCGTACCCAATATACTATATGTATGCATGCATATATACGTGAATGTATTAATATCCGTTGCTAAGTGTATTTTTATCGGCCGTTGCTAGGGAGTTGTTATTGACCTGTGCCAGTCTTTTTTTCATCTACGAAACTCTAAAATACAGTTTTAATATAAAATTTGTCAAGATTAAAGTTGTAGAGCATAAGCTGCTCTTACAAGAGGACATTTTACTTTTGTAGGTAATGAGAATTTAATATTTTTAGTGAAATCTCAACGCATCCGCCTATGTTAAATCTCGTATAATGTTCCACGTCTCGAATTATACCGTATGGCATTATGTCGCTGCTGCATCCGCTTTCCTTGCTGCTCTTGACTACAACGTTAGACTGCACTGATACGTAGCTCGATTTCCTTTGACCTTTTCCGCACTAGGACTCTCAGCAGTGAAAATTTCGTGCAGAAAAGGAATAGAGGAGCATATAAGTTGCAATTGTATAGGCCACAGGAAAAGTCTAATTCAGAAACCAGCTGTTCTGTTCCCTTGATCCAAAAATTTTTGTCAATAGAACGCACACTGTTAAAAATGTTTAGGATTTTAAGGTTTACCTCATTTTTATATTACGAATTTGAGGCAAAATTGCAATAACGGTATTGCAACGTGAATATTAATGTACAGGGTGGGCATAAATCCGGAAAATTCTGTAAATAAGGAAATAGGGATTTTGAACAAAAAAATCTCACAAATTTCAGGGATTTTCTATAAGATGAACTTTAAATAACTGTCAAGGATGATAATTTTCAAAATTTTAAATTTTAATTACGAATTTTTTTATTCCATTTATGAAAGGTTCTTTGTTAAAAGTGTTACAAGATTCAGATTCTGGTCATTGAATATTAGTGGTCAGGGAAAATTAAAAATTGGTCAGGGAAAAATTAGGGAATTTTGAAAATGAAATTGATTTCCCTTGTATTTCTGTTTCTATTTCTTGTTTTGCTATTGCTTCCTCCAGATGATTATATTTTTAATTACAAATTTTATTCAACTGTTTTTGTTGAAAATTCGTCTTCTTGTGTTGAAAATTCAACTATTTAGATGGAAAATGAACTTTTCGTGGACAATTTATATTTTGGTATTGAAAATTCAACTAAAATCTTTCTTGTTTGAAAATTCAACTATTTATTTGAAAGTTTTTTTTTAGTTTAAGAATTCATCTGTTTTAGTAGAAGTTTAATTTTTTCTGATAAAAATGCACCTGTTAAACAGTTTCGTTGAAAGTAAATCTTTCTTGGAAGAGAATTCGACTATATTAAACTGTTGAAAACTCCTCAATGTTGGTTCAGTTAGACCCTTTTTTATTATAATTAGCATTTGTTTTGGTTGAAATACGAGTATCTACTATTATATTATTCGTTGAAAATTCATATTTTTTGTTGAAAATTGGACTATTTGGTTGAGGGTTCAAACACTTTGTGAAGAATCAGTTTCTTATTGTAGATTCATCATTTTAGTTGAAAATGTATCTGTTTGGTTGAAAGTTGAACTATTTTCGAGACTATTTTGTTGAAAAGTAATCGTTTTGATTTGAAAATTCCATTACATGTGTAAATGTTGAGCGACTCAGTTTAAAAGTACTTTTTTGGTTCAAGGTTAAAAACTCAACTGTTGAAAATTAACTTTTTTTATTTATATTTTCGAGTTGAAAATTAAACTGTTTTATAGAAAATTCATCTTTTTGCTTGAAATTTCAATAATTTAGATAAACTTTATGTTCTTTCTAGAATATTCTTTGACTATTTTATTGAAAATTCTTCTCCGTTTTTCTTAAAAAATGTTTTATTTTTATTTTGAATTTAATTTTTCCATTTTTTGCAAAAATGTATCTTGTTTAGTTGAAAATTTAACTACTTGTTCGAAATATCATGTATTATATTGACAATTGGTCTTTTTTGGTAGAACGTTAATCTTTTTGGTTGAAAATTCGTCTTTTTGGTTTTTAAATTCACATCTTTTGGTAGAAATTTCATCTTTTTCGGTAGAAATTGCATATTTTTTCGTTGAAATATCACCTATTACATGTTTTGTTTTTTCAAGAAATTATCATTGTAGATCGGAAATTCAACTATTAGTTTGAAAATTCATTTTTGTTGAAAATTCGCTTTTTTGTTGAAATATCGTCTATCAAATTTTTCGTTGAGAATTTATCTTTTTTTGAAAAATGCAACTGTCTTCTAAAAAATATTTGAAACTAGTTTGTTTGAAATTTATCCCTTTGGCTTAAAAGTTCAACTATTTGGTTGTGAATAAAACTGTTCGGTTAAAAATTATTTTGTTTTGTTGAAAATTCACCTTTTTGAATAAGAATGAACCTTTTTGTTGAAAATTCATATTCTCCGATTTTGAAGTCAACTCTTTTCTAAAACATTCGACTTTTTAGCTTGAAGATTCAACAAATTCGCCTTTGTAGGTAGAAAATCCAAGTATTTGATTAAAAATTCAACTATAGTGTTAAAAAGTAATTTACTTTGTTGAAAATTTAGGCATTTTTTTTAAAAGTCATCGTTTTGGTAGAAAATCCAACTGTTTTGCTTAACATTCATCTATTTGGACAGGAAATTCCTCCTCTTGGACTGAAAATTAATCTGTTTTTGTTGAAAATGCAACTGTTTTTGGTTGAAATTTAATCGTTGTTATTTGACAATTCTACCATTTTGTTGAATATTCATCTTTGTAGGTAGAAAATTCCAGTATTTGTATAAAAATTCAGCTATTTTGTTGAAAATTTAAGTTTTATGTTAAAAATCAATCTTTTTTGGCATGTTAAATTTCAATCTGAAATTGTTTTATTCCGTTTATAAAAGATTCTATGTTAAACATGTTAAAGGAATAAAATGCTGTTCCTTGAATCTTAATGGTAAGGGAAAATGAAAAATAGTCAGGTAAAAATCAGGGAAAATTCAGTGAGTGTAAAATTGCAATAAACGTAAAGCAGCATTACAATACATTTTTTATAAGATCCCCATGGTTTCGGCCCATTTTCATGCCTGCGGAGCGGGCCCACAAACTCGCTTCGCGAGCGGTGTTAGAAGAGACTACTTCCTAGTCCCTAGTGAATAGAAAAATTACGTCATCAAAATAATATTAATGTATAAATATGAATATTAATATGAGCGAAAGAAGACGTCTTCTGATCGCGCTTGCGCGCTCGCCTTAGACTCGGGCTGAAAACATTCTCCTCACCATAGAAATGGGTCAATCTCCCCCTATTTATACAATATATTATGTCATAATACGCATCATTGAGTTATTGTCAAATTGCAATATATTTCGTAACAAACATTACCACACCCATATTTAAAATATTAAATTTCTAACATTTAGGGTAAATTTTGGAAAAAGTTCGACAAGTACTTTGCACTTCAATCATAAAAATCAATTCAATCGAAGAATTCTAAATTATTACTTCGATTGCGAATATTTGACAATATTTAAAGAAATGAAAGCACTTTGAGTTTTCAAGGACGCTGCTATACCGACCTATATATTATATTTAATATACAATGTACAGCTTTTCATATTTTCATGTATATTATATTTCAACTACCGTTTATGCAAATGACTTCATATACATTTGTATTAAATGTAATACAGTTTTTTCTAACAGTGTAACTATTCTGGAATATCCTCTAATTTCCTAAAATATTCTTCAATGTTGCAGAATGTACTATGCTATCGAATACTCTGCGATTTCCTGAAGAATTTAGACTCTTGTAGAATACGTACGAGAATGTTCAAAAATGTTATAGATATAATAATCTGCAATGTTATTGATATTTTTCTTTTTAATTCTCTGATAAATGTGAAATATTCTTGTCTATATTAGTTTATAGAATATCTTGGAATGTCCTAGATTGTGTTTGAATGCTTCAAGTACGATGGAATGTTTAGAAATTTTAAATATTCTAAAATGTTCTAGATTATATTGACTTTTTCTATATACTTGTTTCATATATTCTGAAATCAGACATGCTCAATTCCGACACTATAGAAACTTATAATCAGTTTTTAATTCCTCTCTTTAATTGGAAAAAACAACTTTACTATAATTTTATATTCAAATTTTCTTTAAAACAATTTTTCATCGTTACAAACTTTTTTAGAATCCATGATTGAAATAATTTTCTCTGGTACATGTTACTGCGTAGACGATGATTGAAATTGCAAGGGGAGATTATTTGCAGAATGTTAACAGTTAAGAGCGAAGCGAGTGTGACAAGATATGTGACATCTATTAGAAACGGGACATCGATAAGACATTGTCCGACGGTGGACAGATCGAGTTGGCCACCATGCAAGATAAGATAACTTCCTACATCCGCGCACGTGTACCTAACTGACTCTGTGTGCGAATGAGTTACGTGAATTATAATATATATCGCCGTGTATCGCTGCTTCTCACACAGAGAACAGTCAACCAACTCGCTGAGGGAACGTTAGGTCCTGGCTCATTGGTCGCGAGACATAATTAATGGGATCATAAACCCCGAATGACGTTTCTATGCAAATTCTTGCCTGTACAATCCTCCTCTATTTCGCCTCCGACGTGTCTGTCTCTTGCTAAATAAAAATATTATTCCCATCCCAATTCACCTTCCAGAATAATTTTCCCTGAGAGTCATAAATTTAGTTTTAGTCCCCAAAATATTAATATAGCCATGTAATATAATACTATGGAGTTGCATATATGGTTGTCACAATTTCAGATTAAATAATTTTGGAATAGTTAATCTTAAGCTAAACTCAGAACACTGTACATTTTTGTTCCGTCACTTTGTTTAAGATGTAAATATTTTGTAAAACTTGGAACCGCGAAAGCACTCATTCAAATTGGAATCACGTGACATGAAATTTTACAGGGATTTTCACATATTAAAGTCGATGCGCAATTGGCTTCTAACCAAAATGTCGTAAAGAGGTTACGCTAAGTTATGCTAGAGTCCTTCTACGGAGAGTACTTCTTCAATTAACACGTTTTTATAGAAGAACCTAAATTTTTGACTGGTTCGACTCGTCCCTAATCCTTCACGGTAAATTACAGTTTAAAATGAGAAAATGAAATGTACTGTGAATTCAAGTAGAAAAAAATCAGACCCTTCGGTGTGAACAATGAGCCGCAACGAGCCGACCGTAACCCTTTCCAGGATTCCTGGAAACCGAAGAAAAGAATGGTGGCAGTCACGCACTTGTCGTGGTAGTCAGCACCTGCAAAAGTGAGGTTATGTCACCATGTTGACTTGCGCTTACGAAGCCTGTAAAATTATAATTTACCATCACAGATTCATTACATAAATAGCTCACACTTCTTTAAAATGTGAACACTTTGTAAAATTCATAAATACTTTTGAATACACTGAAACTTGGATTAAAGAAGTCTGGATTTACGACTTTCCGAGAATTGATGTTCTCGGCAGTTTCATGAAGAAGGGCTCCGCGGGACCGAGAGAGAGGCGGTGCTCAGCGCCTTAGTTACGTCAGCTGTTGGCATACGTCCAAATCCAACAGAAATGGTGTTGAAGGCCACTGCAAGCCATGCCCGAAACCAATCTTAAATGCAAGTTTCAGTGTATTTCTATTATAATATACAATTTTACAAAAGTTTAAAATTGTATTGTTAACATTTAAAATATAGTTATGATATAGAAAAATATATTCTGACTTCATATATATAAACAAGAAATTGTAAATTTATATCATTAGAACATGAATAATCAGTGAAATATGCCTTTACCGAATCAAAAGTGAATACATCTACTTTTATTTTATTAATAACTTTAAGGCAGCACTAATTAAAAAGTTTGTTATGCATTCCATTTAATTAACAGCCATACTTTTTCATCTTATTTTAATCAATGGATTTCAAGCTGCAATATTTCCTTAAATATTGGTAAATTAACTCATGTGGATTTATCGCACTGAAAAAAATGTTGTGGAACTAATTAAATGTATTTACTTTCGCAACTGAATCTTCAAATGTGTTTGATTTGAAGAAATATTTCTTTTTTATTTATGGTCAAGGGTTAAATACAGCTTTTAGACTTTTGTATTCCGACTATATGTATTTGCCTCAAGTAAATATTTGTTTGTAAATAATCAGGACTTTCATTTACTTCAGCCAAGTAAAATTTACTTTGGATACAAGTAACCATTTTTTAGTGCGCGTTTTGTTCGCTTACTCCTTTTATAAAAAATTATGATTCCATTTCTTGTACCAGGGTTGCTACAAAATTTCGATTTCAAAATTCCAGATTTTCAAATGCTTTATTATGAAATTATTGTTTTTTAAACGTATTTAATTTAAAATACACAGTTCGACAAATAAGGCTGTTATTTGGTAACTATAAACATTTGAAAACAAATTTATTTGAATGTTACACTCTAGTATTATTCGATTTTAAATGCTTTCAAGATTTTGATTAAAATATATTTCATTTAAAAAGCTTCAAATTTCAAGGCTTTTACTTCAAAATTAATAATATAATAAAGTTATTCATTTCAGCAGGGTGACCTACAGAATTTTTTCTATTCACATGAAAAAAATTATGTGCTTCCAACAAAATCGGTCAATATTATAATTTTTTAGGGTCCTTTTCCAACATTTTTGATGTGTAAAAATAAATAATCCGTATAAATTTCGCAGTTTCCGTCGAACTGTTGTATCCACCTATAGGACCATAACCTACTTTGAAAGCCAAAAACTTAGCGTAAAATAAAAATTATTTTAGCATTTCTCTAAATAACTGTCCCATAAGGTATGACCAAAAATGGTATTTTCTATAGTCAGCCATCATTAAAATTTTGAAAATTTTGACTTTGCACTATTTTCTTTTGTTTTTGAAAGAATTTCCAGTGGAAAGTTTCAAGCGCGGTAGGAGCAAGTATTGACCGATTTGGCTGACTTTTGAAACTATCATTTTAAATAATACTTTAAAAATAATTTCGAAATTAAAGGATTAAGGACATCCCATTCCTCAGCTAATAAAGCTTTAAATTCAAAACTGCGATTGAAGTATGAAATTCTTCATGTTTTAAAAATTGAATTTGAAATTATTCGATTTGTACATTTTTCGTCTTACAATTTATGACTATTATGACTTGAATTTTTGAAGTAAAATTTTGCAATTTCAAGGAATTCACACATTTACAAGTTGTTCAATTTCATAAGCTATTATTTTTAAACTGTCTAATTTATGAAGTTTTATTGCATAACTATCACAAATTCTAACTGCATTTTAATGCACATGTATTAGAAGTATTTTCTACTCACGTACATTAAATTTCATGCACATTGCACAATGTGCATTAAAACTCAAACATGATAATCTCGAAGTATGCTGGTTTTAGCTTCTACTCTAATAATTAATTTCATTTTGGAAATATGGTCTAATTCACCTTAGATTTCCCTTCGATCAAGTTTTTTGACTTTGCATGTGAATTATTTACCAATTTTTCACGAAAAATCACTTCTGGAAGTCATATGTCCTAAACAACTCAACATTAACATTTTTTAAAAAGGGGCCTAAGATTTTTTTTTAATTTACGACTTAAAATACTTGGGAGGCATCCCCAAAACATATTTAGCCGTTTTCAGTCAAAATTGATTCAAGTTAGCCACTAATTGCTTTTTTTCTCTGCACAATGAAATCAAAGTTTATTTATCTTCAATAGGTCGCAAATGTTTGTTGGCTAGATGCATACCTTCCCCTGATACCACCCTTTATTAATTTCATTACATAAAAAGTTCTTGATAGAAATTATCTGCCCTAAAATCTTTTTTGAAAAATCTGCCCGATGCGCGGGCACATTCTCATCTCTAGCTGCGCGCGCGGCTCGCAAATTGGAGCGCACCTTAGGCGCGCTTCTGTTGGTTCTTGTGCTTCGCGCTCGATAAAATATTTATCTCGCCCTTCGTTCTCGGAAACTGATTTACCTCGCGCTACGCGCTCGGCATTTGTTCCTCCACATTTGTGCACAGACCTTTTAAAATTGAAGGCCAGAGCATCGACAACTGTAATTTGGTGATTGTGAAATCTCTTTTGTTAAAGTTCCTTCGGCTTTAACGAACACATTCTCATCACATATCTCGTGTTTAGGACTCGATTTTGTCCAAAATGCGAACTTTTCTACAATATGCAACACAATTATATCAAATGTATATTACATTTATCATCGCCTGAAACTTGACCTTTACCTTTACCGTGCTCATGCCATTCATCAATCAAGTTTCAGTCTACTTCGAGGCTATTTTATTATTCGTATTATTCATTGTTTAAAGTGTACGCACAACTACCACGTTTATGCGAGAAATTTATTTTGCAAGTCGAAATCATGTCCACATTGGGTAGTTAGTCGTCATAGGGTGAAGAGTCTAGTTATAACGTCAGTTCCACCAAACTTCGGTTAATTAAGGGGGCGTGTGAGGACAGACCTGGAACCGAGCGAGTCATAGTTGTTTGGGTTTTTATACTGAGGTCACCAGCCTTCAGCAGTGTATCATTAGATGGAACTTCATATGCTCACATCTGCCCATTCCCGGCCTTCCTTTAGGTACGAAACCAAAAACATATATATATATATATATATATATATAGTCTACGGAAGACTTGTCAAAGACTTGCAGAAACTGGAAACAGAAGGAATTGAAATTTTACCAAATAAATTTGTAAATGTTTCTGTGGTTTTTATAGCAAATGACAATTTAGGTGCTCATTCATTCGGAGGATATGTTGAAAATTTTAGCACTCCAAAATATTTTTGTGGGTAATGTTTAATTACTCGACAACAATTTTATCAAAACTTGCCCGCGAGCAGTATAAACTTACAAACAATAGTAGAAGAAGAAGAGGTAGGTTAAGAAGAAAATGATGGAGATGACGAGAATATCCACCGTCAGGATGACTCTGACTATATCCCTTGTAAGTACGAAAACTGAACAGTCAGCTCCTACAACGAGTCTTTGCAAAAAAAAAGGGAAGCTTAAGCGTTTTCAGGGCGTTATGCTTGAGTTAGGTCCTCTGATGAAGCTTTCACATTGCGATTAGAAAGCAAGCACACATACTTCAAGAGAGTGATGAGAAATCTAAAATGTTTTAGGAATATGACCAAGTAATTATCTGAGAAACATTAGCTCTCTCAGTCTGCTACGTTCAGGGGTGGATTAAGATGCGAATTACAGATTAATGAAGAAGTCAAATTTTATTTACATCGTTATTCTGAGGAGTTCAAACGAAAAATTAAAATAGCTCATCGAAACGATAAACTCACTGAATGCTCAAGTGCTACTTTAAAAGACAAGCATTGCAAGAAAGGAGATGTTGTAGCAGTACAAGCAGCGTACTAATGCTATGAGGAAATAGGAAGAATCGGAATAATCGTGTGTGATGACCAGATGTCCTTCCGCCTTATTTTAGAAATTTTGGAAACTGTTTTCAAACGAAGACTTCGACTCTATCAACTTGGATCCTTTATTCGTATGAGTCTCTTTCTTTTGATAAATTACTGGACTACGAACCACTTGACGTTTATGTACAAGACGCTGAGTCATACGTTAAAATCACGCATGGTCTCGTGATAAGTCCGTTGAGCTCAGGTGCCTGAAGTGCGTAACTTGTTTTTTTTTTATGTAACGGTATTAATTTTGCAAACCATAAAATGATATATTTAAATGTTTATATTGCAATCTTATACTTATATCTGTCTTTGAAGGCAATGATGAAAGTTTGCTGTTGCATAATCACAGATATGGAGGAGGTCTTCAAAAACACCAACCCGCAGAGGGGAAAGACAGTTATTTTTCTATCTGGAAACGTGGATTATCTTATTGAAACTACATGTAATAGACTGAATCTTTCTTTAGAGCAAGCATATAAGGTACAAATTGGATATATTATATCATGATTTTGGAGCTTTAATTTTAACTGAATGATCTTAAAATATATATTTTTAGCTATCGTGACAGTACATTCTTGCGTCAGATACATTTATTAAATTTTCTGTAGAATCATTTTTTTGTAGATTTTTACTCGCAGAGATGGAGGAGAAATACAAGAATTCAAAAATATGGTTGCTTTGGCAAAAAAAATGAGTTGTTTATGATAATTTCCGAAAGAACTAAATGGACGGTAAGATATTAGTTATTGACCCCAAAGCAACGACTCTATTCTTCATTAATGTATTCTGAACAAACATGTACAACTAATTCTTTCAGGAGAAACATCATACAATAATTATTGGTTCAGTCCTTCATCAATCGGTTCACCTATAAGTCGCTGCTTTATTTTCTCATCAAGACTTATTTCATTTGAAGATGAACTGTTCGGATTTCCTGCAATGTGGGCAAACATTATTCCTGAAGGATTTAAAAATTCTCCTCCAAATCCTGTGATGGATGTTCGGCAAATCATTTTACAGTGCAGCAGATTATATATAATCAAACCTTTCAGATGTACAAGGTATCCTGGTACCATGAAAATAGCAAAGGAAATTGTTGGAAGATTACCAAAAGCTTTCGAAAAGTTCACAGGGAAGGGCAGAGAGTCATACTCAGATAGAGTGAATAAATTAAGAACATCTATTTATGAACAACTGAAGTACGTATACAAAAACTCTACCCATATTTGTAGCTAATACGTGATGTATTTTGCTTTTTATTCAAATTTAGAGAAAAGACTTTACAATTATCTAAAACTGCAATATGAGTAACTTTAAAATGAAACATCAAATACCATATAATTTTTTTTCAGATATCTAAATAAGCTGACTTTAACACCAAAGAATGGAAAGCGTACAAGATTGAAAGATGACACAGAAATTGAGGAAGCTAGAACAGTTCTCAAAATCACCAGGTATGGCAAGGATCAAGACTGCCATGAGTGTGTGGCTCATGAACCTTCACTTTCTGATGATGACACTGAAGAAAGTCAAGAGTAGAAGAAGAATTAGTTATTTACATATTTTAAAGAGGAAAGCTCTAATGCATCTACTATAAAACAATTATTAAAAGGTACTTACCCAAGTCAAAGAACCTATATTAACACACGCGACCATATGACCATATTGGAAAAAATGTTCAAGAAATTTGGAATCTGAACCTTGAAGTGAAGGCAGCAAACATAGTTTCTTACTTCGAAAGCTATTTCCATCACAACGCAAAAATTCAAATGCTCCTCAGGCAGTACGAAAAATAAGAACACATTTAACTACAGCCGAAGAAAAAAAAAGCTTTAGGGAGTGCAAGACCTGTAACTTTGGTAATTCTGCCCCTGATTGCTTGCCAATTTAAGGAACCTGAGCTCTTTATTTTTTGTGGTGAGTATAAGAATAGATGAATATTTATATATAGGCCAATAGCAAGCTGTAACTTTAACTCTACACACGAAATTAATTATACATTAATTTAAAATCCCGTGCATTTTTTTTAAAATTAATACTTATTTTTCACATAGGATCTAAATTAAATAATAATATGTAACTTTTATGTTTTTTTAGGATCCTGCTGCAAGAGATGCAGAAATAAAGAAAACTACCGACACTTCACGGCGGGTATTAATTGTGAAAGGTATAAAAATACTTAATATACTACTGCAAATTAAAAATATTTCCAGAATTCACCTTATAATTAATATTTGAAATAAATTATATCTTATTTTCTGCTTTAGGAATGTCTCTGTACGGCGAATCTTGCTACTGTGCAAACGTCATTGAAGAGGAAATGGTTTTACTCTCAGACTGCCTGGTCCATGGTGTCCTGTTTCTGATTGCGGCCTATTACGTGTGTGCCTATTACGTGTGCAATTATCCGGCGGAAAAATGTTCTTCACTAGAATTTATTCAACGGTAAACTTATTATTTCCTAATTAGGTATAGTTAGCTAAATATTACGTCATTTATACAATTTGGTTCTGTAGAAGAAAAAAATCTCCTTTGTTATTAATCGAGCTAATAAAATGTCATGGGAGTTGCTCCTATTAATGAAATTAATTAAGTTTATACAAAATTACATGGTGAAAGATTTGACCCTGTTTCCGGATAAAGGGCACAGGTGGAATAAGAAGGGCTCGAAGACGGATAAAGATCCGAAAGCAGAGACATTAATATATAATATTGTGAATTGCATTAAATAAGTATATAATAATAAATAAGTATCGTAAAATGTATGAATGTAAATTGAGAATAGGAATAAAAAGGGACATTCATAGATACTATTGTTTTTATTTGGATAGACATATGATAGTAAATAAATTTTATAAATACGGAAAAAATGTATTATTATAAATTAAGAATATACCCATCACACTCCACTTCCCTGGTTTGCACAAATCGTAGTGAATTTTCCCTATTGCGCTTTGGGGAATTTTCCCAAAAATCATGTGGAAGTAATATACAAAAAAATTCGGAAATTTTCCCTATTGCGCCTTGGGTAAAATTCCTTAACTTTTCAATAAAATTCCACGAAATTTAGTGAATTTTTCCTACTACGCCTTAGGTAAAATTCCCTACATTTTTAATAAAATTCCACAAAAATGTAGGGAATTTTCCCAAATCTGTTTTGGGGAAAATATCAAAATTTCTTTTGTAATATTTCACAAATCTTCTGAGGGAATTATCCCTTAGGCGGCGTAGGGAAAATTTCCGAATTTTGGTGTGTATTACTTCCACACGATTTTGGGGAAAGTTCGCTTGAAAATTGTTCATAGCGCTGTGTTTACCTTGGGCGTTATTCATAATTCTATTGGTATATACAGAGTAAATTAATATTATATTTAATTATGTTCTGAACATATAATTAGTAGTTTTTCATAGTAAATGAGAAACATTTTCTGAGTAAGGGGTCCAGAGCAACAGAGAAAATTAATTTTTTTACCAGAAAAAGAACAATTTTTTAACAAAACATATAAATTTTTAACCAATTTGTTAAAGTTTTAACTGAAAAAGATAAATTTCCAACCAGAAATGAAATAGTTAAATTTTTATATACAAAAACTAATTTTTAACCAAGAAAGACGATTTTTTCCGAGGTCATGGTAATTATTGTTAAATGGCTATATTTGAGAATATGATCCTTTATTGATGATTGCAATAACCGTATGTGTTTTTGAGAAAATATCAATAAACAGAGAAAACTAGGTAGTATAAATATGAAAAAAATTATAGTTTTTTGTAATTTTTCAACTTGAGTAGCAAATTAGTGAAATTATGTTTAAAAGCAGGCCTCAATAGACCTCTGCTAGTGGGATTTAAAAAAATTAGGGAATATGCCGAATTTGTACATCAACTTTATCGAATTATGTAATTAAATTTTTGCCCTTTAAACTGACTGATAAAATTTTAATAAAGGTTGTCGAATCTAAATTGGCTTCTTTGAATAATTGATTTTTTTAATATATACCTCGAATTCTACTAATAATCCGATGTTTTATGAGATTATCAGTAAATTAAATTTGAATGAATAGTATATTACGACCCAAGGCCAGGAAGTTGGATTTCCGGACGTGTGTGATATGAAGGCCGAGGCGAAGCTGAGGCCTCATGTCACGCACGCCAGGGCATCCAATATTTCTGGCCGTGTGTCGTATACTATTTTTCTTCATCCACAGCCGAAAGTACGTAGTGCCGCCACACCGCTGCTCTCGGTCAGCTGAGCGGATACATGGGATTCGGTCGCCGGCCCGATTTTTGCAAAGCCGAGGCGGAGCCGAGGTTTTGCTGGTCGGGGCGGGCATCAAAAACACATTTTTTATTTTTACCTAATACTCCTTCCTCGTCCTCGGTTTTGTGCCGACTTTTTATGCACAAAAATCGCACTAACCTTAAATCATCAGTTTTGAGGTTGAACACACCGACGCTCTCTTTTTTCCATTCACCTGTCAAGATCAATTTTTTTCGGAGGCTAAGTACACAATAACACAATACTGAGTGAGCGTTGCTACGTCAGCGAGTCATAAAAATCTCGCAGCCAATCAGCGATCGCGTTAACTCTTGCAGGCCGCAAAAGCCACTGCTGCCGGAAAGAAATGCAGCCGGGAAAACGTACTTTCGGCTAGGGGACGAAGAAAAAGAGTTTTGCTAATAGCTGTTGCAAAATGGCGTATCAACGACTGCACATCTACGCGTCGTTGGCAGGAATCACGCATGCACAGTGTGTTGTTCAGGACATGAATACTGTATGAATTTTGTATGAATATTATAATTTTTTGGTTGGAATTGGAAATAATTTATTAAAACAGGTCACACTGATTCGGACATGAAACATTTCTGACTAGTATTTATGGGTTCTCTCATTCTAATCAGGACCCAACTAAAGCCCGGGTAAAATACAAGATTGGGGCCTAACAAGACCTATATGGTTTTTCTTGTCACAGAGAATGGAAAATCTTTACAATGCCTCAAAGGGGTTCTTACTTAAACTTACTTATCGAGTTCTAACGAGGATCTGACCAGTATCCTAATAGAAATAGGGAAAAGTGGATACATTTCTGCATGCAGAGTTGCAATATCAGCGTTTTTAAAATAAAATAAAATAATTTATTTCTTATTGCAAAGTTAACTACACAGTCCAAACATTTACCCAATGTCGGACCTTCTTATTCTTCTGAAAGAAATCGTTCACCTGAGAGGTATCTTTCTCCCACCGAGCCTCGTGTCAGGTCTAGTTCTCCTAAAAGGTTTCATCTTCCTGCCAGGTCCATGTCTCCTCCTACAAGGCTTCCTCATGCAGACGGAAATATATGTGGACTTGAATAATATAGATTTATTCGGCTTATTCCCTGCTTGAATCCGGACCGGATATTTGAACTTCGAAGATACACTTTTTCTATCGATAAACCAATTGAAATAAGAATAGCTGCCCATAAGTATGAACCTATGCCAACTCAAGAAGAAATTGTATTATCAACATCTGACAGTGACATCCTTGCAATATTGAAGAATTATAACGTTCTCCCTAAATATACACATATGAAGCTCTTGCTAAAAGGCGAGTTAAAATAAACATGGTAAACGGTACTATTTCCGCATTAACTTTAGAAGAACTCGATAAAGTTCCAGTAGGTTCGCGCTGCACCATCAGGTTGAATTTTATGGTAAGAAATCTCCAAACCCTCGCGTAAACAATCTTCTACATCTTTATATGAGCAATATTTACGTGACATATAATATTGTTTGTTACCCAAAGTTGGCTTGAAATCTTACTAATGCCCCAGCCAGTCTTTTTCAGAAATAGTAACAAAATATTGCAAATCGTGCTGGGTATCTCTTCCTCACATTTGGCTAGTTTTTGCGGGTAGTTTATCAACTTTATATATAAAATGTTATTTTATTTCACGTTGTTTGTTTGAAAATTGGAATTTTAGATTTTTCTATCGAATTTTCGATGTTTGACACCAAAACGGGTCCTAATAAATAATGATTAAAAGCGAACTAGTATGTTTTTAAAAACGCTGCAAGTATTATTTTCCCCCTGCATAAAAAATTCTTTTTAAAAAAGGAATACCACTTGGTATCTGAAGAATATTTCCTTCCCTATTGCGTTTATTGCATTGTTTTAATGTTATACACAAATAAGCCATTTTCATTCTTTTTTCAAAAAAAAATTCTTTGCCGTCTATTATGCATTGAAGCAGCTTCACAGATATATTAATCTCCATAAAATTCATTCTCACCTAATATTCTGCTTTGTTGTAATTAATTTGAGTGAATAAATAGGCAAGTTTCATCATTTTTAAGCAATAAAAGTCCTTTGCTGTGAAGTAGCTTAACGGACCTACTAAAATATGAAATGTTGCTGATGCGTAACGATTAACATTCTTATAAGTAATTTAAGTAAACAAATGAAAGATTTTTATCTATTTTTTGTGAAAAAAGATATTCTTCATCTTGTATCTGTAAGAATAACTTCTCAGACCCTTACAAATAGCTTATCAGCATTATTAAAATCTAGAAATTTCTGCATTCTATTAAGTTCGAATAAGCTATTTCGATACATAATAGATGGAGATAAAGTTTTCTGATGAACAGGGATGAAAATGTTCTGTTTGTTGACTCAAATTATTCGTAACGATAAACGTAACGGTAAAATAATAATATACGTTTAATGATTATGAGATAATGATAAAAAAATTTCACGTCATCAAGTCTCACAAATAAGCCGTTTACGACCTTTGCTCGAGAAGGAGAAAAAAATAACTATCTCAGAATTGTATATATGCTGTAAGAATAATAATATCTATTAGTTACGCTGTTCTAAAAATTCTGCGTTAATCTTTTTTCCAATATTTAATAAACAATAAGAAACCTTTAGACACTGGTCTTCACCTCAGTCGTTATTCTTAATGCTATTGTTAAGTATAGAATAAAGTAATATCATCTCTGAGGATGTTCTAGGTGTATAGTCGAGCACAAAATTACACAATCTTCAACTCGATTAAAAAAATCAACAAAAATCGTACAGTGTGTATCGAGGGCGCAAAGAAGGCTATTTTGACACGAGGCAAAATAGCCGCCCAGCCTTGATACGCATGATACTTTTTGTCCTACCCTCCTTGAAAACAAGCATGTGAAGCAGATAGAGAAAGTTTGGCGTACTTGATAAGCTTGGATTACAGTGCAACCTCCCAGTAGTGCCTCTCTCAATAGTGCCGCTTCCCCAGTTTGACGAGCGAGCTCTTTTTCCCACTCCGCGAGAGATAAGCAGGAGCTAGAATTTCGTATACTTACCTCTCAATACTGCCGTCAGCCGGAACTTCTTTTAATGCGTGTATCGGAGCATAAGTTCAATATTCATAATTAATTTTTATTGGAGCAAACACATTAAATTCCCTAATTTCTGTTTTAATTATAATTTTAAATCTCAATTACTCAAAATAAACGCACGTAAAAATAATAATAGCCTATTGATTACAAATAAAGAGAGAAAAAAGCCAAACACATGCGTTAGATCAGGCCTAGCCAGATTGGAGAAAAGGACTCATTGACCACATGTTCAAGTTCCATCACCACCGATCTCTTCTCGGGTCCACAGGCTTGGGGTGTAGTCGCTCTCGTGAAGTTGAATGAGTAGAGGTCGGTGGTGGTCGAACTCGAACATGTGGTAAATAAGTCTTTTTGCCCAATCTGGGCAGGCCTGCGTTAGATCACAATGTTAACAATGGAACTATTGACATCAAATGAGCGTGCGAGCAGTCGGCAGTATTGAGAGATCGGTGCAACAATCTCGCCGGCGAGCGCGGAAGTACATGATGGCGGAACGACAATTCGTAGAAAAACTCTTCCCCTTGTATCCCTGACCGGCAATATTGAGAGGTCTGACTATATAAGTAGGAGAAAAAACAGCGTACATAGCAGGAGGGAGACTGTCAGTACAGCGATACAATTTCTTTTACGATGAAGATCATTTATATCCATGTCACAATTTTTCTACTAATAAACGCGATTGATTTCTTTATTTTCAGGGTTTACATTGATAGTTATCAACAGTTTCTGTTGCTGTATCACCTTCAACCATTGTTATATCTAATTGTCCTAAATCCTCTTCTTTATCATAATCAGCAGTTCTAAATGATGTGTTCTCATCATCATAATCATAATAATAATCATCATCATCATCCCGCATGTGGTTTTGCTGATCCCCCATCGGGCGCCTTCCCAGGTTACGGATAGAGGAGCGTCTCCCAGATGTGGATGGTACCGGGGAAGTCAAATACGCGAGGAGGACGAAAAACCAGCTAGAGTAAGGAACCCCGAACAAGAAACCAGTCATGAATGGGTACGACAAAAACACAACACCCCAAGGGAGTAGAAATCACCTCGCTGGTTCCGATTGGATGGAATGGGAAAGGAAAGGAATAGGGATGGGATGGAATAGGAATGGAATAGGGATGGGATAGGATTGGATTCGGAAGAAATAGATATGTGATAGGATTGGACTGGATGGGAAAGAAAAGGAATAGGGATGGGATAGTATTTGATGGGAAGGG
Source organism: Andricus grossulariae (assembly GCA_011634705.1). Classification (NCBI taxonomy): domain Eukaryota; kingdom Metazoa; phylum Arthropoda; class Insecta; order Hymenoptera; family Cynipidae; genus Andricus; species Andricus grossulariae. The sequence continues at coordinate 244,302,897 of JAABKJ010007545.1, read as the reverse complement.
AAGAGAAAGGAATGGGACAGGACAGGAAGGGAAAGGAAAAAGATGGGATGGGAAAGGAATAGGGATGGGATAGGATTAGAACGGAAAGGAAAGGAAAGAAATAGGGATGGGATTGGATGGGATAGGATTGGATGGGATTGGAGAAGAATAGAGATTGGATTGGAAGGGAAGGGAAATAGATAGAATAGGGATAAGACAGGATAGAAAGAGAAGGAAAAGGAAGGCAAACCAGCCAGGAAAAAGAGTAGTTTGCACCTCTAATATCGCTAAGTTAATATTCCCATCACTTGGTGAGATGGTGAATAACTCGCAAAAACAGAGATTAATCAGCACACGACAGCTGAACCGTTTGATATGTAAGAATGGCATAGCACCGCGGATCTATGGATTACCAAAAATTCACAAATCTGATTGCCCCTTGAGACCGGTCACTCCCTTTTGTGGATCACCTCTCGCGAATTTGGCAACGTGCCTTTGCCACTGTAATCCAAAACATTGGAATCACGCGGTTCAGCTTCGAACGTGCTGTGCTCCTCTGCCTCAAAAACTCATGCTGTCAATTTAAAGGCTCATATGACAGATAGATACAGGGAACACATATGGGCTCACCCATATCTTGCGCGATTGCTAATGTGGCTATGGACGATTTTGAGAACGAGATCATCTCCAATCTTCTATACCCATTAGTTTTTGGTCTGCGTTATGCGGATGACAGGCAGGTATATCAATTAGTTGTCCAGCCAAAGCATGGCGCACAAGATTAGTGTGATTTACGCTCTGGCGGGTCGCACCATAAAACTTTCAGACAATAGATTTCATAAAGCCAGTTTACAGATTATCCACAATACTCTTGCCAAGAATGGTTATACAGCTAGTTTCGTGGAGAGATTCATAGCGAAGCGTGTGAAAAAAATAAAAAATCTGAATAACAATATAAGAGAGCCATACGATAGCGACAGCTCTCCCGACTGTTCACGGGTGAAGAAAACTTGCATTGGTGAGACTGCAGCTATACTCGAGTAACTAAAAATAAACCCATAAAAGACATAGGATATGGTCGCGAGAATACAGCTCTCTCACAACATGTGTTAAACAGCACTGATGACCACTATTTCAACTTCGAGGAACCCAAAATTCTAAGAACAGTACCGCACGACCGCAACAAGCGATTTTCATGGAGTCATTTCATATTATAAAATACCATAGCACGGTCCTCAATCTGCCGCCATTAGAATCGTCCATGGTTAACATGATATATCATAATATTATTTTTAAAAAAATAAGTTCAACATCATCGACAAGGTGAAATTAATAATTCACTTATTATGAATATAGTATGGCAATTAATTATTTAATAATTTCCATTATAGAATCTTAGTATAGTTCTTAAAATTGAATATTTTTCTTTCAAATATTTCGCGGTTCTATACACCTCCGTGAGGTGCTGCCTCTACGGCAGATATTCGAATCAATAATCATTCACAGATTGTTAAACTTCCCCCTTTGAGAAAATGGGGATTCATAACGCGGCTCTTACTAATATAGTTAATATATAGTTGGATGATAATTAAAATCCGCAAAATCCATTATTGGGGTTGCTGCAACTTTCAAAACGAAATCCCAAGTTACAATCGAACCCGCGCGCCTGTATTCTCGTTTTGAATAACAGCCTCAGGCACCGGCCGACCCGGCCAATGAGCGACAAGTGTTTCGGTGCGCGATTGGTGGATAATTTCAGTGAAAAAGGTGGACAGCGAGTTACGGTTCGTGAACTGTTATAAGTTTCCAATACTAAGGTAGGTGACGACAATACCCTTTCTCAAGGATAGTTTCAATTAAAATTTGAGGTAGCTATTCTTAAATAAATAACCTAATCTCAACCCAAATTGATATGCTTCTATAACGCCATGTCACATACAATTTGTATATTTTCCTTGACAATAATATAATTTGAAACAAATTTAATTTTTCTTCACAATTTATTTTTGTTGTTCATTAATTAGAATTCAAATTATAAGCGCTAGATGACCGCCTTTCAAGGTCAAATACAAAGTTATTTTTATTAGAACAATTTTATAACCTTAATACAAGTGTTTAGTTAAAAGAATAAAAATTAAAATTAAAGTATAAGTATGTGGGCATATAAAATTCATGCTTATCTATAAAAAGTTCAATTTGAACTTAGGTCAATAAATTGAATTAAGCATAGTTGCATTGAGTTTTAATGAACTGAATGAGATGGAAATTTGAAGAACTGATATTCCATTTTGGCATAATAAAATTAATTTAAACATATACATAATAACTATATTTGTCCAACCTTAATTACTTAATTTCTAAACTTCTAGTTTGCCAATTCGGACAAATGGTCCGGCCCCCTTTCGTGTGCGCACCTACATGAGGCTACCCCCTCCTTGAAGTGCTGCCACTGGCCGCAGACACCTTTCATACAGCTCGAGCAGTCGCTCAGTGGACGAGTAAACAATTCGATGTTTGCGCAACAGCCAGTGCATTTTGCTTCGAATCTTTGGGCTTCATCCTCTCGTAGGGCAAGATGATATAGCGCAAAAACCGCCTTACGTGCCCTAACGATTTTGCTCAGGGGTCCGCACTCAATGCCCCGCAAACACTTTGTGGACAAGTGCTCTCTTCCCTCCTGGTCATTGATTAGGTAGACCTGGTACTCAACGTGCATGGCCGTCGGAATCCTTCTGCTGAGTTGGCTTCCCGGGCCCTTTACTTCTATTGCCAATTCAGGCATCATGAACTCCTCGGCGACCAATAAACAAGGAAAAAGGGATACAAAATTGGACTAATAACTATTAGACAGCGATCTAGATTATTAAAACTACAATCTCTAGATGTCAAGATATAAATATTATGGGATAATATCCTGGACTATAAGACTTCATCATCTGAGACAATAAAATTCACAATCCAAGAATCAGAAAACAAACCCAACATCCATATTATAATCCTAGTTCATTTGATAACCTCAAATATATACAATAATGTGTGCAAGCGTAAAAAAACATAAAACAACGAAAAATGAATTAAACTAAAAAATAAAACTATGCAAAATTTTAACAGACGAGCCCTGAAGTAGATATGGAAACAAATTTCAATTTTTTTTGAACGTGCTAAATCAGGCACTTGACCTTGTTAGACTCGTCGCAAAAAGTTAGTCCTAAGTCTTTGTCGGAAAATAATACTGTTTGAGTGATATATGTTTTATTAACCCTTAAATGTATAATATGTAGCTTATTTACGTCGAAGAAAGTCAAAAATTAGCTAAATATGCCGGTATAATGTTTTATTTATTAATTTCCTGTCAGAGCTAAGAATATATATATATTTTTTCATTCATTATTTAAAAAAAATAGTAATTTCCAAATTTATTCTGCTTGATAATTTTATACGTAATTACCTAATATATTTTACAATGATTTTATTTTCTGTGTTCTTATTATTATTAATATTTTTTAGAGCACATATCGCAAAAACGCGTGGTTTATGCGGTTCATACGGACAACAGATGTGGTCCCGTCGCCCTTTAAAGTCTCTACGCTATAATCACTAATTACACTGGTTTACAAAAAAAAAAGGTGAGGACTATTTGACAAGACCACGTCAGGTTTAAGGTAATTTCAAGGTCAAATACAGGAAAAGCCGTGCAATAAACTTCAAAAACCTTCTACATATGTTTTTAGGGTCGAAAAGAGTCTTTTAAAGCGTCTACTATCCCGTCTGTATCATATAGCATTTCACCTTTGTTGTTTCTCATGCTGACAAACTCTGTACTTTTACTTTTGTTCATCTCTTTATATATTATTTTCATGGTTCCTCGAAAGTCGTTTTGTAACTTCTTAATTACCGTATTTCCCATTTTTTGAGCTCCTTTTGCGCTGTCATCACTGCTATTTTCAATTTCTGAAGTGAGTCCGAGGACTGTATTTTCTTTAAATTTTGTGTTTGTGTGTGGGTGTGTGGAACGGGAAGCTGTTCTTACTTCTTTACACGTAAAATTAATGTTTTTGGAATCTTACCCGCCCAAATTGGAAAAAATTAAAAATCTAAATTCTAAAATACTGCTCTATTTGGATTTTAATTAGGCATACTTAACGGAATCAGTGAGTGGTAAATTTTTTGCGAAACTTGTAATTGCCGGATATGTTTAGCGTTAGTCCTTTATTTTTATTCCTTAGTAGTTAGCCGAAAAATATTTCTCTGAACTCTGAAGTCGACCACCGCTCGGTGTGACCGTAAATCATTGTGAGCAAACCCTCCTGTTCATCATATGGTGGGCAAATTGAACACACCTTGAATTTTTCAGCTGAGCTATTAGCTTTTAGCACATCTACGTTACGAGATATGTATCACTGAAAATTGTTGTTGATATAATGATTACAGTGAATGGCTTTTTAAACTGTAAATCAGCTCCCCAGTGTAAATATTTTTAAAAAAAGTTTAAAAGTCATCATAACTTTATTAGTTTTTGGATTTAAAATTTCTATAGTACCACAAAACTTGTTGCGATAAACTATAAAGAATAATATTACAGGGTGACCGCAAAATTTCATTTTCAATTTTCCAAATTCCCTGAATTTTCCTTGATTTTCCCCTGACCAATTTTGCATTTTCCCTGACAATTAATATTCAAAGGACAGCATTTTAATCTTGGAATATTTTTAGTGTAGAATCTTTTATAAACGCAATACAACAATTTCAGATTAAAAAATTAAAAATTTGAATTACAGAAATATGATTTTTCTACCATAAAAGATTAATTTTTAATAAAAAATGACGAATTTTCAACAAAAAAGTTAGATTTACGGTCCGAAAAGATGATTTTAACAAAATAGTTGAATGTTTGACCAAATAATTAAATTGTCAACAAAATAGTTGAATTTTCAACTAAAATAGATAGGTTTTAAACAAAAAATGGAATAGTTTTTTTAGGTTAAAAAATTATTTTTCAACATAAAAAAATTTTAACCAGTTGAATTAAAAACGTTTTTTTTTAATTATTAGAATCCCCAACCAAATAGATGAATTTTCAACAAAGAACATTAATTTTCTACACAAAAAGACGAATTTGCAACAGAAAAGTTGAGTTTTTAAGCTAAAAAGTCGAATTTCTTAGAAAAATAGTCGACTTTCAACCCGGAAAAGATGAATTTTCAACAAAAAAGTTAATTGTAATCAGAAAAGTTAAATTTTCAACCAAATGGTCGAATTTTCAAAAAAAAGAAGAGTATACACTTCAACTAAAAATAGTTGAATTTTCAACCAAATAATTGAATTTTTGTAGAAGACAGTTGAATGTTCGACATTAAGGTGAATTTTCGATCTAAAAGAAGGAATTTTCTGTCCAAAGAGACTAATGTTTAACAAATCAGTTGATTTTTCGATCCCAAAAGATGTCTTTTTAACAAAACTACTTGTATTTTCAATCAAATGTTTCAAATTTCAAGGAATAAAAATAAATTTTTACCCAACGTTTGCATTTACAACAAAATAGGTAAACTTTTAAACCAAAATGACGAATTTTTGAGAAGATAGTTGAGTTTACAACCCGAAAAATTGGAATTTCAAGAAAAAGATGAATTCTCAACGAAAAATGTAATATTTGATGTTTCTACAAAAAAAAAATTATTTTCAACAAAATAGTTACATTTTCGACCAAAGAGTTGAATTTTCAAAAAACAATTTAATTTTCAACAAAATAATTGAATTTTTAATCAAATAGTTGAGTTTTCAACATGAATAGATAAATTTTAAACCAAAAATGGAAAAGTTAAATTACCAGAAAAAACAAATTTTTTAACATCAACAAAAAAAAAACAAATTTTCTACAATATAGTCCCAGTTTTGAGCAAAGAGATGAATTTTCAAATATAATAATAAACTTTCCAACCAAAAAGATGAATTTTCAACAAATGAAGATTTTTCAGTCAAGTAAGAAAAAAAAGTTTATCCAAATTTTTTGAAGTTTCAAGCCAAAAGACGAATTTTCTATAAAACAGTTGACAACTCTTTAATTAAAAAGTATCAATGTTTAGCAAAAATAGAAAAATTACATTTTCAGTTAAAAAAATTATTTTTAAACAAAAAAAAGAACGTTTTTTCAAACAAAGAGACGCACCTTTAATCAAGGAAATATATTTTTAACAAGAAAGTTTAACTTGAATTCAACTAGAAAAGACGAATTTTTAACAAAATAGTTGAATTTTTAACCAAAATGATGAATTTTCAAAAAACAAGATTAATTTTCTACCCTAATAGACGAATTTAAAAAAAAATACATGAATTTTTTACCAAATAGTTGAATTTTTTAATTATAAAGAAAAATATTTGAACCAAAAATGGATTAGCTACATTTTCAGATAAAAAATTTAATTTTTAACAAGAAAAAACGAATTTTCAACAGAATAGATTAATTTTCAAATAAAAAGTTAATTTGCGACCATAAACACTCAAATAATGAATTCTCCATCAAAAAAATTAATTTATTAGATAGTAGTTTAACTTTGAATTAAGTATTTGATTTTTCAACCAATAAATGAATTCTCAAAGAAACATGTAATAGTTAATATTTTAAAATAAAAAAATTTTGATTTTAAATAAAAAACAGTTGAATTTGACCAAAAAGACGAATTTTCAATGAGGAAAGATAAATTTTCAACCAAAAACGGAATAGTTACATTTTGAGTGAAGAAAATTAATTCTCGTACGAAAAAAAAACAACTAATTTTTAGCAAAATAGTTAAATTTTCAACAAAGGAGATGAATCTTTATTATTATTATCATCCAAAAAATTAATTTGTTAACAAAGTAGCTAAACTTTCAACTAAGCAGTTGAATATTTGACCAAAAAAGGTTACTTATTAACAAAATAATTGCATTTTCAACAACATAATTAAATTTTCTACCAAATAGTGGAATTTTGAAACAAACGAGATGAATTCTGAACAAAAAATAATGGTACACTTTTCAACCAAAAAAAATTATCTTTTGACCAAAAATAGTTGGATTTTTTAATTGTTTTTTAATTAATTTAGCTCAAATTTAAGTGAAGAAACGAGAAAGAACTGGAAGTTTCTTGAAAACAGGGGAAAAAATAAGTATTTTTTAAAAAAGGGGAAGAGAGATCTTCTCAAATGAAAAAAATGCCTATAGTGTCTAATTAAAAGTATTCTCCTACTAGAATCAAATACTTTAAAATAATTATTTATGGTTCGTTTGACGGTTATATGAAATTCCATTTATATATCAATTTTAAAAATAATAGAAAGGTCAGCGAGGGTGGGTTCGCCAACTAAAACTTTATGTTTTTTGAATTTTGTTTAAAGTTAATTGTATTGCGTGAAATTTATTAAACAGTCAGGATTATCCTCCGAAGAAGATTTATGAGATCTCACTTTTTTTTGTTGATGGTTTAATTTGGTGCAGATGTGGTGTTCCGTGACCGATCCATTCATCTCGAAGTTATACTCGTAGTAATATAGTTTTCAAGTTTTACTGCCGCTCTTCAGGTTTGAAGTTTAGGGTTGTTGGCTTGAATTGAAAACTGCTGGTGGCTCTCGACCTCATGAAAAAAACATTTGGTCTTTGCCATGGTCATAGGTCCCATAGGTACCTATTTCCGGTGACGACAAGCCTGGGTCCTATAATGATAATCCCAGATGGTTGGCGCCCAGATGCGCGCTATCCTTTCACTTTCTCTCTCGGAAAATGTTTCCCCAAATGCACATTTTTTGTGGGGTAGATCCGAATTCTAGCTCGTTTTCAGTTTATAAACAGATCTGAAATATAGATCCTATAAAACTCTTTGAGATATGTCCTGATAAGGGTAATTGTCAAATTGTAGGCAATTTTTAGTACCTACAGTGGTAATCACATTATTATTAGGAATTAAATATTTCATAACGGAAATTGATTTTATCACGTATACAAATTTTTAATCCAAAAGGGGCAGTTTTGAAAATAAGAAATAATAATGAAATTCTTACATGAAATACGGATAGTGGATGAAAGAGAGCGCGAGCTTTTAAAAAGTTCAAAAGCGAATAATGTAACATATGCCATTTAGGAGAAATTATATTTTTGTATTATACAGTCTGTAACTTATACGAGATTTCTTCAAATTTGAGCAATATGTAAATTTTTTTTTAATTTCAAGAGAAGTTCTGCTTTTTATTGAGATGATTGAGACTCGCTACATATAAAATTTAAAACCTACAAAATTCATTAATTGGTCATAATTGTGAATAAAAATTACATAAAGCATACAGTATATTATTAATAACAAATCGACCTACCTGTACTGTAATATAATTTGTAACGCATCTCTTCCTCTCTAATTAACTTATTTAGCTCAATTCTTGAGATCTGTATATTTATAAATAGAAGTTAAGAAACAGAAAACAAACCGGCCCACCTGATCCACGCGCGTCGTACACTCCTCTATTGTAACGTACGGGAATGATGCGAGAAAATTGATAAAGTTTAGCCTTTTTTAATATTTATAAAAAAATAACAAATTTTAATTATAAAAATTCACCTACTTACGAAAGAAAATACCGCTGAGCAAGTAACGGAATGGTTTTTATAAATTTTTTTCACTCCGAAACCATTTTTTAACTCACGTACGGTAATGATGTTTTTGTTGTCAAAATGCACTTTCCGGTTTTAATATCGAATTCACAAAAAAAAGAGTTAATATTTTAAGCTCAATTTTATAGAATCTTGTATTAAACAAAACGCTTAATATTTCTGTATTTATTACTCAATTGTAACTACAATATTTTACTAGAAAAGAAGACGTACGGTAATGACGTCTGAAATGACAAAAATCGAGGGACAAACTTTAAGGTTCTTACAATATTATTTATTTGACATGAAAAATGTGTACAAATTAAATTAATGTTTATCTAAAGTTTACTAACTCCACACGTTAAGCGTTTTTTAGGTTACTGTCTGAAAAAAGGAGAAAAACAGTTTATCCTTGTGCAAAGCGAGGTTGGGACGCTGTACGGTAATGACGTTTGGGGTGTTCTTTTATTAAATGAAGGCAAACAGGAAAACGAACAAAAAAAAGAAATGCCCATTTTGTAGATGATGATAATAACTATTTATTAAATTTAAAAAAAAATCAGTATGAGTTTCTAAGTTAATGTTGTATTACTGGGACTTCAAGTTTGCCTTCAATTTGATAAATTACCCATATACTAACTTTGAACATCTAAATTGCTGTCCTATAGTTAAACATAAAATATGCTAAACCTGAACATCTAGATGTTACGTTCAAACATCCATTTTTCTCCGTGCATTAGAAAATAACAGACAATTTTTAACTTCTTTTTCAGACTAGATTGAGTTATGAATTAAAAATAATTTTTTATTAATTTTTTTCTGAAAAAAATCTTCTCCTTACACTCCGCTGGGATTCGAACCACAGAGCTTCTGATTTCCGGTCAGGTGCTTTTCCCATTAGGCTACTAGAGAGATCGAGAGAAGAAACTTTATTCCAGAAAATATATGCATTATTATGCTAGAAGGTACAAACCAAATCTTTAAAAGAATCTGTATTATCATAATTCCATCAAGTCTGAGAAATCGAACCATCTAGCATAATAATGCGTATATTTACTGAAATAAGGTTTCTTCTCTCGATCTCTCTAGTAGCTTAATGGGAAAAGCACCTGACCGGAAATCACAAGTTCTGTTGTTCGAATCCCCGCGGAGCGAAAGAAGATCTTTTTTCAGAAAAAAAATTAATTAAAAATGATTTTTAATTCATAACTCCATATAGTCTGAAAAAGACGTTAAAAATTGTCTGCTATTTTCTAATGATAATACAGATTCCTTTAAAATTTGATTTTTACCATCTAGCATAATAATGCGTATATTTTCAGAAATAAAGTTTCTTCTCTCGATCTCTCTAGTAGCTTGATGGGAAAAGCACTTGACCGGGAGTCAGAACTTTTGTAGTTCGAATCCCAGCAGAGTGAAAGAAGATCTTTTTTTTTCAGGACAAAAAAATTAATTAACAATAATTTTTAATTGATAACTCCATCTAGTCTGAAAATGACGTTACAAATTCTCTGTTATTTTCTAATGATAATACAGATTCCTTTAAAAATTTTATTTTTACCATCCAGCATAATAATGGGTATATTTTCTGAAATACAGTTTCTTCTCTCGATCTCTCTAGTAGCTTAATGGGAAAAGCACTTGACCGGGAATCAGAATTTTTGTGGTTCGAATCCCAGCGGAGTGAAAGGAGAAGATCTTTTTTTCAGAACAAAAAAATTAATAACAATAATTTTTAATTCATAACTCCATCTAGTCTGAAAAAGACGTTACAAATTTTCTGTTATTTTCTAATGATAATACAGATTCCTTCAAAAATTTGATTTTTACCATCTAGCATAATAATGCGTGTATTTTCTGAAATAAAGTTTCTTCTCTCGATCTGTCTAGTAGCTTAATGGTTAAACCACCTGACCGGAAATCAGAAGTTCTGTGGTTCGAATCGCAGTGGAGAGAAAGAAGATCTTTTTTTCAGAAAAAAATAATTAATTATTTTGGTTATATTCAACTGTTTTTTATTTAATATTGAAAACTTTTTTGGTTTAAATATGAACTATTACATTTTTTTGGTAAAAATTAGTAACTTCAGGTTGAAAATGCCACTGTTTTGTAGAGAACTCCTCTCTTTGGCTTTAAAATTCAACAATTTCGTAGAATATTCAACTATTTTGTGGAAAATGTATGTAGTTTGTTTCAATTTGCTTGAAAATTCAACATTTTGGACGGACCCTAGTCAGCCATTAAGACAATACTTAGCCAATTATCGAAGAAGTTCAAAAATATTTTTTAAGCAAAAGTAAAAAAAAAAATAGTAGCAAAATAGAGTATAATCTTATAGAATCTTTTAATTTTTTTCAAATCGTAAAATCCCGCAAATATTATAAAATTCCTTCAAATGTTTGAAATCTTGAAAATATGTTTGAGGCGGAGTGAAAAAAATAGTTACATTAGCGAAAAATTTGAGAAAATAGTAGCATTGGTGTCATTTTTTCAAAATAGTAGCAAAATAGTTGCATCATTAAAAAAAGTTAAATAAAATAATAAAAAAATAAATTTACCTACAGTTTTTTTTATTTTCAATGTGAAAGGTAAATAATTTTTTTTGCTTTAACAAAATAAGAGTGCGCTAGAGATTGATAATTATAGACGTAGGTGGTTATTATGTTTTTGTATCTGGTTTAAACAATTGCACATAGTGAAGGAAAAATAATCCTTGGGGGATTTCATGCCGTGCGGGTGCCAAGGTGCGAATATTACTGGGTGGTTTATTGGGATTCACCTAGTGAGAGGCGCGCTCATTAATTATTTAATTAATTATAATATTATTACACAAGCTTCTCGCAGTCACGAAGGATCGCAAATTTCTAAACTCACGCGAATTTAATCATGCGTGAAGCCCAAGGCACACCGCGCCCTTTTCCACTTGAAAATTACGAGACGTTATCAACACACTTTCCGTTTCAGTGAAATGTGCTTTCTTAGGATGACCTGATTTTAAAATTACAAGTAATTGCTGTTATTAAACAAAAAAGTATTTGTGTATAAAATATTATTTTTTGGATCGTAAAATAATTCAATATTCCGTTTTCAATCAAGAAAGATGACTTTTCGACGAATTTTCAATAGGACTGTTAAATTTTCGACCAAAAAAAGTTACGCAACAAAATAGTTTAACTTTAAATCTACAAAGGTGAACTTCCAACAAGAATCTAATTTTCAATAGAGAGAGATGAATTTTCAACAAAATAGTCGAATTTTCTACCAGTTAAATTGAAACCAAAAACATGAATTTCAAACAAAATTATAGTTGAATCCACAAAAAAAAAGTTTTTAAATAAGATTAATTTTTTACCCAGAAAGACGAATTTTCAACAAAAACACATGAATTTTCGGCAAAACAATTATTTTTCTACCAAGTAGTTGATTTTTTCAAATAAATAGTTTAATTTTTTAATTGATAGCTAAATTTTCCATTTAAATGATAACAACACAAAACAGCTGAATTTTCCACCTAGAACTATGAATTTTCAACAAAAAAGTTAATTTTCTATCAAGAAGTTAATTTGTTAAATTCATAGTTTAATTTTTAATTAACTAGTTGAATTTTATACCAAAATAGTTGAATTTTCAATCTTTTTTTCGATCGGACAATATCTTTGTTAAAAATTCAACTGTTTTGTTGAAAAGCCGTCTTTTTGGTTTGACAATTCATCTATTTCTGTAGAAATTTCAAACTTTTTGTTTGAAAATACAATTATATGGTTAAAAACTAATCTGTTTCATTAAAAAAACAAACATTTTTTGTTGAAAATTCAACTTTTGTGTGGAAAATTTTGTATTTGAGGCTTGAAAATTCAATAATTTAGTATAGAATTGAACTATTTAGTTAAAAAAAAACGTAATTTTCTGAAAATTCATTTTTATTGGTTAAATCCAACTGTTTTTCATTTCAAATTTAAAAAAATTGTTGTTGACACATCTATTATTACTTTTTGGTTCAAAGCTCATCTTTTCAGGTTGAAAATCCAGCTAGTAGGTTGAAAGTTGAACTATTTTTCTAAAAGTTCATTTGTTGGGTGCATGATTCATAATTTTAGTTGAATTTTTTTTTCAAAAATCAATTTTTTAAACTGAAAATTTAACTATTTTACTGAAAAGTTACCTGTTGGGTTGGAAATTAACTTTTTTTATTGAAAATTCATAATTTGCGGTTGTAAATTTAAGTGTATAGTAAAAAATTCGTTTTTTTGGCTTGAAAATTCAACAATTTTTTACAGAATAAACAGTTTTGTACAAACTTCATTTTTATAATGAAAAATGAATTCTCTTGAATGAAAATTTAACTGCACGATTTTCGATTTCAAATTGATATTTTTTAATTTAAAAATTCAACTATTTAGTTCAAAAAAGTTAAAAACGAAAAAAATATAAACTAAAAGTTAATTATATAAAATTTGGACAAACATCAGATCCATTGTTCAAACTATATTTGCTTGAAAATTTATGTAATTTGTTGAAACTTCGTCTTTTACATACAAAAAGAATATTTCTGATTGAAAATTCAACTATTTGGTTTGAAAATTCCACAATTTGGTAAAAAATGTAACTATTTGGTATTGAATTAAATTTTCTTGTAAAAAAGTCGTTTTTTTTATTGCAAATTAATTCACTCGAACAAAAATCTAACTCATACATTTTTTATTAAAAATGGACCCTTTTTAGTTTGAAAATTCAAATGTTTACATAACAATTTTTAGAAACAAAATAAATATTGACCAAAAAAATTATTCAAATAAAATTTGGACTAACATCACATCAATTTTTCAAACTATTTAGTTGAAAATGTATGTATTTTTTTTGAAAATTCGTCTTTCCTGGTAGAATATTAATCTTCTGTGTTGCGAATTCATCTTTTTGGTTGAAAAATTAACTATTTGGTTGAAAACTCAACTGTTTTGTAGAAAACTCATCTTTTTGGCTGAAAATGCAACCGCTCAGTTGAAAATTAATATGTTTTGAGCAAGGATTGATGTATTTTGTTGGAAATTTGTCCTTATAATTTGGAATAAAAATATTTTCTTGGTTAAAATATCAACTATTAAATTTTTTGTTGAGAATTGATCTTTTTCGTTGAAAATTCAACTAATTGGTTGAAAGCTGAACTACTTTCTTAATTAATAAAAAAGTGAGATTAAAAAAAAATTAAGTCAACAAGAATTACGTAAGACAGGGTACAGGAGACACTTTTCCGGTATATTGTGATTCGTCGAGACAGCGGGCATATTATTTTATTCAATTAGCGAACGAGTTCAAAAATGATTGTCAAGAAAAAGTAAAGAAATAGTGGCATTAGTGGACAATTGTCAGAAAATAGTGTCTTTAGTGTAATTTTTTTGAAAATATTAGAAAAATAGTGTCATTCCGCCAGCCCCATGAAAATTAACATGTATTTCCCATAAGAAAAAAAAGAAGATTTTGCTCATTTCACTTAGAAGTGAATCAAGATGAAACAAAACATTGCTCTTCACAATTAGCTGTAGAATATAAATGAACAATTAATTTTTTTAATATCATCCCCATAAGTCTGTTTTATAGGGCCCCAAAAAAACCCCATATGTGAAAATGTTGATTTTTCGAGTTGCTGGTGCTAATTATGATTTTTTTGCGGCTTTTTTTTAAATACAAATTGTTTCTAATACATATAATATTACTTTCCACTGATAATTAATGTTTCCATAAATTGTTTAAATAATTTATTATCGTTTTTGGCAATTTTCTCATAGAACAGAGTAAGAAAGTCGCGGTTCTTCCGAATTTTATAATTAGAATAAGGCAATAATTAATTTAAGTTAACAAATTTATTTTTATTTTTAATAATACTCTTTTTGAATAATGCTCGAAAGTTGCGTTTTTTATGAAATATATAACTTTTTGTCAACTTTTCACTCAGGGTAAGGTAAAAGTTGATGAAACTTCCAAAAATAATTGTTTAAACAAATTATTATTATTTATAACTATCTTCTCTCAGATAATTGCTAGAAAGTTGTGATTTTTTCTTGAATTTGTAATATTGCTTTGGCTTTTTAGTTAAGAAGAAATAATAAATAAGCAATAGAAAGAATAATTTTTTTAACAATATTTATTTTTGTAAATAGATTTGTCTGAAATAATACAGATATTTGAAATAATCTTCACGTTTTCTACATGGATCATATTATACATGTAAATTTTCCTTGAAGCAGTTACTGAGAGTTAAAAAGCCAAAGAAAAGCTGAAAATTTCAGAAAAACCCCCAACTTTTACCATTACTCTTAGAGAAGGTAGTTATAAACTATAATTTATTGCATAAACAATTATGTTTGTTATCTTGCATTACTTATTATCTTACTAAGTAAAAGGTGGACAAACAGTTAAGAATACCAGAAAAAACCGCAATTATCTAGCATTATTATAAGTGAAGATAGTTAAAAACAATAATTATTTGTTTAAACAATTATGTTTGTTAAATTGCATTAATTATTATCGCGCTCTAAGTAAACAGTTGACAAAAAGTGGAAAATTTCAGAAAAAGCTCGTAAATTTCTAACATTATTCACAGAGAATATTATTTAAAAAAATAATCATTAATAGTAAATTGTTTGAACAATTTTGTTTGTTAACTTCATTTTAATATTACCTTACTATAGTTTGAAAGTGGAAAAAATTGGAAATTTTAAGGAAAAACTGCAACTTTCTGGCTTTATTCTAAGAGAATATTATTATAAATAATAAATTGTTTGAATACTTATTTTTGTTAAATTTAATTGATTATTGCCTCGCTGGAACTGAAAAGTTGAAAATCAGTTGAAAAATTCAGATGAAACCGCGATTTTCTAACTCTACTCTAAGACAAAAAGGCTATTAACAATAATAAATTGTTCAAATTATTTATTTAAACATCAAATTATCAATATAAAGTAATATTTTATCTATTAGAAACAATGTTTCCTAAAGGAAACCTCAATAAAATAATAGTGCAAAAAACTCGCAGTACCCAACTTTTCACTTAAGGGGTTTATTTGGAACCCTATAAAACAGACTTATGGGGGTGAAATTCAAAAAGTAATTTCTTATTCGTATTCTATGGCTAATTCTGTAGAAAGGTTTTCAGGGTCAACTCAATACACCTAATATTGACGAGTCTAAATAAAATGTACAAAAACGTCTTGCTTTCTTATGGGAAATATGTGTTAAAATATATGGGACTTGCGGAACGTCTGAATATTGTTTTTTTTTAAACGCATTTATGGTTTTGTGGATTTGAACAAATTAGCGGGCGATATGCCACCCTCGTGGACAATCGTGGACTTTTGCATGTGGTACATGGGTGGCCCCAAATTAATTCAGGTGATTTCAAGTGACTTCATGTGAATTCAAATGACCTTAGATATTTCAGGAGATTTCAAGTGACTTCAAGCGAATTCAAGTGACTTCAGATATTTCAGGTGATTTTAGATATTTCAGGTGATTTCAGATATTTCAGGAAGCTTCAGGAGATTTCATTACAAGTGTACACCGAACTTCAAGAGTTTTCAACCCCTCGTTTTGAAGTTTATACTGAGTAAATAATAATAGACTTCGACTGTTGGATGAAATTCAGTCCAACAGTAGACGACTTCGGACGACTACAGCTGTCGTATAATAAATTAACAGAATTTTTTTACTAACAAAAAGGTCAGACAAATGTGAACTCTCTTTGCGAAATGCGCATGTATCTATGAATGTGACGAGGAAGAGCAGTTTACTCAGCATTTTAAAACCATTTCATCAACTCTACGGTAAAAATGCCATTAAACTTTACATACGGTATAGTAGACACTATATTGTAAACTCTTTTTACAATAAATTAATCATATTTGGCTAAAATTATGAACAAAAATTAAGCTAATCAATACGTTTTACAACATTTTTACCAACACAGCTACTGCACTTTTCGAACAAAATATTTTTGATACAAAATTTATTTACTCATAAGTAAATAAATTTTGTATCCTTTTATGCCTTTAAGTTCTATAGAATTTGGAAGCATCTAAACTGAGGGGCTGATAGCAAAAGCGGACTAAGAAAAGAGTCGGAGCAAAAGCGGGTTGATTATTTCTCAACGCAAGAACGAATTAGCCCACGCGCTACGAGCAAAAACGAGTTAAAGATTTAACTCGTTTTTGCCCGTAGCGCGTGGTTGTCAAAACGTTGCAATATTATAAAAACCAGAGTTATGAATTTTTCAAAATAGCCGAAAATGAATGTTTTCAATTTCCAATCGTTAATAGCTCTTAATCTATAAGTTTCTTGTACATAACGAATATAACATTTTTTTCCTTATTTTGCCCTATATTTTCAGGAAAAATTGGTTGGAAATTGAAAAAAAAAGATTTTGCAAATAAATTGTTTACACAAAATTGTTAATAACAATTTGAACTATAATATATTATGAAGCATCTTCAGAAGATAGTTTTACATAATATTCTGTGAAATAATATTTCAATGTGAAGTAAACAGCTAAAAATATCTATAAAAAAATGATTTTGTGCGTTCAATTTACCGTTTAACCAGATTGTAATAAATAAATTATATTGAGGCAATTATCAGCAAAATTTTTTGAGTTTTCTAGGTAGCCATGAATATTATTCACCACTGTTAATGAAAATATTAACGGAATATTGCGGTATACTATAACTTTTCTATAAATTTACTTTTATTTTTCAAAGAAAACTTATACAATCTTCATGACTTTCCTATCGATTTAATGAAAAATGAAAACTTTATCAAGAATTATTATTACAGTATGTGTAAAGTACTGACTCTTCTGAGTCGAATTCATTTTTTTTCATAACGATAGATGCAATAGGCTCGCATGTATGCTGTTTCAAAGGTTATGTACGTTTGATACTCGAATATGAATGACACGCATATCTAACCTGTGTGTTCTCTTATCGTTTCTCCACCACCATTTTTGCATTGACAGGCACCACTGTGAAACGTTACCCTAAACGGTTAATACTTGCTTTCGAATTTCAGCAGGATTTTTCCGGGAAATAAAGTTTGTCCAACATTTTTTGAAGACCTTTTTCCTGCGTAGACTTAAAAGCTACAAATGAATAATACAAGGTCTGAAACCATCGTGGTGTATCTTTACACTCAGAACACCCAACATGACCACTGCTAAAGCCGGGCTATGAGCCGGACAAAATCTATGTGTGTCTGGAGTCACGTGTTGATATTAACTGATTTTGTGATTATATTTTAGCTATCTTTTGTTTGGACCGATAGCAAATTTTTGGATTTCGTATACATATTCTTTAATAAAAATACCTCTATTATATTTTACAGCTGGAGGTAATCGAGCGCCAATGACAGCAGAAGAGATTTTGGCCGCTGCGCATTTTAGGGCGGTTATGCGGTCAGAAGAAGGTAATGATAGTAGTTTTTGTCCATTTTTCTATTAGTCAAATGATGAGTCTAAGTCATGTGTCAATAATCTAAATACGAACTGACTTTGGGATTAAGTTTAAGCTATCTCTATTTCGTATCAATAGAAAACTTCTGGATTTCCTTGAGAAAATTCTTTTTATCGTAGCCGCACAAAATAAGCGTGTTCTACTGCTTGCGGATTGACCGTAAAATCTCTCTTTTTGAGTGGCGTAAGCGGATGCATATATCATATTGGACCTCGTAGTAGCACAAAGGTGTTAGGTTATGAGGCTCAACATTATATAGCAGGTATCGAATGTGCTTGGTTGCACAGACTTAAAGAGATAGATCACGTTCAATCTTCCACCAGCAGAATGCGCTTAACATTTTTCGCGTCTATACCAAAAAAAAAACAGTGCATACCATGGAGGAGAGCCGTCTCCATAGCCCTCATCATAAAGAGACGATGCTTTCCTCCTTGCTATGAAATATACTAATAATAAAAATACCTGCATTATATGATACACCCAAATAAATGGCTGAATGGCACCTTTGTGCCTTTCAGTCTTCAGTGCGGTTGTTAGCGCCTTGAATTCGGAGTTTTTCCTTCGGTACTACACCTGGTCCATTGCTCGCGAATGCTCATTGAGTTGTGTAGCCGTATTCAGCAGAAACCCTCGGTACAGGGCCTCTCTATCCGCAGCCCGGGGACGCGCCCGGTACCCTGTTCAAAGTAGTAGCAGAAGTCCATTTTTCCCTTAGTTTAATTATCATTCCAAATCTATTTGTACATTATAATTTGTTTGAACTGAGAGAAATTCGTCATGTGGGAAATAATAAAAATTGAATTTCCAACCCCCCAATAAAGTTTCCTCGCTAAACGGCTTGGGCCTTTGGTGTCCGTTTGTCGAACGGATGTAGCAACTAAACGCCTTAACTCTAAAGACAAAGTACTGTGTATTAGTTGTAATACAATTAACTGAAATAGTGAATGAAAATATTTATTCCTTATTGGTAGGGCATATGAGGTTGAAAGAAAGAGTAAAAGAATTATATACATGATATTACGAGTACGTAGTGCATTGTATTGTTCTGTTTGACCTTGATGTTTGTATACTCACTAATGCATCACAGGTTCTATTTCAATTGAGAATTAGTGCCCTGAAACTCAATTTCAAAAACCACATTGTAAAATTCATGAATTTCATCATTCAACCGCTTGGCTATCGAGCGAGTTTCAAGCAACAAAAGACTGTCAGCGACAAAGTTGTGCATTAAGGTTTAAACACATTTTCTGAAAAGGTTGAGATCAATCGCATTAACGGTTAAGCAATTATGAATGTTTAAAATTGAAAGCCTAAATCTCGACGTTACTGCTTTATGCACGTGCCGCCTCGTTTACGAACGCTTTGCAGTGGACTCGAAGGTCAAATCGGATACCAAAACACAAATCATAAAAACTGTTTGTAGTTTTCTTTCAAAATATACTACAGATAGAGCAAAGAACCAGTGAATGGATCATTTTTTAGAATAGCTGCAAGAGTATTATTCTTGAGATAGGGTTACTTTAGTTAATACCCTATGTTGTTATTTTTAATTTTTAATGGAGAAGTTGATAGCCTTATATGTAATTATTCTAAGAGAAAAAATACATTACAAAGTCTGCAACTAAGAAAGACGGTGTCAAATATATTACAATCTCAGAGAGATCTTTTAAACCTATTCAATGCTGCTGTGAAGAAAAATGATACCACAAATTTTAAGATCGTCAAGAAGAAGAAATACATTGAAACTCTTATGATTTTGGAAACTATGTTGAAAAAAATTTAGTTTTCAGTAGAATGTTCAAATCTAAGGGTCCTATTGAAGCGTGTGCATCAAAAAAAGTAGGGCGTCTAATTTATTGGATTTATTTATTTTCTACTGACACAGAAAACGTTTTAGTTTGCAATCTATTTTTTTGTGCTCTTCTATGTCTGGGCAGAAGAAAAATTGAGAATGTTAAAAAACAGATATTAAATAAGTAGCGTTGAAAAAATGTGGCAAATGGACGACGCGAAGGTTGTGTCGAGTTAGCGGATGAATTATTAAGAATGACTACAGGGCATTGTGAAGCAATTCTACATCGCAATTTACATTACAAAAGAAATTCCAGTAATCTAAAATATTCTGAAAATTCTTCGTTAAATCTTCTAGAACCTTACAAATTGTTTGGAGAGTATTATTCAGAAAAACAGCGGCAAAACTTCCCTTTACGTGAAAATGTCTATTGTGAGTATTTTAACTATCAAGTTGGTTTCACTTTCAAATTACCTAGAACTGAAGTATGCATCACTTGCTACAAGAATGAGACAGAAGGAAAGGTAAACGTAGAATTAATTATTTACAAAAAAAGGCTAAAATTTCCTCGAAATCAAAAAAGCTTTTACTGTCTGAAAATAGCAGTGTACGCTGTGAATTTGACTTCGAACAGAATTTGCCATTACCAAAATTACCCTTGTCTGCATTGTTTTAATTACGTTCAGTATGGCTTTTTTCAATATACACGTGCATACTGCAAATGAGAGCTATATATTCCCTATTCTTGAGGCATTGTAAAGAAGATAAAAACAAATTCAATAGCCTAAATATATTTTCCGATTCATGTCCCGGACAAAATAAAAACCACACAGTGTTTTGTTCTTTGGTTTTATCAGCAATTTACTTGAAAATTGAAATGAATTACGTGTTTCAGTTCGACGAAATTCCTATTGTCACTGGGATAGGAATTTCAGCAGATATTCACAAAAATTAAAGAGATCAAAACGTATTGAAACTGAAGCTGAATATGTGCAAATTATTCTCAATGCACGTGATTCTTTATTCACAATAGTCGAGAAATGTCAACATCTTCTGCAGGATTTTTAAAAAAGTTTCAAAGGCAAAATGCGAAAGCCAAAAAGCTTCCATAAGAGTAAATCTCTCTTTAAAAATTTTTCCTTGATCAGAAAATGTATGTTTATGACCATGAAGAATTGCAAAATCCAACCTCTTCTCTCTATAAGCCTACGCTTGACCTAGGGAAACTTTCGGAAAGACCTACACCTCGAATGAAATTAAAAGCTGCCAAAGTAAAGGATATAAACAATCTCTTCAATTATCTAAGGCATGAGGAAAAATAAATTCTTGGACAAGAACGTTTCTAAAGTAACAAGTCAGAGCCTGAGAGACAAACTTTGGCATGCTTTTTCTGCTATAGAAGGGATGCCAGAGAGTAGACAATTGGAAGAGAGTCTTTAGTGGAAAAATGTTTTGAAATAACTTACAAGTGACAAAAATATAATGACCAATAATTTATAACTTTTTTTACATTTTCATTTCACCATTTCTAATTACGGGTCCATTTGAAGACGCATGAGCAAACCTCCTATATTTTCAACTATGTCGTTGGACGATCAGAAGTTAAAATAACAAAATACTATAAATATTGACGAATTTGGTACCTTACTTATTATTGAATAGCGTCGCTATCACACTCGACCTATTTTTAGTTTGGATCAATAGCACAGTTTTGGTGTTTGTTAAAAAAATTCTTTAATAAAAATCGCTATATTATATTTTACAGAAGTATTCAGACCACAAGAAGAAACTCAAGACGAATGGGCTGAGCCACACGCAGCGATCAATCCAGATCCAGAAGACGAAAGCCTCTTGAGTCAAAATAATAATCGTGGATGTAAGTATATATCAATTTTATGAACTAAACAGCAATTGTCGTCAGATAGAAAGAAAAATAAAAATTTCATTTTATGACCGCAAAAAAATTGTTCTTTTTGGATGGTGTTGATCATGGGAGACCATTGCAATAAGCTTTGAATTTTAACTTAAAAGGTATAGATTCCTACAGTAAATTCAATTTCGCATCTTTCCTTCGCATACAATTCTGTAGCTTATTCAGTTTTTGAAGTGAGCACGAAAACACCGTTTTTGTAACAAACAAAAAACGAATTTCTATACATTTTATAAATCCCTTAAAATTCACTTTTTCTATTAATTTCAAACTTTTCACAAATTCACATAAATTTGCGAAATTTTAGGAAATTTATTGGTATTCGTGGGGAGTTATAATAATTTATGGCAAACCCGGTCATCGTCTATCCCAGGATTTTCTTTCTGACCTTCATTTTTTGTTTCTATTGAAAAATTGAGAAAAATTATTTTAAAAAATATGCAATTTCATAACAACATGTAATTTGTGACAAATCCAATTGATCAAGCCTATACAATTGGTCTATTCAATTAGCCATATCTCTCTATGTGTATGCAATTATCCGAAGCTGCCCTTCCCACCCTCAGGTCAGTTCTCTGGATTCGCGCCTGGCCTCACAGATGTCCCACTCAATTGTTAAATACCCGTTTAGACTTTCAGCAGGGTTGTTATAAAATATGCAGTGCATGTC
Source organism: Andricus grossulariae (assembly GCA_011634705.1). NCBI lineage: Eukaryota > Metazoa > Arthropoda > Insecta > Hymenoptera > Cynipidae > Andricus > Andricus grossulariae. Next base: position 244,280,413 of record JAABKJ010007545.1, on the reverse strand, counting down.
GAAAATTTATCGTATTTGTCATCGTTGAAAAATATTGCATCTATCGTGTTGTATCTTTTAAGCCAGCACATCCAACTGGAGCTCTGCTAGAAGTCGGAAAAACACTTCGCGTTTCTAGAGTAATACTTAACTGAATTTGTGATTACATTTGAGCTATCTTTATACTGGTCCAGTGGTAAACTCTAAGGGTATGTTGGAAAATTCTCAAATAGAAACGCCTATATGAAGTTTGCATGTGTTGGAGCAACGGGTTTTGACTTGTAATATTTAGACAGATTTACGTGTGAACATCTCCGGTGAACGTTAACTGAAATTGAAACCTTACATAAAGGAAATAATATATCACGTACATGTAGGAGTATAAAAATTAATTTTCCCTTACAAGAAATGTACTTGCACAAGTTTCCAGACATTTATTTTCCAATGAGTTAAACAAGCACCCTAGTTTTAGTAATAACAAACCGTGAATTTTCTTTCAATTCTTGCATAAAAGGTGATAAACGTAACTGTTTCATGGGCATAAATGAAAGGCCGTCTGTGTTAATTTTATTAGAAGTTGTTTGAAAAAACATATATATCTATATATAGAGAGAAAGAGAACAACTGAGGAAACAACTCCTTCAAGTGGGTGAAGAGAAGCAAGCCTCCGGTCTCTGACACAAGACACAACGCGCATATCAGAGGTTTGCGTTACACTTTCGAGCCCATAGTTTCACTCGACTCAGGCGCGACTTTTCATAGCCAGGTCTGAGAGGTTTACGCATAAAAAATACATATTATTATAGGCAAATAAATTGCGCATGTTTTGAATTGTATGCGTACCTGCCTGTTGGTCAAGTACGTTGGCGTGGTGAAGGCTTCAGTCACCACTTTTTAAAAAGACAGCCCCGTTTCCTTCTCACTGCATTACATGAACGCTACAGAACCCCTTAATTGATCGCGTGACCTTCTAGAGCATATTCATGGTGCACAAAACCTTACTGGCCGAAGAAAATATTGAGCATTGCCTTAATTGGACCGCTACGTCACTGCCAGATCGACGGTCACTATTCTTGGAAATACGACCTCTTTTAAGTCGCTTGAATTACTCTTCGCGTATCTCTCATAGACTCATCACCATAGACTTTCCGAATGATGACAATAGTTTCCCAACATCAATGACCAAGTTTTTGGCAAAATATAATGTTCACTTATTGTACGCGACGCTTCCATGGTTAGCCGTTCATGCAGCTGCGCACACTAGAAGAATAAAGATTCACAAGTCTTTGTCACTAATTCAAGGGCCTGACAGACGTTCCGTTAAACGGTTAGTACATGCTTTTGACTTTCAGCAGAGTTTTTGTAAAAATTCAATTTGTCGAAAATTTTTCGTGCGCGCTTTTCTTGCGTAGATTTGAAAGCAACCCAAAAAAAATGAGAATACACAATCCATCGTGGTGTATCTTTACATATAGACACACAACATAAGCACTGCTAGAGCCGTGCCATGAGCCCGAAAAAAATTTCGTGTTACTGCAGTAATGTGTTAATATGCACAGATTTTGGGATTACATTCAGGCTATTATTTGTTTTGACCAATATAAAATCTTCAAGATTCGGTGAAAACATTCTTCAATAAATACTTATATTATATTTTACAGCTGGAGGTAGTAGACCAAACTCAAACCACCGTGGGTTCACAGGGCGTGTAAGGACGATTTTTGGTTTGAGATCCAGCAACCGAAGATCAACGTAAGGCCAAGGTAATGATAGGAGTTGTAGTCCATTTTTCTATCAGTCAAATTATTAGTCCAAGTCATGTGTTAATAATCTAAACACTAACTGACTTTGCGATCAAGTGGCGTAAGCCGACGCATATATCATGTACATTACCATGGAGGAGAGACGTCTTCATGGCCCTCATCATAAAAAGACGATGCTTTCCTTCGGTACTACGCCTGGACCATTGCTCGTGACTGCTTATTGAGTTGTATAGCCGCAATGAGCTATGTATCATTTGGAATACAATCAAATAAAATATTAAATGAAAATATTTATTTTTCATTGGTAGGACATAGAGGGTTGAAAGAAAGTGTAAAAAAACTGTATACGATATTACTCGTACATGATATTACAAGTACGTAGTCAATTGTATTTTTCTGTTTGACATTGATGTTTCTATACTCACTGATGCATCTTAGGTTTTATTTCAATTCAGAAGTGTTGTCCTGAAAGTCAATTTCAAAACCCACTAGAATTTCAACGTTAAGGTCCGCTTCATGTAGAGAATTTCAGGGTGCACCATATTTTTTTAATTGACAAAATTTAAGGATTTTATAGTTTTTGTAGAAATAGGTGAAAGATAGATTTTTCGGAAGCAATATTTTTCAAAATCTATTTTCACTGCAACTACCGTTGGCTTAACTAATTTAGAGAATTTTTGATTTTATTGGCACTAGTTTACGTGTTTAAGTCTTCTGAAACTATCTGAGGAAAAAAACGTAAATATTTTAGTAAACAAATGACTTGTTAATTTTTTTGAGACTTTGTAAAAATCATGAATTTGAACATTCAACCGCTTCGCTTATCTAGCGAGTTTCAAGCAACGAAAAACTTTCAGCGATAAAGTTGTTGATTGAGGATCAAAGAAATTTTCTGGAAATATTTAGATTATTCGCATTAACGGTTAAGCAAATATGAATATTCAGAATTACAAACAGAAATCTTGACGTTAGAATATACTACAGATGAAGCAAAGAACCAGTGAATGGAAGCTGCAACAGTATTATTTTCGAGATAGGTTAACTTTAGTTAATAGTCTATTAATTTATGAAAGAATATCAAAATTGAATCGAGGTAGAAAAAGAAATAGACATGAAGAGTTATGGCGAAAAAATAGAAAAAATTCATAAAAAATGAGGTACGATTGGAAAATGTTAATGAAAATGTTTAATAATCTTTTATCATAGATGTAATATTTTGGGACTAGAAAAAACGGTGTCAAAGATATTATAATCCCAGAAAGGTCTTTCAAACCTATATAATGCGGCTGTGGAGAAAAAGGTTACCACAAATTTCAAGATCTTCAAAAAAAAAATACCTAGAAACTCTTGGGATCCGGGGAATTATGTTGAACAAAATTTATTTCTCAGTAGAATGTTGAAATGCAAGGATCCTATTAAAGCGAATGTAATGCAAGAAGTAGGGCGGTTAATTTATTGTATTTATTTATTTTCTACTGACGGAAAATGGTTTTAGTTTGCAAGATATTTTTGTGCTTTTCTATGTTTGGGCAGAAGAAGAGTTGAAAATGTTAAAAAACAGATTTTAAATAAGCAGGCTTTAAAAAATTTGTCAGGTGGACGACGCGAAGGTCGTGTCGAGTTAACGGATGAATTGAACAGAATGATTGTACAGCATTGTAAATCAATCCTACAATGCGGTTCACATTATAAACGAAATTCCAGTGATCTGAAATATTTTGAAAGTCCTTCGTTAAATCTCATAGAACTTCACAAATTGTTTGGAGAGTATTATTCAGAAAAACAGGAGCTAAATTTGCGTTATGGGAAACTGTATTTTGCGATTATTTTAATTATCATGTTGGTTTTTCTTTTAAATTAACTCAATCAAACAGAAGCTAAATTTGCGTTATGGGAAACTGTATTTTGCGATTATTTTAATTATCATGTTGGCTTTTCTTTTAAATTAACTCGAGCTAACGTGTGCAACGCTTTCTATAAAAATGACACAGAAGGAGAGGTAAACGTAGAATTAATCCTTCATAAGAAAATGCTACAATTTCTTCGAAAATAAAAAAACTATTTACTGTCTGAAAATAGCGATCTATATTGTGAATTTGACTTCGCACAGAATTTTCCATTGCCAAAATAACCCGCGTCTGTACAGTTTTGCGTACGCTTAGTATGGCTTTTTTTGTAATATACACGTACATACTACAAGTGTGAGCTATATATTCCCTGTTCTTGAGGCATTGTGAAGAAGATAAAAACAAATTCAATAGCATAACTCTATTCTCTGATTCATGTCCCGGTCAAAATAAAAATACACAATGTTTTATTTTTTGGTTTTATTAGCAATTTACTTGAAAGTTGAAATGAATTACGTATTTCCAGTACGAGGATATTCCTTTTGCCAGTGCGATAGGAATTTCAGCATATATTCGCAAAAATTAGAAAGATTAAAACGAATTGAAACTGAAGCTTGATATGTGCAAATTATTCGTAATGCTCATTCTTCTTTATTTACAATTGTGGATGGAAAGTGGATGTTTATGACAATTATGAATTGCGAAATAAAAACCTCTCTTTTCTTCAAGCCTACGCTTGAGCAAAAAGAACTTTCTGAAAGTCCTCCACCTCGAACTAAATTAAAAGCTGCAAAAGTGCAGAATGTAAAAAATGTCTATAATTATTCATGTCCTGAGGAAAAATAAATTTTCCAAATGTACGAGAATGCATAGGGCTGAAACTCTCCAGAAAACTCGACAACCGAATGAATCTCGATAAACTAAGCGCTTGAAGGTTGAGATTCATGATTTTTACAAAGTCTTAAAAAAGGTAGACCTTTTCTGTTCAATAGAATATTTACGTTTTTCGAGTTGAAGTAAGAAAAGATTGAAATTTTTTATTTACAAAAAATCTCCTTTTTACCAATTTCGTCTAAAACTATGAAACTTATAAGTTTCTGAAAGAGGAAAAAAGATCGCCTTGAAATTCTCTAGAAGAATCTGGTCTTAAAATTAAAGTTCGTACGATTTTTAAAATTGGCTTCCAGGACAATACTTCTCAGGCTGAATCCATGCGTGTCCCCTTTTGATTCGAAGAGGTTCAATTGAAATTGATCTTCCACAAATTCTTTCATATATTTATAACTTCAATTCTGACCAATATACGTCGTCTCAAGCGAATATTGGCACAGAAATGGGACATGCAGCCAAAATTAAACCTATAACTCGTTACTGATGGTTTAATTTTAATAATTATTCTAGTAAAAAACATATTTATAGCTTTCTGTACAAATCATTTGCCGGAAGTTCTTTGTTGCTCGAAATTCGCTTGAATCCCCATGAGCTTGTAGATATGAATGCATGATTTATGCAATGTATGGGGTAAAAATTTAAAACTGATGTTCAGGCATCGAATTGTATTAGTTATTTACTTTACCACTCATAGAAAATTCTAAGAATATTTTGCGTTAATCTTTTTTTTTAAATATTCTAAAAATTAGCTGAAATACAGCGAGATGGAGTAAAAAAGACAGAAAAATGTGATTTCTGAAAAAATGGGTATTGAGTAGCCCCTGGACTCCGGATTAAAATTAAAGGCAAGTTTTATACGCGCCAACATCTAGCTAAAGGTAATTGAAAACTAAGATACAATTTAAAACCAATATCACAGAATCCCAAACCGTCCTCTGGAGCCGCCCTTCAAGTGTTTTATAATATAGCTTTTACTTGAAGTAAGGAATTATCGATAAATTACGTAACAAACAAAAACGTTCACAATTTGTGAAATAACTGCAACCTCAATATTATAAAATATTCTTTTATGTGGCTTTTGTTTTTCCTTATTCACTGAATAGACTCTTTGATTTGGTCATCTACTTTTCTAGATTCAAAGAAAGATTTATTATTATAACTTATAATTATTAATGAAGTAAATGAATTATTAAATAATTGGAGATGTTTAGTAGCATTCAGAGACATTTTCTCTTGTATCAGAAGGATTCTTTTTGACACAAATGAAATTTCCTCTCAAGTTTAAGGTTAAGAATGGTGTTTTGATCCAATACAAATTTTCATCTAATTTGAAATGATTTTTCTTATTTGCGTTTAATTTTTGGTTAAATTAAGAATCTATCTTGGAGAAACGGTTTCTTTAATTTAAAACAAATACTTTTTTGAGTGATTCTGGAATTCAGAATATCTCTGATGTTTTATATTTTCAACACTGATCAATTTTTTAGATATTTAACTATTAAAAATTGTCCAAATTTTTTTATTCTGAAGGTCCATATTTGGAAATTTTAAACCATTTTGAAGATTCATAATTGAAAACTGTCTAATCCTGAAGATGTATGATTAAAAATTCTTGAATTTAGATGATTTTGAAAACCAAAAGATTGATAGCTTTATTGATATATGTTTTTGATACTAACTTATTCAAATTAAGAAAATTAAAAATGTAAAATATCAGAATTACATATGTTTCACTTGCAGAGCTTAACATTGGCAAATTTTGTTGGTGAGTTTCAAAAATTGGAAATGAAAAAAATTGAAAATATGAAATAAATATTATTATTTAATTTTCAAGTTTCATATTTGAAACGTTTGTAAGTCTCAACAATTTTTGGAATAGTTCGATTTTAAAGATATAAAATTGAAAATTCTCAAATTTTTATAATTTGCATTTCAAATTACTTGAATTGGTAAAATCTACAATTGGATAATCATTAATTTGAAAAGTTTTCAGTTTGAAATGAAGTAATTTAGAATGGTTCCTTCAATATATGGCTTAAGTTTGAAAATTTACAATGGAAAATTGTTCAATTTTTAAATTTTCAAATAAAGATACTTCGAACTTAAAGATGTATGAATCAATATCTTTTAACTTTGCAGGAGTTTTCACGTCTAAAAGTCCTCCAAATTGAAGAAATTTAAAATGTACATTCTCAGAATGACATTATTTACAATTATAAAACTGAAAACTTATTTAATTTTCAATTGCAAATTTTCAAAATTACAAACACTTCAATTTTAAAGATTTACCTTTCAGAGATTTACATTTTTGGAGAGTTACAATTGAAAATTATTTAATATTTAAGAATCATAGTTTAAATATATATACATAATTTCAAATGTTTTTATTATATAACGACTCCCTCAGCCATTGAGTACATTGTACGACGTGTTCTTATTTTGGCCATGAAACCCATGCTTGCACTATTGTTTGATAAATATTCAAAATCAGTGCTTACCATCAACAAAGTACAATATCTCAACATTTCTTATAACTGTTAGTGCTTTATTCAAGAAAAACAGTCAAAACTATGAGAGGCCAATTTTACTCAAAATACAGTCCACTACAGTAAAAACCATAATGTTTGACTTGCTTACCATTTGGTTGCGTGCAAAATGATTTGCACCATAATAACTTTGTTTCAATGTAACAATTTTAATTATTTGTAATTTATAATATACTCGAGAACAGGGCTTTAGATCTCTAGCTCAAATAGAATTAATAAAATTGCATTATTCAGAATAATCAAAAACCCAAATGTGCCAGACAGATGTGCACGTATATATTTCAAGTGATTTCCTAAAATTGTAAAACAATATATTTATTTATATATATATACATATACACACATATATATATATATACCAGTGAATATGATGAAATATAATGATTGGTCAATTGATAGACATGAAAGAATGGATGTGGAAAAATGGCAAAATGAGAATGAGATAGAAGAGATGTGAAAGTGAAGGAAAAAGGAAACGCAAGTCGCATATATTAGAAGCGTAACGATCTGTAATTAGTTATCATGTAATAGTTCAAGTAGATTAAGATGCGGATACGCTCGGTTTCACTCGCTCACTTTCTCGCTTTCGATCGCTCGCTCACTCTTCCGACAGAAAATTTGCGCTATATGGGTATAGATGTAAGGAGGTAGATATAGTTAGTTAGGGAGTTTTAAAATGGGCGTGGAGCTCATGGAGAGCTCCCCTGGAGCTCAATCTATAAAGCCTATTGTGCCACACCTTGACCTATCCTCTCTCAGCAGTCGACCCCAGACCTCTTGACGAAGCCTAGTTTGTCGACTACTGATCGCGTAATAATTTTTTCTGGTCCCATAAAATGGGCCCCCAGAGTCTGTTGCCTGGGCCTAGCTAATGCCGGATACTGGCATAATACATACACGGATGTTTCGTCATCCCTGCCGCATCTCCTCTACCCTGTCGTGGGCTTATACCCCATTTTGTGCATATGATAGTTCAAGCGGTTTTACCCAGTTAGGATACGTACCACTGTCCTTGTATCTTTCTTGGGTAAACCCAGGATTTCCCTGGCTCTGCCCATCCTATAGGTATAACCTAAGATGGATTTCGCCTGACGGCAATCCTGGATTTGTTCCCAGTATTCCGGATGTTTTGTTCGGATCCAGCTTTTGATGGCCATACCGACAAAGCAAGACGCTATGCCCAGTACCGGTTCTGGTCCTATGCATTCACTTGATGCACCGCGTTTTGCCAACTAGTCCGCTTTTTCGTTGCCCTTGATCTCTGTGTGACCAGGGACCCATATGAGGGCCACATTGCTTCTTTCTGCAAGTTGGTTCAATGCCTTTTTGCATTCCTAAACCAGTTCTGATGTTATGTCTGGGTTTCCCTATTGCAGCTAGTGTCGCTTGGCTGTCTGAACAGATCGTAATCTGTCCGCTAGCAGCGTTTTCTTCTATTAGTGTTTCAGCATAGCAAAGGACGGCCAAGACCTCTGAGTGCAAGTCAGTAGCATGTCGACCAAGTGGGATTCCCATCCCTTTCCCTCTCTTGATGTCATAAATTCCTGCTGCTGACTCTCCTTTGTTCCCTGGAGCCATCTGTATACCAGATTTCCCTTGGAGGAGCGGGTTATCATTTGCTTTCCACAGATCCCTGCTTGGGATGCAGACGCGGAAAGCTTTGACAGAGTTAAAGCGTTTCGTTATTTTATCTTGCCTCATCTGTAGAATCGGCAGTACGCTGATATCACTAGGATCCTAGGGGATCTAGTCCCCCGAGTGGGTGTAGTCCTCATTGCTCCAGTCAAACCCCTAAATGCTAGCGTTTGTAATCTGCGCAGCCTGTCCTGCATTGTTTTAAGTTCCGCCTGTGTCCACCAAACCGCGGTCGGATGTAGGAGCCTTAATTTTAGGACAGTAGAATAGAGCCATGCAAGCATTTTAGGCCCTAGACCCCACGTCAGCACAAAAGCTCTCCTGCTCATCCAAAAAGTCATGAAAAACTTTCTGCATTGGGTCTCCAGGTTCTTTGCTCAGTTCATCTTGCTGTCTAGGATTACTCCCAGATATCTAACTAAAACAAATTTTCAACAAAAAATAGAATGATTCAATTTCAAGTTAGAGAAATATGTTTTTAACTAAACAAAATAAATTTTTAACGGAATAGTTAAATTTTCAACCAAACAGATGAATTTTCAACCAAAAAGAATAAATCTCTAAAAAAGATTGTGACGAAAAATGGAATAGTTTAATTTTCAGTTGAAAAATTAATTTTCAATGAAAAAAAGCTTATTTTCAACCGAAGAAATGAAATTTCATCTAAAAATATTAAGTATCTACCAAAAAAGAATAATTTTTAACAAAATACATGAATTTTCAACCAAATAGTTTATTTTTTTAGGGAATTTGCAACCTACTAGTTAAATTTTCAAACAAAAAGGCTAATTTCTACCAAAAAAAAAGACAAATTATTAACAAAATAGATGAATTTTAAATTAAAACATATATATTTTCAACGAAAATAAAATAATTTAATTTCCAGTTAGAGAAATAAGTTTTTAAGAAAATAAAAAAAATTTTAACGAAATAGTTAAATGATAAACCAAGCAAATGAATTTTCTACCAAAAAGATTAAATGTCTATCAAAAGAAAAATGTCGACAACAAATTTGATTAAATTTTTAGTTGAAAAGATTAATTGTCAATAAAAAATAAACATAATTTTCAACCAAAGAAATTAATTTTCAACCAAAAAGGTGAATTTCTCACCAAGAAGATTAATATTCTACCACAAAAGACAAAGTTTCAACAAAATAAAGAAATTTCCAAACGAATAGGTGGATTTCCAGCTGAACAATATTGATGTTCAACCAAACACGAAATAGCTGAATGTTCAGTTAAAAAAATTAATAAATAATTTTGTCAAACTGATTTTCAAGCCAAAGAAATGAATTTTTAACCAAAAACATTAGTTTTCTACCAAGAAAAATTAATTTGTAACAAAATACATGAATTTGCAATCAAACAGGTGAATTAGTCATTGATCATAGTGTAGAAGACATTCGCGTTTTTCTAAGTTGAGGTCAAAATTATTATCTTAGGGTTTGAGTAAGGGATAATACTGGGACCTATAGTAAATTAATTGGGACTATAATCATATCCAGATAATAACCGGAAATCGGTATATTTCATATTCGAATAAAATATATAACATGTGTGCTTAGGGCACTCGCCAAGTTAAGATGCGTTTTTCTCGAGAAACGGCTTTTGGAAGTTATAACTTCAAATATGTCTCAGTTACTCGTTTTTTAATTTATAAGGTTCATTTTTAGCCTAAAATGCCTGGAATTTATCCGTCTAAATGCCCCTATACGTAACTCCATACCGGCCATAAGGGCCCCTTTTATTGCGGACGCCCACAAATAGTGAAATATTTATAACACATTACATATAAACATAAATGCAGTTATAGCCTTTTTAATAATAAGTACAACTTTTATATCTCAATTATATTATTGACATCTTCAATTGTACTCTATTGTGCTTTCTCAAGATTATGTGGACTAACTTTGCTGCTGCAATATATTTTTCCATAATTTTTACTGTGATCGAACACTTGATCAAACATGTAACCGGTAATTTGTCAGAACCATTAACATTTTTTTTGCACCTCTCCCTTTCACTTTTTAATTTCGGTTTTTTGATATGTGTAAATATTTTCGACAGCGGAATGGATCGTTCTGCAATCTTAGTTGGATCCTTAAAAACTTTGTGTAATCATTTCAGTTTAAGTTTAGAAAAGCTTTGACATCTTTTGAAATATTTGTCAAATGTTTGAAATATATGTGAAACCTTTGAAATCTTTATAAAATCTTTCAACTATACACTGTTAAAAATGTTTGCAATTTTAATATAGATTTACTATACATTTGTAGATTAAATCTAAAATCTCGGTTTATGAAATATTAATGAAGAGGCTGTATATTAAATTTCATATACATCTATATTGATAAACTTTTAGAAAAGTCAGGTAATTTCATTTTCGCCAAATTGAAAATAATTATGGCAGTAATTTTTGATTCTAAATGATGAAGCAAATATTTTTTTCTAGTTAAACATAAATCATACTGGGTTTAATGTGCAAAAGTTTAATTACGCGAATTATTAAGACACCTAACCTGAAAGCAGCAGTACTCACGTATCTTTCCGACCCCACGAGATGTTTGAACAGGGTAGGTATTTGACAAAAAATATTTCTGTGACCGCTCACAGGGATGCATATCCGCCCCCCACCAGATGCTGGAAAGCGGTAGGAGTTTGACCAACATTATTTTCGTGACCAGTCACAGAAGTGCCTTTACACCACTACGAGATGCTAAAAAGGTTTGACCAAAATTATTTCTGTCGTCAATCACAAGAGCGCCAGTTTCTCCCCAGGAGATGTTGGAAAGGGGTGAGGGTTTGCCACACATTATTTCTGTTACCAGTTACAGAAGTGCATATTATTTCATTAACCAGTTATAGGGGTGCTTTTCCGCCACCACAAGATGTTGGAAAAGGGTAGGGGTTTGACCAACATTATTTCTGTGACCACTGACAGAGGTGTCATCCCGCCTCTACGAGATCTTGGAAAGGGATAAAAGTTTGACCAATATTATCTATGTGACCAGTCAGAGAGGTACCTTCCGTCCACACGAGATTTTGGTGAAGGGTAGGGGGTTGACCAACATTATTTCTGTGTCCCTTCACAGGGTTGAGTTTTGCGCCCTCACAAAATTTTGGAAACGGGTAGGGGTTGTTCCAACATTATTTCTATGACTAGTCACAGGGGTGCCTTTCCGCCCTTGCGATATGTTGGAAAGGGGTAGGTGTTTCACCAACATTATTTCTGTGATCAGTCACAGAGGTGCCTTTACACCACGGCGAGATGTTGAAAAGGGATTGGGGTTTGACCAACATTTTTTCTGTGACCAGTCACAGGGGTTCCTTCTTGTCACCACGAGATTGTGAAAATGGGTAAGCGTTTGACCAAAATTATTTCTGTGACCAGTCACATGGATGGCTTTTCACCCCCACTAGATGTTGAAAATGGGTATGGGTTTGATTAACATTATTGCTGTGATCAGTCGCAGGGCGATTACCCCGCCCCCACGAGATGTTAAAAAGTGTATACACTTTGTTTATTGAACTTCATTTTGGCGCGCACGGATTAAGTTCTACTACTTGTACATAAATAATGTTATTAATAAAAGTTTTGAGGTTACGATTAACGGCATATAAATTATAGCTTCATGAACGATGTACTACAAGGAGATCAAAAGGTGCGTGGGCTCTTTTCCACCAAGGACGCCATTATAGGAATGCGCTGTCTCCTTGTAGTACTTCGTGGCTTCATATATTAATAACTTGAGATATTGAACTCACTAATAACGAATTTTGTCAACATAAAATCTTCGGATTACATAACCTCACTTTTTTCTATCGAGACAGGAGTGCTAACGAATTAAATCATTCTAGAATTACATGGTCCTTTGGCTTTGACGTTAGAAAAGTAAGTGAAGAAAAAATGGTAGCTTAATGAATGCATAATCATCTTAAACGTCAAAGTGTTTTACGTTAATGAGTCTAAAACCAATATTCAAGAAAATGTTTCATGGCACAAACCTAAAAATCTTACATAGAAAAAAGAAATTTGAGAGTTTTTAGCGTGAGTGAACTTTGGAGCATAGTTTTTATTTGAAAAAATAATACGAAAAATCTAAACTGATTCATGAATGTACTTTAAGCATTTATCGGGTTGAAACGTGGCTAAATTATAGTCCTAGCGGACCTATATTAAGTCACCAAACCATGGGTCCATTTATCAACCGGTTGTCAATACACATGGGCCTGAAGTTTTCACTGTTTCTGGTGCTTTTGCACCTTCACGTTAGTGTAACTTCTTTTAGGATTATCCGACTAGACTTTTATTATATCGTTATGATTATATAATATACATATGCATACACACAAAATCATCTCAGGATAGTTAAATGTAAGCTTGGAGGCAAGTTAGACCTAACCGTATTCGTTCCCGGGCGCTGCGTAAGTTGAATGTGGTCCCCTCGAGCGTAAAAATCTTAATTTGACCATGAAATTGTTTACAGCCCACTTTTTCTTTCACTTTACTTCAAAGACTGTAAAAAAGATTTTTTTTTTTAAGAAAAAATTTGAAGTATGGTTTTTCAAAAAATCAATTTTAATTTTATTTTTCGAAGAAAAAATAAAAATTCATCATGAAAAAAAATGGTTATGATAGTCTTAAAGTACATGAAACGAGCTTTTTGTCCAATGTGCACGATAAATGCGACTTCCGTGCACGTAGAGGCGGTGGGAAGTGTGAAATGGCCGTCCGACGACGGTGACGCATGCGCATTTCGAGAGTGCCCGTATCTACCCGTATCAGCGGGCGGGAATGCGCTTACCGATCGCTTACCGTTGTAATCTCTATTGCTGCAAAAGCCCACAACAGAGATTTATACTTGTTCAACGTCTTGTTTATCGTGCACTAGGACAAAAAATATCGTGTGTGGCAAGGGCGACATTGGTCATTCCCCATTCGAGTGATTACCGCACTCGCCTCGCTCGTGCGGCGAACTTGACACTCTTACGGGTTTCACCAACTTGTCTCCATTGCCACACAATATAATATTCCAAAAGATTATAATAAAAGTCCAATCGGATAATCCTAAAAGAAGTTACACTAACGTGAAGGTGAAAAAGCACCTGAAAAAGTGAAAACCAAACCTGTGGTTTGGTGAATTAATATAGATCCACTAGCACTATAATTCAGCTAAGTTTCTACCCGATAAAAAAAAAACTTAATTTTAGGTGGGAACACTTGACGTATTCTGCTCCATATACTTGTTTTCTTCTTCGTACAAATTATGATATTTGAAGACAGTGTTTTGCATTGGAAAACAAGTGGAAGAAATCAGCAAAGTACTTTTTTTCTAGGATCATTCTCACCTTCCCTCAAGATTTGGGCAAAAATTTAATTTTTAAATCCTTGAAAATCATTTTCAATGGATAAAATTAGATCTTTTATCCAAAAATGGCTGGTTAACGAACTCATCCTTTTTTTCTAGGTCTTAAAAAAGTGTGCTAAAGCTCAATCCAATCTTGATCAGTCTTTCAAAAGTTGTCATGCCTAAACCGTACTGCAGACGCAGATTACTACAGACATGAAAATAATACCCTCTCATTAGGATGATAATATAGAAATGTCCGTAGCATTTTGTATAATTATTATTTTCTTTCATATATGTGTTTGGTAACTAGGTAGCTATGAACGTAATTAAATTTAGAAACTTCTTTGTATTAAAATATTAAAGATCAAGAGAATCACCTATATTTAAACACGGTAATAATGGACTTAAATTTATAATATTGCACTGGTTTCAATTCTCCAAGAATTCTTTGATCTCTTACTTTCATCACATCGTTTCAAATGATTATATATTTGATATTCAGAATCAACTGGTCTAAACAAAACCTCATTTGCGTAGCACATTACTACGCTTTCTGTCCACGCGTTGGCATACGATGTAAATAATCGTTTATTGATTAACTGTTTGACTGCGCAAGTCGAGTTAACTATGGCTAATCTCTGAATTGTAACGCCCAGTCCCACCGTAAGCTTGACTGTCTCTCTCTCTCTCACCCTCCACGATTTTCTCTATCTAACTCATTCTTTCCATCTCACCCCTCAACACGTAGTTTTCACCCTAGCACCCTCCTAGCGCTAACACGGAATTAATATATCGCGAGTTAGCACCCCCACCCATCCAACCCTGATCCCATCCCCTTCTCATCTCGTTCTACGGCCCCAAAACGGAAATGAGCACGCGGATGCCTCTACTGACTACTCCGCGCCACGCTCAGTCTACGTCTCCCTTTGTGTCTCTCTCACTCTATTTCTCTCCTCTCGTTCTCAACTACATCCAAAGAGACAAGCTACATACACAAATGCAAGCCTTCTGCCAATTCCAGACACGCTGCCGACTCAATAATTATTTCTTAAACCGAATTCAGCGCAACTTCCGCCGAGTCCTTCCCGCCATTATTTTCCTTTTACACTTGAAATATCTATGATCTAATAGTAGTAAAGTTATTAAAGTTATTTGCTTTCTACTAATGGTAACATAAAGTTAATACTTCATATATTTTGAGTCAAATTTGGTAATAACACAATATAGCATAAGAGAATCTTATTTTGAATATATATGTCAATAGTTTTGGCGACGCTCATGAAAACAAAAGTAGAATAGTAAGTATTCGATATAATACTTTTTTCGCGATTACGGGTCGCTCAAGTATAACGTATCTTTCGTTTTGTGAGGGAGATTTGTCTGTCGACTTTTTCCAATGTTAAAGATTAAATAATTTGAAATTAAAGCATTTCAAAACCTTAACAAAATTATTTATAATATAGGCCTTCTATAACGTTTCATATAGGTTCACAAAAATTCGGGAAGCTTAGCAGACATTTCAATGCGTCCAGACAATTCGTTAAATTTAAATCTCTAAAATGGAATACTTTGAATTTAGAGCTATCATAATACAGCAGATTGAAAATGAAGCATCTAAAATTACACAAATAGTCATAAGTATAAAAAACTGATGTATAGAAACAATATAAACTATTCGGCTAAAACAGAACAAAAAAATCTGCACGCTGCGTAAGCACATTCTCATCGCGCGCGTGTAACGGATCTCGCGCTCTGCGCTCCGTCTTTGTACTTCCCCAACATTTGTACATGAACCTTTTAAATTTAAAGTTCAAACCATTGACAACTGCATTTTGGTTATTATGGATTCTCTTTTGTTAAATTTTGTATGTTACAATAATTTCTGTACTTCGATTCGGGACTTTTATTCTAGGCGAAAATCGTTACCGTTAAACAGTATATTGTATCGTGTAATTTTTTCGTAAATTTAAATTTTTTATTTTTAATGGTCTTTTCATCGATTTATACGCAAAATACGTATCTTATTAAAAAATAATGGCTCACAAATGTCTATATCTAATTTAAGCGAACCATTTTTTTCCAACGTTTTATTGTATCTTGTGTCGTTTCTCCATAAGTAAAATTTGTTATTTTAATGTTTTTCCCGATTAAAACAAAAACTACGCATCTTATAAAAAAGTGAACACCACCAAGCTTATAGACCTTTTTTAAATAAATAATTTTTTTTGTAAAAATTATATTGTAAATCTCTGCTGTTTTTCCAAAAATGATATTCTCATATTTTTAGTGTTATTTTTCATGACTAAAGAGGAAACTACGCGCACACGTCTTATCAAGAAATAGTCAATACAAATTTTGTAGATCTTTCCTGAGGGAATAATTTTCTCATGAAAAATGTTATTGTACATTGTATGTTTTGTCGTGTTTCCACAAATTCAAATTTTTTATTTTTAAACTTACTTTTCCGCATTAAAATGAAAACAACCCGTCTTATCGAATATTTTAAATAACGTAGACCTTTTTTGGGCGAGCAATTTTCATGTGTTCATTCCTTCCTATCTTGCATAGTTTAATCGCAAAATGGACTTTTTTATTTTTCAGTAGTTTCTTCAGTGTATAAAACCTGAACTGTTGATCAGAAAAGGCTGGTTAACAAACTCGACCTTTCTTTTTAGCCCCTGAAAACGTGTGCCAAAGCACAATCCAATCTGATTAGTCTTTCAAAAGTAATTATCCGGTATACACACCACAATGACAACGACGACGACAACGGACAGACAGCATAGCAAAACCTGTTTTTTCCGATTCAGGGGATCTCGAAACGTGAAAATTTAATAGAATCTGCGATATTCAATTTTCACACAAAACTAATATCTTCTCATTATGATGAGAATGTAATCACAGGAAGATCCATCTTAAGTATGTAACGTTAAGAAAACCATTATAAAGATAGGGAACTCACGGACCTTCAGGAATATGTGAAGTCATTTTGCCAATTTTTACATTCTCATCATAATGAGAAGGTATTAGTTGTGTTTGAAAACTGAGTATCGCGGATTCCACACAAGATATGCACAATGAAATGTTACAGAACAAATTATTCATCTGTAAAAAGTTTACAAATTTGTTGGTGACCATTTTTTTATAAGATACGTAGTTTTCATTTTAATCGTGAAAGATAACCTGAAAAATAAACAATTTCAATTGATGGGAAAACGACCAAAAGTACACTGCCCGTGGAAATTATCTACAGGCTTGGGTTTTGTAGTGTTGCTAAAGTGCCTTAATTTTTATACTATTAACATGAAAATTTTGTACCCGCAATAGCGAGAAGGTGATAAAATTCAAGTTTATAACGAGACATGATGAGAAATCGGTGAATTGGGGTGTTTTCGAAAAATTAAAATCACTCTGGAAATAATTAACATTTTATAAAGTTTTTGGGCTCATTTTAGAAGTAAGTTTCCACAGTATTTTATTACGTTATTGAGCTATTTTTTAATGTTGTGCTTAGATTCTGGGACAAAATCAACTATTATTAAACATAACTATTTATCATATTTGATAAATTTCTGCAATATTCATTAAAAAATTGTTTAAATTATTTTTCACTATGTGGTAAGTAAAATCATTATGTGAAATTTCACGAATTTTTGCACCAAGTTCGACCGTGGGGTGATTTTGGAAAGAATTCTATAAATAGCTTAACAATTTAGCAGAAAACTGCACAGACTTACCTTTGCACTTAGGCAAAGAACTATGTAAAATGTTGATTATTTCTAGAGTTATTCCAATTTTTCGAAAACATTGAAATACGACATCTTTTTGCAATATCTTTTTATCAAATAACCCATTTGCCTTGAACCTGGGCTTATTGGATGCAGAATTTTATTAACTTTCGTGATAATATAAGTTAAAAATTTATGTTAATGTTATGAAAAATGAGCCACTTTAGTCATAGCTAAAAAAATATGCGTGAAAGTTTCATGACATAATTATTTTCCTGAAGTAGATCAGCAAATTTGAAAGTTTAGATCGATTCCAGGTGAAAGATTCACTGCAACACAAATTAACCTGAGCGGTTAAACATAACACGTTTTTAACCTGTCCTCGATAATCTTGCGCCTCATAATGGCTCCATTTTTATTCGAAAAGTAGCGAGAATTCCGACGCCAGTCATGTCTACCGTCGTTTGAGTTCATTAAACTGGAGCAAAATGTCGATTCTATTTTTTTAATTGTTATTTACTAAGTAGAGTCAAATTAGTTGTAGTTTATTTACAATAGCCTAAGCTATTTCATAAATGATTTCCTAACAAGAACAATGTTTCACTGGTGTTTTTTTGTTACCGATTTTACGTTCTACTCCACTTTGCTTACTATTCTTTCACTTGGCACAGGTGACGAGCGAGACACTTCACAATTCGCCACAGAATATGAATTAAAAATTAATTTTAAATATCACCCCATAAGTCTGTTTTATATTGTGCCGAAAAATCCCAAACGTCAAAACTTGGGTTTTGCGAGTTTTTGACGCCAATTATGACTTTTTTGCATCTTTTAAATATAAACTGTTTCTAATACATAATTTTTTACTTACTGTTGATAAATAGATGTTCAAATAAATTGTTCAAACAATTCATTATCGACCATTGCAATTTTCTGTTAGAATATAGTTGGAAAGTTGCGGTTTTTCCGAAATTTTTAACTTGTTTTCAACCTCTCAGTTACAGCGAGGCAATAATCAATCAGGTTTAACAGAAATGATTGTTTAAACCATTTGTTATTATTTATAATAATTTTTTTTCAGAATAATGCTAGAAAGTTGCAGCTTCTTATCAAATTTGCAACTTTTTGTCAACGTTTCAATTCAAGCGAGGTTATAATTAATTCAAGTTAACAAAGATAATATTTTGAATAATTCATTATCAGTTTTAATAGTACTCTCTTTGAATAATGCTGAAAAGCTGCGGTTTTTTCCGAAAAGATTGAACCTTTTCTCCACTTTTCACTTAGAGCCAGTGACATAGTCAGGGGGGCTGAGCCCCCTCCCCCAAATTTTTGATTCACATATGTTATACACTGGAAAACTTTATTCTATGTAAAACAGCTTGTGTCTATGTTCTGACAGCTTTGTTATTTGCCATAAATACTAACGAAAAAGAGGGATTACATAGAGTATGAATCCCATAATAAACTGGTATCTATTCTTCATGTTACCTGCGAAAATGAAGGCAGTTGTAGATTTCCGCATTTAAAATTAAATAAATTCAAAGGTGAACACCATGAGGAAAGATTTTAGCATACCAAAGATTCAATTATAAGTATAGCTTTGTCCCAATTCAGAACTACTACCTGAAAGGTAGAAATTCGTAAGTGGATCATAAGTTAGGAATACCCTCGTTGTGGGCTAAAGTGGTCTCTGAATGCATTGGAATTTTTTTTTTTAATTTTCATGCATATCGGCCCCACATTTTTTTGGATCCACCCCACAAAAACGCGTGTCTTTTTTTAAATTATATCTAAAAGTTCCGCCAGCCCCATGAAGCTTAAAACGTATTTCTCATAAGAAAAGAAGACGTTTTGGTAAATTTAATTCATAATTGTCAATATTGAGTGAACCGAGTTGAAAATAAATACTTTCTTTCACAAGTAGAAATAGAATACGAAGAAAAACTTATTTTTTAAATATCACCCACATAAATCTGTTTTATGCGGGTCCCAAACCATAAGTGAAAAGTTGGGTTTCGCGAGTTTCTTGCGCTAATCAGCATTTTTTTTTTCGATTTTTAAAAATAAATTTGTTTCTAATGCATAAAATACTACTATATAATGATAAATGGAAGTTTAAATAAATTGTTCAATTAACTTATTATTGCTTTTAGCAATTTTCTCTTGGAATATATTTAAAAAGTCGCGGTTTTTCCGAATTTTTCAAATTATTTTCAACTTTTCAATTAGAGTGAGGCGCTATTCAATGAAATTGAACAGAAATAATTTTTTCACAATTTATGATTATTTGTAATAATATTCTCTCAGAATAATGCTAGGAAGTTGAAGTTTTTTCTGAAATTTTCCACTTTTAGTCGAATGTTCAATCAAAGTGAGGTTATAATTAATTCAAGTTGAGAAACATAATTGTTTGAACAATTTACTATTATTTTTAATAATATTCTCTTTGAATAATGCCAGCCATTAATGTTTTCTAAAATATACAAATTTTTGTTAACTTTTCGCCCATAGTGACTTAATAATTAGTGTAATTCAAGAAATATAATTGTTCAAACAATTTATTATCGTCAATAACTATCTTCTCCCGTAGTGATGATACATAGTTGCGGCTTTTTCTGAAATTTTCCACTTTTGTCAACTTTTCAATTTTGAGGTAATAACTAAGACAAGTTAACAAAAATAATTGTTTGAACAGTTTATTATCATTATTATATCATTGAGCCGTTTCCCTTTCGGGGTAGGCGTGAATTGCTCGGTTGGAAAGTAGTGATGTGTGGATGGTATAATTATAAAAAACTGTGCATCCTATACAAAAAATGTTTTTATTATACATTTTATTGCAACTTGTGTCGTTTCTCTATACATTTAATTTGTTTATTTATAACGGTATTTTTGCATGATTTAAACTAAAAATACGCATACTAGTGTAAAGTGGTTTTTAGCAGATTTTTAGAGCTTTTGTCGTTTTTCCAAAAAGTGAATTTTTGATGAATTTTTATAACAAGAGTTTATAAAAATATGTAGATCTTCTTTGGTTGAACAACTTTTGTTTTTTCATTTTTTTCCTCTCTTGTGTCGTTTTCCCAAAAATTTAATTTTTTTATTCTTATTTCTTACGATGGAAAAAAAACTACTCACCCTTCCTGAAAATTATAAATGACAAATTTGCTCATCCTCTTTGAGTGCACAAGTTTGCCTTTTATTTTTTTGTCTTTCCTTGTGTTGTTTACGATTAAAACAAAAACTAAGCGTCCTATCGAAAATTTGTCGACGAAAAATTTGTAGCTGTTTTTTGGATGAGCAACTTCTGTCTATTCATTTTTTCTAATAGCTTGTGTCGTTTGTCCAAAAATTTAATGTTTTCATTTTTAATGTTGTTTTTCAAGATAAAACAAAAACTACGCGTCCTATCAAAAAGTGATTGATAACAAATTTGTAGATCTTTTTTGGGTACACAATTTTTGTCTCTTCATCTTTTTTTTGTATCTCACATAGTTTGACCGCAAAATGGAACTTTTAATTTTTCATTATTTTTTGTGCAATTAAAATTTGAATTTTCGATATTTCGACAAAATTCGAGAAGTTGTTATGATAATCTTGTAGGGCTCTCAAAAAGAAACGTTTTTCCTCTCTGGACTTTCTTTCACATCATGCGTTGTTTGACTTGAAATGTTAATTTTCGTCTGTTTTGTTGGATTTCGAAAATGCTATGACTCTGATAATTTTCTTTTTATTGAAAAATGCAATGAGGATAAATTGTTTTTCTTTTTGAGTATTACTAATAACCGTACATAGAATTTTCAAATATTGAAAAAAGTGGTCTTAAACATTTTCAAAATGTGCTCACTTTTTGAATTTTTATCCAAAATAGCTGATTGACGAACTCGTTCTTTCTTTTTAGGCCTTGAAAAAGTGTGCCAACGCAAATAGTATAAAAGATAAAGAATAAAATCTAATATTCTTCCCTAAAGTGAACAATAAAAAATAGATCAACGGGATATACATTTTTGGACTCAAAACCTGCATAAAATATACGTATATACGCTATTAATATGGACGGAAAAAGGTGTACTTTTGTTCTTAAATTAAATTTTAGAATTAATTAATATTGCACGCATAACATAAACAATTACGCATTTAGGATTTCTCTTTGGCTGCAGTTCTGGAAATGTTGTTCTTGAAACTATTGACCTGAAAATTAGTACGGTCAGTCGTAAAATAAAATAACAAGATTAACAAAATGATTAAAAATCGCATACAAATTAAAACTTGTTGGTATTCTCTTCAGATGCAGATCTGGAAATGTTGTTTTTAAAACTATTTAGCTGAAAATTAGTACTGTCAGTCTCAAAATATAATAACTCAAAGGTTAACGAAATTGCTGAAAATCGCATGCAAATGAAAACTCGTTGGTTTTCTCTTTAGTTGCTGTTTTTGAAATACTGGTCTTAAAACTATCGACTGATAGCTTCGAATCAACTAACAACGTGATATATCCTACAAAGGTGCCCCTGTCATCGCAGAAAATCACGGATCTAGAGGAGAAAACCTCGAAAAAAATTATAATAAAAATTACAGAAAGAACTTTTAAGCTTTAATTTTAATACACATTATACACACCGTTAACAAAATAAGATTTTTTTCAAATTTAAAAATTTCATTTACTATTTTTAGATAAACTTTGATATTTTAATCGGATATTAAGTACATTACATTTTCCATAGTAATAATAATAACATACTGTATTATCATGGATCTTATAGTTATTGCAGTAACATATATGAACCATATTAAGATAAATTATTATAATTTCTCGACTTGAATATAAAAATTAATTTGAAGCATTTAAAATAATCGCGCGTATTACGGTCAATAACGCGGCTTTCCCCTTCCAACGCCACGTATGGCGCAACCTGATGCAACTAACGCGCTGAGAGTGCGGCCCCCGAGCTATTTGTCACGCTTGACCAAGCACATCCTCTCTTTCGGCCCCGTGGCCCCTCGCATCACGAAAATGCGTCGACCATCAGTTCTAGGATTATCGTAAACCGGGTGTTCTTATA
Organism: Andricus grossulariae; assembly: GCA_011634705.1. Taxonomy (NCBI): domain Eukaryota; kingdom Metazoa; phylum Arthropoda; class Insecta; order Hymenoptera; family Cynipidae; genus Andricus; species Andricus grossulariae. The sequence goes on along the minus strand of JAABKJ010007545.1, from coordinate 244,257,605 downwards.
TCAGGAGTTGAGTATAGTATAGAAGTTATTGCTGATAAATGACCAGTAATCTGAAAAATCTACTTCATTGAATAGAAGTTACAATTTTATAATCCGTTGACTTTTCATTATTTATCTGCAACAGTTTTTTTCTGCAATATCCATAGTACAAGGGTTGAAATAGAATTATATTGGTACTTTGATTCGGAAATGGAGGAAAAGGGGTGACTAAATTGATTAAATTGAATAAATTGAATAAAAGTTGATTGGACTTTGATTTGTTTCAGTTTCCCGATGCTTGTGTGAAGTTTGGAATAGATGATGTGGAGAAAAGCGAAAACACGTACGTGGGTTCTCTGGTTCTGCGACAGCCTCTTGACTACAAGGAGAGACCTTTCTACCAGCTGCTTCTCATGGCGAGCGTGAGTGGAACTCGGAAATGGATATAAATTAGTAGCTTGTTTCAGCTTCTTCCTAGCTCCTTCCTTCCTTCCTTCCTACTTTTTCATTGTGGACGATGTGATGCGATGCACATATGCAAACGAATGGCAGAACTAATTAATTCTTATTATAATACACTGCCTTATAAGACACTAATTGCTATCACAACTTCGCTTTTTCGACTCTATTTAGCTAGCTACCAGAAAAACAACTTCATTCTCTTCTCACTACATTTTCTTTATCTCTCTAATTATGAGTCTAGCCAACGTCACTGTCAACTTAATTAATTTCCTGAAACACCGGCCAACCGGGAATAGAGAGTAAATTCATGTTTTGACTGTGAACTTTTGAGTAGCAAAATCTATCCTATTTCAAATTCTCAAGCCTCGGACTCACGACACTATTGACACTTTTTCGACTTTTTTTTACGATGCAACTATTTTACTACTAACTGAGGAGAGAGAAAGTAGGGGCAATGAGGGGAAAAAAGTGGTGGCAAAGTAGAGAAATAAGGGTAGAGAGGGGAAATGACTGGAGGGAAAGTATTCGAAGTGAGGGGAGGGAAAGTAGGGGTAATTAAGGGGAATGAATAAAGGGAAAATACGGGGAATGAGTGGAAGGGAATTATGGGATCTGAGGGGTGGGGAAGTATAAATAAATGAGAGGAGGGGAATTAGGTGAAATTATGAGAGGGGAAGTATGGGTAATGAGGGGAAATAAGTGGAGGTAAAGTAGGGGTAATGAAGGGAAGTAAGTGGGGGGAAATAATGGTAGGGGAAGTGGGGGGAAGCAGGGGAATTGAGGGAAACGAGGAGATGAGAAGTAGGGAAAATTGGGGGAAATGAGGTAGTAGGGAAAGAAGTGTGTTAGCTGGGGAAGCGAAAAGAGGGAAAAGTAAGAGGAGGGGAAGTAGTTAGTGGAATGTAGGGGGAGTAGGGAAGGAAAAGTATGTGAGGGGGAAGTTTTAGCGACTTAGTTAACGTCTAAATAGGCTACAGAACACTTTTTTGAGGGCGAGCCACGCTTTATTTGATTAATTTTCCCAATTACTCGCTAATGAAACTATTTTTTAACTTTGCCTTTGAACATATTTTAAAAAGATTTTAAGATTTGACAAGATTTCAAGATTTTGAAGATTTCAAAAGACTTCAAGATTTTGAAGATTTCAAAAGATTTCAAGATTTTTAAGATTTCAAAAGATTTTGAAGATTTCAAAAGATTTCAAGATTTTGAAGATTTCAAGTGAATGCAAAATTAAAAAAAAATGAAAATATTTTAGGATATCTTACAAGATTCCAAGTAATTTCATTTTTAGGAAATTCAAAGACTTTCTAGAAAACTTTAGGAAATAAATGAAATGGAATCAAGTTTTAACTGACTTCTAGGGATTTCTACGGATTTCGTGGGATTTTATGGGGTCTCAGATCATTTCAAAGATTTAAAAATTTTTATAGTAAGAAGGGTTTTTAATAAATTTCTATGGATTTCAAAGAGTTTAAAGATTTCAAGGGATTTTAGGGAAGTTCTAGAAAATTGTAGGGAGCAAATGAAATAGAATGAAATTTTAACTGACTTCTAGGGATTTTAAGGGATTTTATGGGGTCTCAGAGGATTTCAAAGATTTAAACATTTTAAAAGTAATTTCAAAAGATATTTAAGATTTTCAGATCTTGTACGGAATTTCACAAGATTCAAAGGATTTTAAGAATTGGAAAGGATTTTAAAGAATATAGTGTATTTTAAAAGAGTAAATTAAACTTAATCAAAGTTCAAGGGACTTTCAATGATTTCATGGGATATTATGGGGTCTTAGAGGTTTTGAAAGATTGAAGTATTTCTAAAGTAATTTAAAAAGATATTTAAGATTTTTAAAATTATAGTGTATTAAAAAAAATTCCGAGGAATTTCAAATGAATTCCAATTATTTCGTAAGATTTTGAAGATTTCAATGATTTTTACAGTATTTGAGGTACGTATATGATTTTTAAAGAAATTAAAAGATTCCATATGATTATAAGGAATTTCTATATTTTTCAAGGGATTTAAAAATAAGAGTTCTTAATAAGTTTCTGTGGATTTCAACGGATTTTTAAGATTTCAAGGCATTTCAAAGCTTTTAGAGTATTCTAAAAGATTTCATGGGATTCTAGGAAGTGTGGGGTATTTAAAAAAATTCTAAGGAATTGAGCCAGATTTTATATTTTTAAGGGGTTTTAAAGAATTTCATAGGCTTTCAGAAAATTTAAAATGATTTTTAAAAAGTATCCTGAATGTCAATGATATTTTACAGATTTTAAGGGATTCCAACGTATTTCTAGAGAAATTTAGGGAATAAATGAAATTTCAAGGGACTTCTAGAAATTTCTATATATTTAAGGCATTCATATGATTTCACATGTATTTTTAAAAATTCGAAAGGACTTCTGGCGATTTTATGGGAGATGTATTCATATTTTATACCAGATTACAAGAACTGTTAACCCTTCAATGTAACATTTAATCAATTGCATGGCACTGCTTTTCTACTATTCTTCAGCATGTATGCTACTATTGACACTATTTTTAATTTCTCAGATGAGTCCGAGGCCTCAATTCTTTAAGATTTCTAATGTTTGAATTTTGAGTTTGAAGTGAATTTATATAACATTTAAAAATTTCAAATTATTTAGAGAAGGCCTTAAATTTAAAATAACTTAATTTTGTCAATATTGTAAACAAATTTACATTCGTCAAACATTAGCAAGTTTCAATTGAGGATTTTGAAAATTTAAGTATTTTATATTTAACAAATTTTAAGTCTGTTCTAAATTAAACGATTTTCAATCTGAAACGTTAAAAATTATACTATTTCAATTGGAAATTCTTATAGTTAAACAGTGATAAGTTTAAAACTTTAAAAATTGAATAATTATCGGTTAAAACTTTAAAAGTAGGTATTTAAACAAATTTCAAATTAAAATATTCATAATTGGACAATGTGAAATTTTATCGATTAATTAACAATCGAGGTCATCGATGAGAAAGGCAATTTATAGTTTATCAATATAAATGGTAGAAAATTAACAATTCATTTTTAACTAAATATTTTTATTTTTACAACTAAATTTATCCTTTCAGGGGCTTATTCTTACATTGCTCCTTTAGATTAATTCAATTATTTTCTTTAATAATATTCCAACAGCAATACAAAAATCTATTTACAATTGAAATTGGAATTATTTTGTTTTAAAAATGTACAAGGCACAATATGGCAATTTATTAATTTTGAATGTTTTAACTTCACAAGTCTCATTAGAAAATTGGTCAGTTTCAAACGAAGTTGGTATCATTCAATTTTAAATGACTCACAGTTTAAATCGCATCATTTTGAATGTTTAAAGTTTTTTCTTTTGAATGCTCTACGTTCAAAAAGTTTAATTAAGAAAATAAAAAATAAAAATATACAGTTTTAGATGCGTAATTTTGTCTCAACATGGTTTTATTTTTAAGACCTGAAAATTTAAACAGATTTTGAATTGATTTTCAAAATTCTCCACTCTAAAATATTACACTCTACTTTTGATTTTTATCTTTTGTAACTCAATATAAGTGATATCTGTGAATCTCAAATATTTAAAAAATGTTTTAAATATTACTTGGCCATTTTTCATTTTAAATTTTTTAGGTTGGGACCTTTTTGTGACAAGTCATTTTGCGTGAAAAATGACTGGGACTTAAAGTTGTCAACTTTTTGGCAGTGATTTTCATTTGGACATTGTCTAATATTATGAAGGTTTCGATTTTTATTTATTTAAGTTTTGAGCCTATTGTCCTAAAATTGTACAATTTCGATGTTTTTTTTAAGTGTCTACTTTTAAAGCCTTTAGAATTAAATCTATTCAAATTAGAAGGCCTCCTATTTTTACTTATACACTATTGAGTCTTCGAAGCACCTGAAAAAACTTCGATGACGCTACTTCACTTCGATTAAAAATGTGTAGGAGGGAAGAATATAATGAACCTCTGTATAATGAACTACTATAATAAACGGGCGAACCACCCTACAGTGAATAATGCAACCTACAGTGGATAATCATTAATTAAAAATACTAATGTATATAAAATAATTAAGTTAATTTATTTAATGCTTAAGATACTATAGGTCTAAATAAATTGAGATTAAAATGAATTATCTTACGTATATCTGTGCTTTTAATTAATGATTATCCAGTATAGATTCCATTATTCACTGTAGGAAGGTTTCCCCTACTCTTAAGTTGAAAGAGTGATTAAATTTTGTATTTTTTTTTTGTAAAACTAGGATGGAACGAACAATAGGACTACTGGGGTTGAAATCAAAGTAACTGACATACAAAATAGTCCACCTGAGTTTTTGGATTCACTGACGGGAGTGGTTCGTGAAGATGATCCAATTGGTACTTTGGTCATGACGGTAAAAGCTCGGGATGGTGATAGAGGCACGCCGAGGAAGATCGTTTACGAGCTCGTCACCAGTAAGTAGCACTTCAGAATCTCTTCTGTTTTCTAATGTGATTCCTTTATCTTCTGCGTCAGAGTTCGAAATTGCAGCTTTTAAAACGAGTAGTTAATGATACATTTCTGAAAAGGAACTGCGGTTCTCAAGTCGAAAGGCTAAAGTTTAAAATTGAGCTATTTGTTACAAAATTACAATTTCAAAATGCCCTGACTTTTCCCTGACCAATGTTTCATTTTCCCGAAACGTCATAAAAATTTCTTTCACACACAAATTACGTAAAACGATTTGGGGGGAGGATTTGGATTTGGTAAAATCTTATTGTTCCCTGGGGAGGGAGGGAGGTTAAGATCATACGTAAGAAAACTTGTAGCTAAAAAAATAGTAAATCTACATATATTGCAACTTAGATGTAGTGAATTTTTAACAAAATTGATGATTTTTTAACCTAATAGTTGATTTTTAAACCAAAAAGATGAATTTTCAAGCAAGAAGATTAGTTTTCTACCAAAAAAATACGATTTTCAACGAAATACATAGTAAATTCAGATTCAAAAATTTAATTAGAATAAAAAAAAATTTTCAACACAATAGATATATTTTTAGCAAAGAAATGAATTTTCAACCAAATAGATGAGTTTTCTACTAAAAAAGTTAAATTTTGAACCAAAAATGCGAAAAATAAATTTTCAGTTAAAACAATTAATTTTGAATCAAAATTATTTTGAACAAAAAATGTAATAGTTCATATTTACACCAAAAAATATTCTAATTCAACCAAAAAATACGAATTTTCAACAAACTATTTAGTTAATCTTTAACCAAAGCAGATTTATTTTCGAAATTGCGAATTTAATTTATAATATATTATTATTTAAAAAATAAAAATAAAAATAAATTTTAAATTAATTAAAATTTAATTTTAAGAATTTAATTTAATTTAAATTAAGATTTATTTCATCATCACTTTAAAAATTAATTTTCAACAAGAAAAAACGAATTTTCAACAAAATTGTTAATCTTTTAACAAAAGAAATTAATTTTTAATAAAAATGATGAATTTTGAACCAAAAAGATGAATTTTCTACCAGAAAAGACCAATTTTAAACAAAATTCATGATTTTTTTACTCAAAACGATCAAATTTCACTCAGAAATAGAATAGTTAAATTTTCAGTAAAAAAAAAATTTCAATTTAAAAAATAAATGTTCAAAAAACTGCGTAGTTGAATCTTCAACAAAAGAAACTAATTTTTAACCAAAAAGATAAATTTCTAACCAAAAATAGAATAGTTAAATTTTCTGTTGGAAAAAATTAATTTTCTGTAGAAAAACGAATTTTCTATAATCGGTTGTGTTTTTGACCCGCAAAAATGGAAAATTTGCAACAAAAAAAAACGAATTTTCAACATAATAGTTCAACTTTCAATAAAAGAAATGAATTTTTAACAAAAATGATAAATCATGAAAAAAATTAATCTTAAAAAAAAATTGATCTTCAAAAAAAGAAATTTAACCAAATAGTTGAATTTTCAGCCAAAAAGATGAATTTCCTACTAAAAAAGATATATTTTCAACAAAAGACATGAATTTTAAACTCAAAAAGATCAATTTTTACCCAAAAATAGAATAGTTATATTTTCAGTTTAAAAAATTAATTTTCAATAACAAGAATCTGACATTGGAGGGGGGGGGGGGGCGTGATAATTTCAAAAAACGCCTTACGTAATTTGTGGATAGCCACTAAACTTTAACTTCAGGTTATCGAAAATTCCCTGACTCTTTCAGGTTTTCCCTGACATTTCCTGACTTTCCCTGATCAGTTTCAAACTTATTGGATCATTAAATTCATTGGTCAGATTTTGTGTTCGTAAGGGCGAAAAAATTTCCGAATAGTCTAAAAAATTGTTGCCAATAGTTAGAAGGCAAAACATCAGAAAAAAAAGTTTTCCGGCTTCCTTTTTCAAAATGTCACTATCACCTGTTCCCAAAACGAGGTCGACGTTGGGAAAAATCTGAAAAAATGCTCAGATATTCTGTCAACATTATTTAATGCAATACATTTTTCAAAATGTTGAAAGAATATCTGAGAATTTTTTCAGACTTTTCCTAACGTCTAGTTTGTTTTGGGAACAGGTGGAAGTCGATGCTTGAAAAAGGAGGCCGAAACTCTCTGTTTTTTGGGATGTTTTCCTTTCTAACCATTGACAACATTTTTTAAAACAAAACGTGATCATGCCGTTGAATTCGGAAGACTTTAAGCTTTCAGATGCTTTTTATTACAAGCAATAAAAAGAAATGAGGAGCCTCGACATTACTTCTAATGATAGTATTTAGAACCCTAACGTGTCAGATATGTTTGAAATTCTATTTTATTTGATTCTCAACAGATCCATTCGATTACTTTCTCCTGGATTCTACAACTGGTGAGCTGAGAACAGCAAAACCTCTGGATAGAGAGGCTTTACAGGATTCGACTGGAGTTCTGACGCTGACGGTGAAGGCACGAGAGGTAATCGGCGGCATGCCAGGAACCGACGAGTCGACAGTTTCAACGGCTGAAGCCACCGTCACTATCAAAGACGTCAATGACGAGCCACCTTCCTTCAATCAGCGGGAGTACAAAATCGAAATTCCCGAAAATGTCCCCGATGGAACTCCGCTTCCACATTTGGACATGACTGTCAAGGATCCTGACGTGGTAACATCTTTATTAAACAAAATTCAAATCTTTTTTCATTATAACCATAATTAGTCAATACAGATTGCTTTATTATATAAATTTTGAAAAAAAGCATTGCAAAACTCCAGGGTAAAATATGTAATGTAAATTATTGTAAAAATGATGATGTCAAAATATGAGAAATAGGGTAACTTTTTAAGAAAATGGAAAAATACGTTTTTTTAAATAAAAATAATGTAGGTACCATATTCCAAAGATTTCGAGTCGAAATATATTACACTTTCAACCAAAAAAGATTAATTTTCTACCCAAAAAGAACAATTTTCTACAAAAAAGTTAAAATTTCTAGCTAACAAGTTGAAAAGAGGAATTTTTAACAAAAGAGTTAATTTTTTATCAAGAAAGATGAATTTTCAAACAGATAGTTGAATTTCTAACCGAAAAACTAATCTTCGAAGAAACAGTTGAATTTTCAACCAAATAGTGGAATTTGCAAACCAAAAGGTCGAATTTTTTATAACACAGTTGACTCAACCGTGACTTTTCTACTAAAAGACGAATTTTCAATAAAATAGTTCAATTTTCAACCAAAAAGGTGAATCTGTGAAGAAATTAATTTTGAACAAAGCAGTTCAACTTTCAGCAAAGTAGTTGATTTTTCAACCAAAAAGGATGAATTTTCAACAAAATGGTTGAGTTTTTTAGTCAAAAAGTCAATTTTTTTATAAAATAGTTGATTTTTAAATCCGAAAAGATGAATTTTCAACAATCAAGTTGATTTTAAATCAAGAAAGATGAATTTTCAACAACCAAATAGTTGAATTCTCAAGCAAAAGAGATGCATTTTCAACAAAAAAGTTGAATTTTTTACCAAATAGTTGATTTTTTTAGCAGATAGTTGAATTCTCAACCTACGAAGTCGAATCTTGAACCAAATGATCGATTTTTCAAACAAAAAAGATGAAACTTCAACAAACAAAAGTTCATTTTCATTAAAATAGTTGAATTTTTAAGTTAAAAGGACGAATATTTTCGAAGACAGGTTACTTTTCTACCAAAAGATGTAATATTCAATCGAAAAGCATGAATTTCTATCCAAAAAGTCAAATACTCAAGAAAACAGTTAAAATTTCAGCAAATTCGATTTTCAACCAAATAGTGCAGAATTATTCTCTTTGGGTTGAAAATTCGACTATTTGGTTGAGAATTTAATTATTTTATTGAAAATTCAAGTAAATACTTTCCTTAGAAGTTATATTTTTTTATTGAAAGCTAATTCTTCTTATTTTAAAAGTCTACTATTATGTTTTGGTTTCAGAATTCATCTCTTTTGGTTTAAAATTCTTCTATTTGGTGAAAATGTAATAAGTTTGTTGAAAATTCTACTATTTGGTTGCAAATTAAATTATTTTGTTGAAATGTTAACTGTTTTGTTGGACATTCTATTTTTTTGATAGAAATTCATCCTTTTCGATTGAATATTCCATCTTTTGGTGGAAAAGTAATTTTTTTCATTGGAATTTCATTTTTCTTGGTTGAGAATTCAACTGTCTTCTAAAATATTCATCTTTTTAGCATCTTTTCAGGTTTAAAAGTCAACTATTTTCTAAAACATTCGATGTTTTAGCTAGAAAACTCAACTATTTTGTTGAAAATTCGTCTTTTTCTTTGAAAGTTTAACTATTTGGTTCAAAATTAATCTTTTTTTGTTGAAGAATCAACTGCTTTATTAAAAATAAATGTACGCAAAGATTCACCTCAATCGTTGCAAATTTAAGTATTTTGATGAAAATTCGTGTTTTGTTAGACGAGTCATCTTTCCTGATTAAAAAATTATCTTTCTTGGATGAAACTGAAATTTTTAATTTAAAATTTAACATTTTGGCTTGAAATTACAACTGTGTTTTAAAAAATTTGACTTTTTTACTTGTAAATTAATTTTGTATTGGAAATTCGACTATTTGATTGGAAACTAACTTTTTTGTTGAAAATTTATTTTTTCGGGTTTTAAAATCAACTATTTTCTAAAACATTCGACTTTGTAGCTACAAATTTCAACTCTTTTGTGGAAAATTCATCATTTTGGATTGAAAATTAATCTTTTTTGATTGAAAATGTGATATATTTCGAATTGAAATCTTTTGAATATGGTACCTACATTATTTTAATTTAAAAAACGTATTCCCCTAGTTTCTTAAAAAATCACCCTATTTCTCCTGTTTATAGAGCATTTTGAGTCAGTGGCTGCTACCTTTTTTCATATATCTGTTTTACAAAAATTTTTTAAACTTTCTTCCCAATTATTTTTTCAGGGTTCAAATTCCGTGTTCTCTCTGCGATTAGAAGATATAACTGGTGCGTTCGCCATTGAGCCGACCCAGGCGACCGGAAGTACTTCGGTCAATATACGTGTGACCAACGGCTCCCTAGACTACGAGAATCCCAACCAGAGGAAGTTTATCATTCTAGTGAGCAACTTGTAATACAATTACTTCTCGGTTTTCGCCTCTGGCTAGACTGCTCTCATGGTTCGTCTCTGAGAGAAAAACAGATCTTGAATAAACTTCTTGTTTGTCCTCTTGATTCGTACTGTACACATTCACTAATTTTCTTATATTCTGTACAATTAGAATCGCAATATTTGCTTCATTCGCAGGTGATTGCGGAGGAACTACATACAAATCCGAAGCTATCATCGACTGCCACCGTAACTGTCGGAATTATCGATGCTAATGACAATTCTCCTTCGTTTGCAAGTCCAACTTACACGGCTCTTGTTTCCGAAACTGCAACCCCGGGGAGTTCAATTGCAACAATTACTGCCAAAGATCGTGACAGTGGCCGGTAAGACTTCATTTATTATTCTTGCATAGTAGGATGGATCGAGAGAAAAAAATTATGAATTGAAAACGCCTTAGGATTGAAAAGTTTCCTTTTGGCTTCCTTATAACGTGTATACAATTTTAAATGAATCGATTAATATCTTGCGGATGGGCAGAGTCGAAATAGAATAAAACATTTGTTAATCACAGAGTTTTGGAAAAATCATGAATATTATTTTTGTCAGTGTTGGGTAAGTTACTTTTTATGAGTAACTAGTTACAGTTACGTTTCTTAGCGAAAAAGGTAACTTCAAGTTACCTAAAGAGTTACTTCTTTCACTTTCTTAATTTTATAATTTAAAAATCAAAATAACTAAGACGATAATTCATAAAAACTTAATTTAAAAAGAAATAGGCATTACTGCTAGAATGCTTCGGTATAATAATAATAGTGCAAGAAGACATCAAAATCGAAATTTTCAGGCAAATGAAAAATGTTTCTGCCGTGAACTAAAAACAGAGAAAAAGATCTAACAAGATATTGAAGTCCCTCAATTGGAAGGCATGATGGACTGCTAAACGGGTGTTTGTTTGAAAAAACAAACAGGAACAACTTGAGCCTTGCGTCGTTCCAACAAAAGAAGGAGAGAGAAAGCAGTAGCCCTGTAATGGAGTCTACTAACGTTACAGATTCGGACGTTTCAGGTGTTTTTAAAAGGGCAAGTAACCAAGACCGATAGCCTATTTGCCATCAATTTACATGTACCTTATAGCTGTAACTGCACATACGGTATATTCTCACTACAATGAGAATGACATCCTTACACAAGAACAAAAAGGATAGTGTAACAACTTGCAAAGCAGTAAGGATCTCGTCACCGTAGACGCTCCAACCAGCACGCAAGCACGTAAAAATTAAAGAAACTTGCACATAGAATACATAGTATCATTCAAGGAGACTTCTTCAGTGTTGTATGGTTTTGTTGAACGTTCTACATAATAAGCGAAACATTAAATAACATGAGCCATGAGTTTGAAATTCATGATAAAGAGGATGGTCATCAATTGACCCATCTTATGTACATAGATGACCTACGCTATACACTAAATTAAGCCAGAAACTGCAGCAAATGCCTTATATCACAAAGCAATTTTCAATTGATATCCACATGGAGTTCAGAGTAGAAGAATGCAGAACAGTTAATTCAATCACAGGAGAATAAGGGACCGCAGAGTGTGCGATTGTTAAAAATACCTAATGACTGCCTCTACTACAAGATTCAGATCGATTCTGAAGAGTTCTCTCAACTGTCCTCACCTCATCCCTATTCTCACGTACTTCTTTGGCTTCATCAAATAGTCGAACACTGATCTTAAAAATTTGAAGAGAAACATCCGTGTTTAAATTTTCAAGGATAGCATGCACCACAGTAATTCGGCGATTGAAAGGTAAGTTCTAGCACGACGTAGAGGGTACACTCAAGAGGCACTGAACATCTCGAACATCTAGGAGACACTAGGATACTGACAGCAGCTCAAAAAGCGGTTTTACTAAACACCTGTCGGATTATAAGGAACTTTCTAGACAACAAGGAAGTAAGTGACTGAAACCCTAAGGAGTAACGAATGGTAGCTTCAAAAAGGCATCCAGAAGCGACTGATTTTACCTACCTCTGTCCTCTGCAAATTTAAAACTTTTTATAAAAATCGTTCGACAGCAAAAACCAAACATCTTATCTCGGATGAAATTTAGGATAATTTTTTGAAAACGATATACTACAGGTTGGTGATATAAATGTCCTGAGTCTTGTTTATCATCAAGAAAGCATTTCCAATCATCAATTTGTTTCTATCAACAAATTTTTATATTAGCTTACCCAAGTCAATTAGTTAAATAGGGTGAAGTGGGTCATGTTTTCAGTGCAGGGCACGGTGACTTTTGCAAATAATGCTCGTGTTTCTTGATTATCACATTAATTTTGTCACATGTTTGTGTTATCCAAGGTTTTCGCTATAAAATATTAGAGCTGATATGACGGACTTGACACGTATCAAGTACGAGCTCTAGTATTTTATCGAGATAGATGGTTTCTTCGTGGAAATATTTCACGTGAATAAAATACAGCTAATTTGATTAAATGTGCAAATAATTCTCTTTCTTATTATCTGAGTAATAACACGTTCCTACGCTTGCAAATACGTCATGCATAGAAGGTTTATGTAACCAAGTTTCGCAATATTGCTCAATTATTGCTAAAAAAAGGATTACCATTTTACAAAATCGTGTTCTTTTGTAAAGCTTTTCTATTTTCATTTCTATAATATTCTAATCTTCTTAGCTGAATTTTTTCTAATTCGATTAGTTGGATTTTACTGCAATACATAATTAGTAAAATTCAACTCATTTGTAGGTTTGAAGAGCTCGAAATTACGAAAAAAAAGACTTATTTTAAATTAAACGATTCCAAGCAGGCCATAAATATACTAAAATTATAAATGTACTTCAAATTATATGAATATTATTATATTTACCAAAATTATGAGTGAAAATCATTAGGGAAAAACACAGAATTCCAATCCCGGACATCATTTTCTTCAATTAAAATAAAATCACGTATTGAGAAATTTGATACCAGTGTAAATAATGAATAATCTTCAAAATGTTACAGCTTTTTATATTATTCGCTATCTTATTCGTCCAGATAAATTATTTGTATTTCATACCTTCTTTTTTCCAAGTGCTGAATATTTACAATAATACTTGAGATGTATGACAGTTTATGTACAGTTTAGTGGGAAAGATATCACTTATTATCTAATGGAAGGAATAGTATTTGTTCATTAATATGTTAACATTTTATCTTTTTCAATTCAGGTAGGGGAGAGGGGGTGTGTCTCAGTTACTTATCAGTTAATAGACTCTTCTTGTTGATAGTTTTCAAAGTTAAAAAAAATCTTTATTTGTTTGGGTACATAAAAAAGAGATTTTCCCGAACAAAAATTGAAATCTTACAAGATTAATGGAAATAAGGCAAACTCTGGGAGATATGATTTTGAAAGCTATTTTTAGCCTCGCGGAACATTAGGATATTGATTGATTACAGGATTTGTTCCTACTTTCATGCAGTATATTATCACAATAAAATGTACCCAAAAAATGTGCATACGTCTAGATAAGACAAAATACGTTGTTTTACGGGCCACTAAGCCATCCGTACTGCCCACATATGCTCTTAAATCGTATTAGTCCTGCACCTCAACAATGACAATGTTTTTTGGCTCGAATCGCTCGCGGAACATGCTATTTACAGTATCATTTTTCAATATTGGGACAGTTACGTAGGCATGGTCGCCATCTATGAGTAATTTAACTCTTTCATAGTTACGAGAATCTCTTGGATCATCGTTATAAGGAAGATTCGCTCTAAGAGCCATGAATGGATACAAACGTCTAAGCATCACTATTCCAATGATGTACTCGCGATCATCATCTGTTTCTGCATCGTAACAACGTGGTATTAATTCGAGAGTTATATCTGGATTTAATAAACTTTCGAAGTGGTT
>JAABKJ010007545.1:244156954-244239360 GCA_011634705.1 Andricus grossulariae | reverse complement strand
GAAGAAATTTCGTATCACATTTTTCACCGAAGAGCAAGTTTCTCTCTCAAGGTCAGTTAGTCGAATTCTTTGTCGTTTATGATTTTTCTAATTTGGGCAACTACAAACACACCTTCTTTGATCTTCGCTTCACTTAATCTTGGGTTTCGCTTCATAAACAGGAATCCATCTCCACTTTTGTCCATTGCCTTTACGAAGTTTTTCATTATTTCAAGTTTGATATGCAAGGGTTTTTCTTTCGGGCCAAACTTTTTGAACTTAATGCTTATCTCTGACACGACTGTCCCAGTAACACAACAAGCAGCAAAATTTCGTGTATCCTTGCAATCCAAGTAAAATTCCAATTACTTTAAAGTCACCGCATATGCACCACTTAAAGAGATTGTTATTAATTTTATTAAGAAGTAACTTCATCACGTCGTAACATTCTTTCATATGGGTTGCATGAGCCACAGGTATAGATGGAAACTTATTATCATTATGCAGAAGAACGCATTTCAAGCTAATTTCATTTGAATCTAAAAATAAACGCCATTTTTCTATTTTGTGCTCATGCCCAAGTGCTTTCATCAATCCATCCACATCTTTGCAGTATACGAACCTGTCTTCTGTGACACAATATTTTCTTAGGCCTTTCTCTCGATTGCAGTATGTAGTTTTTACACCAGCTTCTAGTAAATTCTTTTTCTCTAATCGAGAACCTAAGATTTCCGCTTTTTCTTCTGATAAATTGAGATCTCCTAAGTCGTTTAGTTCAAGCTAATTAAATAAAACTGGCATCCCTTTATAACGCTTACTTTCTGGTGCATCTTCATCAGAATTTGGTTCTTTACCTTCATTATCTAAATTATTCTGTTGTGCACATATAGTCCTATAAACAGGTTTTGTTGAAGACGAAACTTCAGGGTACTCAAAGTTTGTGGTAGTTGTTGCTCTGTGCCCTGATACACTTTATATATTACAAAAGTAACAATCAGTGCTGTGGCTTACTGGTTCCCTCCAAAACATAGGTGTAGTAAATGGAAGATTTGGATAATTTTTACGATTTGCTAACCTTCGTTTAGTCGCACATGTCCTACAGCAAATGTTAGGTACATAATTCTTATCTGAGTCTATAGCTGCAATATTAAAGTATACCTTCCTTAACTCCACCTGCGAATCTCTCCCTTTTGTTACTTGGAACAAAAACACCACATACATAACAAAGTTATTGGGATCGTTTTTACAAGTAACTAATGTCTTGTAACCACTGGTAGCCATTTGACCAACACCAAAAGACCCAGCGGAAATCTCTTAATGTAGGGAAGGCTGTTGCTCATTTGTCGATCCAGCCCCTCTATCTAAAACGTCAAACGTGGCCTGTTGATTGGTGGTATCGTCAACCCCACCTTGATGATGCGTATGACCTACCATGATGGCGTGGATTTTACCGAGGATCTTAGCCAGACAAATTTTCACACAACAATTAAGTTGCAAATACCTTGTCGAAAAAAGGTGCTGGAGACATACGGATTCCAGATTTGAATTCAACGCAAAAAAGTACTTCGGAAATGATGTGTGATGATGATGGTGATGATGATGATGCTTAGGTCGTTTTTGTTTACCAGTGTAATGGCTAATGAATTCATTCGTATTGCAATCCAAAGTGTTTCAGTTTTTACTCTTCATGGTGGGCTAAGGCGTCCACTTTTAATATAAAGGTAAAGACCGCTATTCTATAATACTGCAGAAATAAATGGATAATAATAAATACAATACAAAAAGTAATAAATAATAACGTAGGGGCGGCCCTGGAGGCACCGCTGGGGTACTTAGCATGTGGGATGCTGGTGGTGGAGAGCTGCTAGATTGTCAGGCATGTGTCACAAATAAAAAAACTAGCCGCAACAGAAATATCGTTGAAGAACATCGACTGGAATATAGCAATGAATAAGGAATTGATGCTCCTTAATTACAAAAGCGGGAAGGTTGATTCTAAAAGCGAGAAGGGATACAAATCAAAGACGAAGTTTGCTGCAAAGCATCCTTTACACAGAACTTTGCAGAAAGACATCTCATCACTAGGGTGAAGAAAATCAGGAATAATCTAATTATCTCAGGAGAATGAGCTATGGAGATTGAACGATAGGTTGATTCGGCTTGGAAAAACGTCAATAATGAACATCAGTTAGAGGAAGCTGCACCAGAAGATCAAGCAGAGTTCGGTGAAACAACATAACATCATCGTGTTCTTGATGTTCCTGCGGAACCTCATGATGATCCACTACCACCACATCCTCCAGAGGCATTCATCCTAATTTAACCAGAGACAGAAGTAGAGGTGCCACAACGAAGAAGGCGATCAAAACATGAAGAGAAAATTATCGCCTCTTCTCAATCAAATATCCGGGTTTAACCACAATAATAAAGGAATAGAATCAAGAAGACCAACAATACCTAATATCTATCAACAGATTACTATCCACTGTTGAAATAGCTACCATTAAAATAGAAGTTAAACAGCAGCCTTCATCTGATGAACTTCTTCTGGAAGTTTCGAATAACGAAAACCTAATTGAAGCTGAAGGCATAGATGCTACGGATAATGAAGAGCAAGTACCGAATCCACCACAACCACATCTTGACCTTAAGGCGCTTCCTCTGGCTTGATTGACTTATTTTTTTTTTTTTTTTTGTTATTTTGACATCCTTTATGAGAAAGCAAAATATTTGCTAATTAATCATAATGAGGATGGAAAGTAATCAAATGAGCACCATAAAATTATAAATAGAAACAAAGTGGAAACACCCTATATTGATTTCGCAGCTAGTTAATATTTTTTTCTCGAAAACAATTAGTTAGAGAAAATATTGAATTTGTTTTGGTGATATCTAAGTTTTTTGGCATTGAATATAATGCAATTAAAAATATACTTGAAATTATGCAGATATTATTATATTTACCAACAGGATAAGTGAAAATCGCTAAGGCGAAACACAGAATTCCAATCCCGGACCTCATTTTCTTAAAATAAAAAAACCCTCATATGAAGATATTCGATATTTGTAAAAATAATGAATATTTTTCAAAATGTTACAGTTTTTCACACAACTGGCTATCTCAATTGTCGTAATAAATTATTTATATTGCATAACTCTTTTTATCAAATGCTAAATTCACAAAAATAATTTAGATTTATGAGATTAGTATGTACAGTTTAGAAGAAACGAATTGCGTTTTGGAAGGATCAGTATTTGTTGAAAATGATGATAATATCTTATCTTTTTCATTTTTAGCCACGGTTAGGGGTTTTTACCTTATATGATTTTTATTACAAGTTTATTTATAGAATTTTTTTGGGTAACTTTTTGTTAATTTCAGAGCAATTGAATTCAATAAAGGAATAACTCATATTTTACATTAACATGACTAAAACATATTTGGAACATTTTTATACTTCTGAAGAAGTGAAATAAACAAAGTAGGTCAACTTTTACCACACAGTTGAATTTTAAATTAAAGAAGAATTATTTACGACAAAATAGTTGAATTTTCAATCAAAGAGATGAATTTTCAACCAAAAATATGAATCTTCAAAAAAAAATTATTTCTTAAGAAAGTGGTCAAACCAAAATTTTGAAACAAAATTGTTGAATCCCCAAGCAAAGAAGAGTAATTTTTAAACAAACAGTTGCATTTTAATCCAAGAATGATGAAATTTCTAAACTAAAACAAATGAATTTTTTTAATTGAAGATACAGTTTTAAAAAACAGTTGAATATTCATTCAAGAAAGATTTAGGTTTAACTATCCAACATTACATTATAAAAGATAAATTTTAAATCAAAAAAAGAAATTTAAAAAAATAGTCGAATTTTCACCTATGCTAAGTTGATTTTTCATTCACCATTCCAATATAAATTGATTTAAACTCATTCATTAAATTTCTCTAGAAAAAACGCTCAGATCCCTAAAAAATTTTTAAATCCCTTGAAATCCCTTGAAATTTTATATATCTCTTAAAATCCCTTGAAATCTTCGGAGATGGTAAAAATCCATTTAGAAAAGTGTAAATCATTCAAAAGCCTTTGAACATTAATTGAATTTAACTTATTCTATAAAAATGTTAAAACGCCGTTTAAATCTCCAGAAATCTTGGAAAAGTCTTGAAATCCTTCAGGATTAAATAAAGTCCTTCAAATCTGGTGAAATTTCTTGAAATACCTAGAAATCCCTTGAAATCTTCAGGATCTCTAGAAATTTCTTTAAATTTTATGTTATTTAAATTATTTTCTAAAGCTCACTAGAAATCCCTTGAAATTTTTGGAAATTCTACAAAATTGTTTAAAATCCCTTGAAATTTTTTATATCTCTTAAACTCCCTTGAAATCTTTGGAGATGGTAAAAATGCATTTAGAAAAGTATAAATCATTCAAAAGCCCTTGAATATAAATTGAATTTAACTCATTATATAAAAATTGTAAAAATCCGTTTATATCTGCAGAAATACCTTAAAATCTCTTGAAATCTTTAGAATCTCTAGAAATCCCTGGAAATTTTTGTAAATTCTCCGAAATTTTTTCAAGTACCTTGAAATTTTGTATATCTCTTAAAATCCCTTAGAATCGCCTAAAATCCCTTGAAATCTTTGGAAATAATAAAAATTCATTTAGAAAAGTAAAAATCATTTAAAAGCCCTTGAATATAAATTGAGTTTAACTTATTCTATAAAAATTGTAAAAAGCCGCTTAAATCTTCAGAAATCTTGGAAATCCCTTGAAATCCTTTAGGATTCGATCAAATCCTTTAAATCTTATGAAATTCCTAGAAATACCTTTAAATCCCTTGAAATCTTTAGAATCTCTAGAAATCCCTTGAAATTTTTGGAAATTCTACAAAAAAATTTGGAAGTACCTTGAAATTATGTATATCTCTTAAAATCCTCTATAATCGCCTAAAATACCTTGAAATCTTTGAAGATAATAAAAATCCATTTAGAAAAGTATAGATCATTCAAAAGACCTTGAATATAAATTGAATTTAAATTATTTTATAAAAAATTTTAAAAGCCGCTTAAATCTCCAGAAATCTTAGAAATCCCTTGAAATCTTTTAGGATTAAATAAAATCCCTTATATCTGGTGAAATTCCTTGAAATACCTAAAAATCCCTTGGAATCTTTAGAATCTCTGGAAATTTCATTTTATTTAAATTATTTTCTAAAGCTCACTATAAATACCTTGACTTTTTTGGAAATTCTACAAAATTCTTTGAAATCCCTTGAAATTTTGTATATCTCTTAAAATCTCTTAAAATCTTTGGAGATGGTAAAAATCCAGTAGGAAGAGTATAAATCATTCAAAATCCCTTGAATATAAATTGAATTTAACTTATTCTATAATTAATTTTAAAAGCCGTTTAAATCACCAGAAATCTTGGAAATCCCTTGATATCCTTCAGGATTCGATGAAATCCTTTAAATCTTGTAGAGTTCCTTGAAATACCTGAAAATCCCTTGAAATCTTTAGAATCTCTAGAAATCCCTTGAACTTTTTGGAAATTCTACAAAATTCTATGAAATCCCTTGAAATTTTATATATCTCTTAAAATCTCTTGAAATCCTTGGAGATGGTAAAAATCTATTTAGAAATGTATAAATCATTCAAAAGCCCTTGAATATAATTTGTTCTTTAAAGCAGAAACCCTTGGTACAGGGACCCTCTATCCGCAACCCGAGGACGCGTTCGGTGGCTTTGTCATAGGCCCTTCAGCTCGATTCCTGAGGAATCAAAACCGAACCGAAGGGGGCTCGTATATATATGTAGAGGTAATAACGAAGTAATTATTATAATAAATTCCGGAGTAAATAAGAGGTATATTTATATAGGTAATTTCGTTTTATTTTGTTATTTTATTCACAAGTCTTCAAAATAATGGGCGAAAATCGTATTTTGAAAATAACTGAAACATAGCCTTTTTCAATATTTTCGAAGCGTTATTAAAATTGCTTAGTTAATTTTTTTTTATTAAAACATAATTTGAGCCCTTTTTGCAATTTTTTTGATGCTGAAATATTAAAAATTGCACTTTGAAATTTGTCGCTTTGGAGATTTTGTTCATTTTTGGACATGAATATCTTGTAAGGAGAAAAATGAAAAAATCCAGTTCAAGTTGGCCGAATAGTAATTCAAAATTCAAATTTCTCGCTGTCGAATCACAAAAGCAAAGCTCGACTTAGTTGATTCCTCGTTTAAACAAACCTAAAAATAGTTAAATTTAGAACAATTTAGAAAATTACTGTGTCAGTAGTAATGTGATGAATTTCAAAGTACAAGTTTTAATAATTTGTTATAAAAAAAATTAAAATGAGGACTCAAATTCTAAAAAGTCTAATGAAAAATGAATCTTATGAGGTAAGTTTTAATTTTGAATATTAAACACTGTGATTTTAATAATGTTTCGAAAGTGTTAATAAATGATCGTGTTTTAATTATTTTTATTATTCAATTTTCGCCTATTATTTAGTATTAAAGTGACTTTTGCTCATCTTATATAAAAGTTTGAACTATTTGAAGTCTGTTCAATCATTCTGATTTCATTCAATTTCATTTTTACTGGCAGAATTTTACTTTTCTTAGTTCTATAATGCCCATGAAGGTGACATAAAAAAAAGTAATTCAATACATTGATGAAACTAATAAGTTTCGAAAACATTGATAATGATTAAAGTTACAATTTTTTTAATCAGTCCGCAACCGACTTCGACGAAATAAAATGGTATAATCCAATAATTATTTTTTATTGTAAAAATGATTTATTTATCACTTTACATACATAAATTTAGCATACTTTGTAATATACATATATATTAAGCATTAGGGGCGTTCAAAAAAAAGAAGCCTGTATTCCAACTTGTATCTTCAATTTTGTCGAGGATTGTGTGTTTATTTCTTTTGCGTTAAAAATGAAACACGTTGAAGGAGGAATGACTTGGATAATATTTAGAGATTTTTATAGTGAATTTTTTTGTTTTTACAGACAATAAGTTATAAAGAAGCATCTTATATATTCTGTATAATTTTGTGTTATGACTCAAAAGAAACAAGGAATTCGAAATCAAGAACAATCACTAGGTGTGTGTCATTGGCTAGATATTTAGTAATTTTTTGCATTTTTTTGTTCGTGGAAGTTTCATTAAAAAAATGTTTTACTGATAATTAATTTATGGAGAACAATTCACTTCATCTTGTAAAACAACGTATTTATTTATAAGAATTCGAAATTTTTCATTTTCATCGAAAATGAAACAAGATACAGATGTCCACTTGGATACCAAGAATTATTTGAGGCTTGTCGATCAATTTTAAATTTAATTGTAAAGAGGGGTTAAGACAAAGGTTAAAATATTATTTTAATGAAAAATTGATCATAATTTCAAATTTTAGACATATATTCGCAGTTTTGTATTCATTTTATAGACAAAAAGTAACACCATTTGTTTTTATATTAGAATAAGTTCTTTTCCAGAATTAAAATAAGTCAAAAGAATCTGAAAAATTTATTAAATGACAACAGTCTAGTGTCTCGGGTACTTTAAGAATTTGAATTCTCACAATTATTATATATATATAAATTATTATTCTAGCAAGATAATATTTTCGATTAAATGGATAAGCATACACCTGAAATGAGCATTTATAATTTCACCATGTGACTTTAATGCCAGCTTACCACATACCTCCATCATTCTTGCCTCCACACTTTCCATAATTTCATTTACCATCATTCCTCATTAACTTTGCCATTCTTTTCCTCCATTACGTGAATAATAAATCAAACTTGCTTCGCCACTTTACGAAAAGGGGATTTTATTAAATAAGTGAAATTATTGAGAAGGTGGGAAGGTAACCACTATAAAATAATGAACAGCCCTGATAAAACAAATCTGTATATAATGTTGCCCATGTGGAAATTGGCCCAGCTTAGCCCAACTTACAATTGGGCCCCAACTGGGTAGCCCAGATAACAAAAACTGAAATTAATCAACAGATTATGTTAATTATATGATTAAGTGGATGCAATCCCACCCGAATCCTGAAACTTTTCCAATTATTCTGAATTTTCATTTATCAAAATTTATGTTGAATGTATGAATCTAGCACTAATATTTCATTTATGTAAATGAAAATGATTCTTACATTATAACCTTACATAGTGAATGAATAATTTACGAATATAACTTGTTTATTATATTTTGTTGGTGATGTTAAAGTACATTAATTTGCTGAAAAACTATTTTTTTCTCTCATCCTTAAGAGGAACTTCTGACCATCAAATATTGTTCATACACTAAAATTTTTCTTTTAACATTTAAGTTTATAATATATTTTACATATTGTATTTTTCATATACTTAAAATAATGAAACTATTCTCGAATTAGATATAAGTTCTAAATTAAAATCGAAATTTCCTAAAAGCGACGAAGAGATCAGCAGAGTATAGTAACATTTTCAATTAAAACAACAATAAATAAACATTTCTTTAATCTTAGCATTTCGTTCAAGCTTCCGTTAAATTAGGTTATTTTCACAAAGTTCGTTCACTTTTTTCTAGTAAAAATAAACAACTGAGCTGACTGTTGGAAGAGACTGAGATAGAGGTCAACAGGAATAACAGGATGCTAAAAGTTCTTAAATCATAAAGCATCAGCGTCAACTTAAAAAAAAATAAGAACAAATACTTATCATTTATTATTTTCAACTTTATGAATTCAATAATTGTACCCTTTTTGTATTAAGTGGGCATAAAGTGGGCTGCCCAACTAAGGCCCAGCTATTTACCTCAATCTGGGCATTCGTTAGGCTCACCGTTACAACCCAGACAGTAGCCCAGTTGAGCAGTGATTGGGCTGCCCAATTTGGGCCCAACTATTAATTGGACAATCTGGTTGGGGCCCAGTCTGGCTCCAATTAACTTTTCCACATGGGATAGGTTTTTTTTTAGGATAAACATATTTTAATTTGAAATATCAACTATTACACTTTTCGTTGAAAATTCATCTTTTTAGGTTAAAAGTTCAACTTATTGGTTGAAAGTTACACTACTTTCTTCAAACTTAATTTTTTTGAAAATGTATGTATTTTGTTCAAAATTCAACTTTTTGGGTATGAAATTAATTTTCTTGTTTGAAAATTTAACTATTTGGTTAGAAGTGTATGTGATTTGTGAAAAATTGATCCTTTTTTGTAGAAATTAATCTTCTTGGTTGAAAATTCAACTTTTGGGTTAAAAATTGATGTATTTTGTTGAGAATTCGTCTTTTTTAGCAGAAAATTAATCTTTCGGGTTGCAAATTAATTTTTTTTTATTGATAGTTCAATTACATTTGGTTAAAAATTCAACTGTTTTGTAGATAGCTCCTCTTTTAGTTTGAAAATTTAACATTTTTAATGAATATTTTTTTCTTCATTGACTAAAAAATCTTCACTAATTGAAAATTCAACTTTTGTTAGAAATTGGTATTTTGATCTGATAATTAATCTCTTTTTTGTAAAAATGTTATCTTTCTTGCTCAAAAATGCAGCTACTTGGTTGAAAATCAATCTGCTTTGGTTAAGGATTCAACTACTTTGCTGAAAATTCTTCTTGTTCAATTCAACTATTTTTGATTTTAAATGAAAATCCCAAATCATCTTACGTTCTTTTCAGATAACCCGCAAATTAATTGACGGAAAGATTTAGGTCGGATATGTTACATATGATAAGGTTGGAGAGGAATATTGAAACTTGCGGACCCTCAGAAGGACGGATACTCGGTTCAATATTTAAGAAAAAAACTTTATTTATGCACGGCTTCTTGGTAATTCAAAATATTTTGAATGAAGTGATTGAAGAAATGAGAAAGCAGCACTCTTAATCAAATGAGGGCCTGTCCTAATGAAAGATATGGCGTAATATCAGGGAGGTACCAAAGAAGTTATTCAACAGGTTTACGAAGTGATGAGAAAACATACAATAATGGTGGCTCGCGACCAGTTGGGTACACAAAACGATTACAATATAAATAGAAATTTATAGGTCCCTCGTCGGCATCAGGTTAAAAGGTTTACGTTTATTAATTTCACTAATCCTCCCGTCAAAGTGCACGTAAAATTGGACACAAGGATGGACCAGAGATACAGGTCATCGAAGACATCTTCTTCCCCGTCTTCTTCTAACCCATCAAGTTTTTCTCTTTCCTTCCCTTTTTTTAGTCTTACTTCTTATGGGATATCTTCCTCCTGTTGTGGCCCATTAAGGAAGTATATGTATACACCTTTCAAAAATTTCAAATTTTTCACATTTTATTTGCTTGACGACGTCTTTTTGCTTGAAATTGGCATTTAAAGAAACTCGTTTGGAGGGCATGGAACACTTGGAGGAATGTCATTCAAAAATATTTCGAGGACAATTTCTGTTAGGGGTTTGAGAGAAGATATAAAATTTTTTATTACCGAATACAAATATTTTGTGAAGGAATTCTGCAGTTTATGGTTTTTAATGGAAGGAAAGGCTACAAATTAAACTCTTTTCTTTGTACTAATGAATTAGTTGCATATGGTTTACTACTTTGAATGTACAGGCAGAAGAAGAAAAATAACAGTATATGAACATTTTGTTACTTTAGATTATTTTGAGAAATAAGTTCCATTTCGAATCCATTCACAAAGGCGGATCCAGAATATTTTTCGGAGGTGGCGATTGTAAATTTTCTTCAAGAGATGTATGTGAAAGCGGGTGGGAGGCTTTCCCAATTATTTAGAATAACTTTTTAAATTGAATATAATAAGACGATAAATTTTACTTTATTTATATTTTCAAATTATATTGTTCACAATTCACATTCATAAAAAACTTGAAAGCACTTCCATGTTTGAGAACGTTCATAAATTGCGTAAAGTATTTTGGATGTGTTGAAGGGGGGGGGGGGGGTGTAGGACTATGATTTTTCTATGTTGTCTTACATGAGATACAATTTCTGTGACAAAAATTTTTCTTCTTACGTTCGAAATATAACTCCTTGGTTGAGAGTTGAACAACTTTATTAAAAATTCATGTTTTTGGTTGAAAACTCAAAATTTTGGAAAATGAACTTTTTTCATACATTCATATTTTCGGGTTAAAAATTCGTGTTTTTGGCTTGAAAATTCAACTATTTGGTCAAGATTTTTTTGTTAGTAAATTCATCCTTTTGACTTTAAATTCAAGAAGTCGGTTACAAATTTATGCATTTTGTTAAAAATTCATCTTTTGTGTTAGTAAATGTTTTTTTTGTTTGTTTAGAAATGCAACTTTTTGGTTGAAATTAATCTGTTTTAATTGAGGATTCAAGAATTTTGTTGAAAAATCGTCTTTTTGGTTAAATTCAAATGTTTTTTGTTTAAAATAAAAATCTTTTTCTTTTTTGTATGTATCAACTATTATATTTTTTATTGAAAATATATCTTGTTAGGTTGAAAATTCAACTCCTTGGTTGAAAACTGATCTTCTTTCTCAAAAGTTCTTTTTTTTGTTGAAGATTCACACTTTTAGTCGAAAATTCATCTCTTCGGTTGACATTCCATATTTTCGGGTAAAAAATGCAACTGTTTTGTATAGAAAATTCGTCTTTTTATCATGAAAATTTAACAATGTAGTAGAAAATTCAACTGTTTTGTTCAAAACTATTTGGTAAAAATGTTTATTATTTGTTGAAAGTTCGCTTTTTTCTTGGTAGAAAATTAATCTTATAGGTTGAAAATTCAACTATTTGGTTAGAAATGTATGTATTTTGTTAAAAAGTCGTATTTTTAAAAAATAATCTTCTTGGTTGAAAATTCAACTATTTGGTCAAAAATGTGTGTATTCTGTTGGGAATTCATCCTTTATACTAGAAAATTAATCTTCTTGGTTAAAAAGTCATATTTTTTTCTTGAATTTCTACAATTTGGATAAAAAATTTGTTCATTGCTGACTGAAAAATCTTTATTTGTTGAGGATTCAAGTATTTTTGTGAAAATTCGTCTTTTGGTTCAATTCAACTGTTTTTCATCTAGAATGGAAATCTCTTCTTGGTTAAGATATCAACTATTACACTTTTTGATCTGAAATCATCTTATTTGGATGAAAATTTGCAACTACTTGTTTGAATATCACACGACCTTGTTAATTCATAAGAAACAATAAAATTGTATGACCCCCCCGCCCATCAAATCTTTTTACGTTATTTTTGGATGACCCATAAATAAATTCACGGAATAAATTTAGTCAAGTCCACATTTTTCAAAATTTTGTTTATTTGTGAATAATTAACACTTCCGTGCTAATGTGGATACTTACACAGGAATAAAATTAATAATTTTTAATTTTTTTTTAGATTTTCGAAGCAATTTTTTTTTAATTCTAACCTAAAATATGAGTTTCACATACAGGAAAAGAAACTTCCGGGAGAGACTTTTGAGCATAATTCAGCACCTTTAAAATGAAATATTGATTTCTATTCATAATTTTTAGATTCGTCAACTTAATAGAAAATATCTACATAAGCATTGAAAGAATTTCTTTGTTAATTCTTAGTTAAAAAGTTATTCGATATAAAAATACTGGCTATATTGCTTGCAATTTTTCCTTTTTTTTAATTCATAATTATAAACAACAATTTTGTTAACTTTATAAAATATAAAAACTTTGGATATGGCTTATGAATTAGAGAAATATGACATAGAAATAAAATTAAATATTCATAGTGTATTATAACAACCAATAGGGCCGATCAAATATAAATGAATACACACACATATCATTTCAATTTGAGAAGCAAAAATAATAAACAAGGGCAAACATAAACATAAACAATTCAAAATTCGACTACTATAAAAAATGTCCTATCTACTTATCGCTGGGAATTGATGGAAAGAACGGCCTATCACCTTAAAGAGGTTTTGTCTGAAGTAATCCACAAATCGATACGTATTAGTTTCCTCTTTATGTCACACATCAATAACGCTTGAATCGACAAATGAAGTAGCCATACGGTTTTTCAAAAAGGATCAAGAACATTATTCAATGACACACTGGAGCTTATGCCTATAATTTAAAGAGAATGTTGTACTATATAAAACTTTATATACTACCATATTATCCAAACCATTAATTACTGTAAAATGATTAACATATCCAGAAACGCTAATTGAAACACTTAAACAAAATTACAATTTAACACTCATAGTGTCGCTCAATCGTCATCTGATTCAAGTTTCCGGCTCCCTTCATTTCACGACCCCACACTCTAGCCTTAGTCACATGACGAGACGTGACGACAAGAATATGTCTCCATCGTGTTCCATAAGCGGGAACAATAATTTAAATTCAAAATTGACATTTTACAGCATAAATAATTCTAAAAATTCTTTCGTCAATAATTTCTCAATTTTGGTTTGCCAATTTGTATATGGAGACATGCCACCGAGTGAAAATTAGAGCTATATTTTAATTTCCCATTTCTAAAGCAAAGCAACTAAAATTTTGAATCTATTCTAAAAACTACTTTGATGTAAATATCTTATCCTATTGTTATTTAAAAAAATCTATTAAATCGTGGAAATGGGTAAAATGACCGGGACTAAAATTTCCTAACTTTTTGACAATGACCCATATAAACTAAAGAAATGCAGGACTTGTTTACATTTGAGAGTGATTCGATGCTACAAACAATAACTTTCAAGAAATTTATACGAATTAAACATTTTTTGAATCTCTGAAAATAAGAAATTTGTAGAAGGCATTTTCGCTCCGTGAAAATAAAATGTAAAAAATCGCTATTCTCTGAAATTTAAAAAAAAACTCGAAAATGTTAACTTTTTCCGTAATAAATATAATATGTCAAAATTTTAGCCATTTTGTGGGGTTTTTAATTTCACTTTATCTATAGGAGAAAATCTCTTTTTATGGACCTCATAAACTGAAAAAATATTGCAAAACCTTTCGTAAATTATCCTAATATTTTTGTATCTTTCAGTACACTGAGTCTTTCAGTACACTACCATTTATCCAAGCGGACCTATGACCTTTTTATTAATTTAGAAGTTATTTGAATTTTCAACAAAAAAGTCAATTTCTAACCATAATCAGTCTTAAACCAACAATTAACTAGTTAAATTTTCAGTTTTAAAAATAACTTTTCAACAAACAAATAAACTAATTTCTATCCAGTTAAACTAAACCCAAAAAGACGAAATTTTAAGAAACTAGTTTAATCCTCAGCCAAAAAGATGAATTTTCTACAAAAAAAAAAAGCATTTTCAATAAAATAGTTCAATGTTCGAATAAAAAACTGACTTCGACAAAATAGTTGGATTTTTACAAAGTTTAGTTCAACTTTCAACCAAAAAGATGAATTTTTTATCAAGAAGATTCTTTTTCTACAAAATAAGATAATTTCCCATCAAAATACATCAATTTTAAACCAAATTAATGGATTTTGAAGTTTAAAAAAATTCTAATGACGAGACGGAACTTTTTTCTTCTTTCTGTTGTTTCGTCAGATAATTATTTTTAATAATAATTGTGAAAAACTAAAAAAAATTATTTCCCAAATTCAATTAGTTTTTAAGAAATAATTCGTCGTAAGTTGGGCAAATATTATTGGAACTGGTTGAAACTTTGATTAACACACGAAATATACCCTAGCGATGCCTGAAAACTGAAGAAAAAAGTTTTTCCGGCAAAAAGTATCGAAGGAACTTTAGAGTTGAAACAACTATCAGTGAGACATTTGTTCCTCACTATTAAATGAGATTTTTGAAAATTTTCGAATCGATTCATTGAAAATTGGTGGAAAGATGCATTCTACAAGAAAGCATGCGACGCCGCCAACGACGATCAGTGACGAGTACGCTGCCCGATGGTGCTTTCTTGTAAAATGGATATTTCCGCTAATTTTTAATGAATCGATCTGAAAATTTTCAAAAATCTCCCTTCAATAGTGAGGCGAAACTGAAAAAAAAACGGAGTTACCAATCTGTCTCAATTTGCAATTACAAATTATTAAACAATAAGCCAATTTTAATTCTTTCTTCCGTTTTTAGGCATCTCTAGAGTATATTTCGTGTGTTAATCAAAGTGTCAAACAGTTTCAATAATATTTGCCCAACATACGACGATTTATTTCTAAAAAAGTAATTGAATTTAGGAAATAATTTTTTTCAGTTTTTCATAATTATTATCAAAAATACTTATCTGATGAAAAAACAAAAAATAGAAGAAAGTTCTGTCTCGTCATTTTCTACAAGGCTATAATAACAAAAATTAATTTTCTGACTTTCAAAATTTCCGTCCAACGAGATGTTTGGACAATCCTTTTACCATGTTCGCGAGCTCGGCGAGTTATTCGATCCGAACGCTCAATTGTTAACTAAATAGTTTGATTCTCTTCCAAATTGTTAAATTTTCAAGTAAAAAAGACAAACTTTCTACAAAACACTTGCATTTTAAATCCGAGAAGATGAACACTCAATGAAACATGAAATAGGTAATATTTCAATCAAAAAAGATTTTTATTTGACATAAAAAATAGTTGAGTTCAACCAAAAAATACTATTTTCTAAACAGTTGCATTTTTAACCCAAAAAGATAAAATTTTGAACAAAATAATTGAATTTTCAACCCAAAACACAAGTTTTCAATAGAACAGTTAAATTTTCGACTTCTAATTCTCTAAGTAAAAAATATAATTTTAAACAAAATGGTAAAGTTCTCAACCAAAGAGATGAATTTCTAACTAAAATGTTGAATCTTAAACCAAAAAGAGGATTTTTAACCCAGTAGATCAACTTTCAATCACGTAGTTGAATTTTCCCCCAAAATCTATGAATTCTCAGGAAAAAATTCAATAGGTAATATTTCTATCAAGCAAGATTTTCATTTAAATAAAAAGCACGAGAATTCAGCCAAAAAATATGAATCCTCAACTAAACAGTTGAACTTTTAACCAAACAATATGCATTTTTAACCAAAAGAAAAATTATTTTTGCACCAAAAAGATGAATTTTAAACTAAAAAGAAGCGAATTTCAACGAAATAGTTAAATTTTTTACCACAGAGAGGAATTTACAACAATAAAAATAATTTTTAACAAAGTGGTTAAATTTCCAACCAAATAGTAGAATTTTAAACCAAACGAGATGAATTTCGAACTATAAATATAATAGTAGACTTTTCAACCAGAAGTAATAAACTTTCAACAAAAATAGTTGGATTTCCTTATTGGGTTATTTTAATTAAGTTTGTATTTAAGCGAAGAAAAGTGGTGAGAAAGGTGATGTTTCTTGAAACTAAGGGGAAAAGAGGAATTCTTTAAAAAAGGGGAAAAGAGTGTAATATAATGGAAAGAGTGGAAAGTCTACGTCTTTCGCAAAATTCGCAAACTTTGTTGAAATTTATCACCAGAGAACGTACTAATCTTTGCATAAGTTACTAAAGCTACTTCCAATTACCATACCCCTCCTCTGATTATAAAACTTAGTTTTTGTAAATATTACGTTCGTTCCGCAACACTGCTCCGACACAGGTCGCTGATCAATCTCTCTGGCAATCACCCCAGGCGAAGAGCTTCGCGAAGTCATCATGTACGCAAACTTACTGATGATCCCATATTAAGATCCATATACTCTTATTTACTCTAATCACGTCTACTAAGTAAAGCTCTCCACGCGGGCCCATCAGTAGCCAAGGTCTTTCTTTTCAGGCACTTCTCACTCCAATGACTCCAGTGACTCTTAATCACACATTTCTTCTAGACTATTTTTCTTCACACTTTCTTGTTCTGTCATACGAACATAGCTTCCTTTACGTCCATACATCTTCTCATGCAAGCTCTCGTGTTTATGTGGCTTTTTATATCTTGTCGCCTTAGAGTCTCATTCACGCATTCTCACCATTCTTTCAACGATCTGCCTCTGGGTATGATACTATTCACTTTACCTAATTATACTTATTTCGTCAGTCATTCTCCTTTCATTCTCTCAACATGATCGAACCATCTCAAGAAATTTATTTTACTTTTGTCAAACAGTGTTCCGTCTACACCACATTCTTTGAGAATCCCCTCATTACTGACTATGTCTATTAGCGTTTTAGGGCATATATTCCGCAGGAATTGCATGCCAAGCGTGTTAACTTTACTCTTATCCTTTTCTTGGTAGGTCAAGATCTTGCTATCGTACATCACAGTGGGTGGAAGTACATAATTATATGTATAGTTCAATTTTAGCTTTATTTGTAATATTTTTGCTTCTAGTAATGACTCCTATACTCCTACACATCTATCTTTCCGTCAATAGTAAATAAACTTCCAGGATGTTATAGAATGCCATTTGCCCTTGATGAAAATTGAGCCTTAATTGATATCGCTTTTGAAAATTGAAAACCCTTTGGCAACGATTTATATATCCCATCGGGTAGATTCCAGAAAATATCATTAATTTAATTCGGAAGTTCATTTGAGATAAGGTCAGCACTTTAAAAATAGAATTTGAAGAGTCCCAATTTGTTTCTGAGCTGTTCGCATACGATTATTGTGAAAATGGATCCTCTGGGTGGTAATCGTTGATATCTCGAGCGCCAGATCTGGGAGAAGCGTGAACAAGGATCCAGCACGGTGTTTTAATTAATCTGGACATTCCGAGGCGATGGGGCGTGAATCACCCTGTAAATAATCGGTCCTCGCTATCTTAACGTTATTGAGCGCTGGTACCTGCTCTTCCACGCCTTGAGCATTCACACACGAGATTAGGTTATCTGTTCTTCGTTCCTTGGGAGGCTGGTTAGCACAAGTACCTGGTGCTCAGGTAGATACATTTATGAGGATAAGCCTAAATTTATCTCGTTTTCAAAACAACCATTTTCCCTCCTACAATCAACACATCCTTCTGCACAAAGACACATTATATGTCCTTTTAAATGCAAAAATCTGGTTAATTCTCATTTGAGCATTTTTTAATCAATTCTAGTGGACTTTCGACACCCTAGACTCGTTTTATCGTCTTTCCTCAACACAGTGTCATCGTTGCAGAAGCTTTTTGTTTATTTAATTTTATTTATCTCTCCTCTTGAAGATATATTTTCAATTTGAGATAGGTATTTTTAGTTTAAAAGAAAGGTGTCTTATCAAGCGGTTTTTTTGTACAAGTTTATAAATGTACAATTCAAATAATTTTTGGGAATGAGTCAAGGATTTTATGATCACTTTTGAGCGTTAACACAGTGAAAATTTAGATTATACACTGGGAAAAATCAGTCAAAGCGCCTACAAAAAAGGGTTTCGTAGCCTATTAAGACATAATTAAGTCATTTAAACCTCCCTGTTCTCTATATCCCCCTACCCCCCTACATTTCACTACTCTTGCTACATTCTTCTACTTCTCCTCACACTTCAACCTTCGCTTCCCCTCCCTTTCTCCACTGCTTCCTCATCTACTTCCCCCTCTCCTGACTTCAAGTCGCGAGTTGTGAGTTGTGAGTTGCGAGTTGTGAGTTGCGAGTTGCGAGTTGTGAGTTGTAAGTTGTGAGTTATGCGTTATGAGTTATGAGTTGTGAGTTTTGAGTTGTAAGTTCCCCTCACTTCCCCTTCTCGGAAAAAAGTACACGAGTGGATGCAGAGCACTCGGCTCCCGAACATTGCCCCCCCCCCCCCTCCATCGACGCACGGCTCTTCCATGGTTCATTCCAATCGTTCCAATTCCAGGATACTTAGGTCGTTCAAAATACATTCATGGCAATGTTACGGTATGCTAAGGTGGAAAGGACACTTTCCTGGCTTGCGAAAATTAAACCCTCTGTACCTGAATTAAGCCCTGCTGATTTGAGAAAAGCAAAAGTTTGTTCCTTCGACAACAACTGTTTTTCTACATTCCTGTGAAAATTTTCGTGCATTTTCTTGTCGAATAGCTCTTCATGGAATTTTTCAAATTCTGCTTTCATTACTTCGGCTTTCAGAAGTAAAGCATCTAGATGGAGTAACGCACTTTCTTCACTTCTGACCTTAAAATTCAGGCCGAGGGACTCAGCTGCCTGCTCCGCGGCTATATATATATATATATATATGTATAATTACAAACAGAATTTGAAGTGGTTTTTATATGGATTTACGAATAGGACTTTTCTGAATACGCGCTAAGTATCTACCTCTATATGGATCCTTCCAAGACGTATTCTATATGGAACTGCAAAAATAACTTGAAGTGGTTTCTAAATGGATATACAAATAGGATTTTTTATCATCGCGCAAAGTCGCTACCTCTATATGGATTTATATGTATGCTCTTAACATGCAATCTGTATGGAATTACAAACAGGATTTGGAGTGGTTTCTATATGGATATATAAATAGGACTTTTCTGACGACGCGCTAAGTACTTACCTCTATATGGATCTATATGGATCCTCCCAAGACGTATTCTATATGGAAGTGCATAAATAACTTGAATTCGGACTGAGTTCGGAATAGCTCGGAATAAATCGGAATGAACTTGCGTCATTTAACGGATTCAAATAGAATGGAAATTTTATTCCAATCAAAGCGGGATCATTCGGACTGACTGCGGAATGGCACGGAATCATTCTGAAAGAACTTGCGCCCTGCTACGGAATCAGACGGAATAGAATTGTCATTCTTATGCATGCTGAATCATTCGGACTGAGGGAAGAATGGCACGGAATCATTCGGAATGAGCTCGCGTCATGCGGTGGATTCATATGGAATTAACAATTTTCGCTACAGAATCACTCGAACTGAGAGTGAAACGCAACGGAAACATTCGGAATGAGTTCGCGTACTGCGCCGAATTCAAACGAAATGGAAATTTTTTTCAGACTGGTGTGGAATCATTCTGATTGCAGTACGGAATCATTCTGATTACAGTACGGAATCATTCTGATTGCAGTACGGAATCACACAATGCCATTTGGAATAGCGTTTCTTTATCAGACGGATTCAGAGAGAATGAAAAGTTCTTTCAGATTTGCGCGGAATCAAGCGGAATGACTGCGACAATTCGGACTAAAAAATAATTAATCGTAATCGGACAGAATCATTCGGACTGGATTTAGCTTTCCCTTAAATCTTCGAATTCGTGGAGATATGTTACGCTGGGGATGGGGGGGCATCTTAAGGTTATACATCCCCCTCCACTTAAATCACTATTCGAATCAGGACTGGGGGGGGGGTTCATCGATCAACCTCCCCCTGGATCCGCCAATATATGAATCGATCTATATGAAAAATAAAGATGGAAACTTTCTTCACGAGGATGACACTGCAGTACTCCCACAAAACCCAAAGATATTATAAGCCTAGATGCGGTACGGTGTGTCAGAGTGGGGGAACTGTATATATAGGACATAACATTTTCTGCCATATCGAAGTGCTGCCCTCACCGTACTACGAAGTCGAGCGACGGTTTTCTCGTCCTTCGTAAAATATGACGGTAAAACAGTAGAAATATTTTTTAAGGTTAGAAAAATTTGACATGTATCGCTAAACAAACACCACAATTCCGAATATAATAATGTCTAAGGACAATGTCAAACTATGTCTAGGCACACCGAAAATACATATTTGGAATAAATAATGAAAAATTAATAATGGAAAATTAATAATGAAAGAAGTACTGTTATGATGGTAATAAATAAACTGAATTTTAAGAGTTTTGGTAATACTCTCAAAATGGTAATTATGTTTATACCTAAATATTATTATAATTTATTGGTAATACTTTCATGTTTCTACAAATGATAGGTATGATATTTAAATTATAATTTTTTGTGCTTTGAAGTTTAAGTTTTATTACTAGAAGGAACCGAAATTAAGAATTGAAGAATATATAGAGTTTTTTGGAGATCTAAAGCTCGAGGCAGGTTTTTTGTACATAGTATTTTTTAAAAAAGTACAAAAAACGTTCTGGAAAATCTAATTTTTTACTTTAAAATGAAGATAAATATCTAGATAAATCAGTGCGGAACAATAATTTAATGATTAAAGTTTAAAAAAATTATTGTTTTAATTCGAAATAACAATAATTGAAAAAATATATATTTCTAAATAAAAAATTTAGGTTGAAAATGTAAATAGTATTTTTTTTTTAAATTACAAAAAATGTTCTGAAAAATCGAATCCTTAATTAAAAAGTAAATAAAAAGAAACTTCGAGATAAATTAGTGCTGATTTGAATCCTGCAAAGATTGTTTGGAAAATGTTATCAGGTTCGATGAAAATTTAGAGATAATTTTTTTTTCGTTTGAGGCACACGTGTTTCTACATTAATTTGTTCATAAAGGTTTTATAGAATTATTTTTATTTTACATTTAAACTGGAATTTAGTAAAACTTAAAATATTAAACGAAGATTTCTTTGATAAAAATATTTTATAATGGTATTTTTAATTAATAAATAATATTTATTGATAAAAAACTTTTTCAATCATTTAAATTTTACAATTTTATAATTAAGGAATATTCTAGGTCGGATATTTTATAATTGGGCAATTTTATATCAGGAATTTTATTATTCGGTGATATTATAAACTTATCAAAATTGTATTGTTTTTGGAATTTTATTGAACGGGAATGTTGCCGTATCAATAATTTTATTTTTCGGGATTTTTCAGTCGTCCCTAGAAGTACAGTAAAATTTCAGAATTTGGAATTTGCTATTTAATATAATTATTTTCTTCACTTGCGGTTTTATAATTTTTTCAAGCATGCGTGGAATTTTTGAGCATGGAAATACAGTACAAAAAATGGACAATTACATACAATTCGGCATTACATACCAAATTCTACATTTTTAAATTTGCTGTAATTCTAATTTCGACTCCTGGATCATTTCGATTTTCCTACTGTATTTTTTTTTAAATTTGATAATACAAAAATTCTATAAACCACAAGTTCTTATTTATCTTATCTCATCAAAAACCAAAATTATAAATTAAAAAATTCGCTATATGTCCAATTTTGATTTCTGGGTCTTGGCGATTTTTTTCCTAGTGCATGTGTTGATCACTCCAAAACAGAAGTGAATTAGATAGGAATCATCTCTTCGGAAATAACTGTTTAAAATCAGAAAAGAATTGAGTAGACTTTTTTGATTTCTAGGTATGTAGAAAAATTTAAACTTTAGAAAATTTAAAAACTCTGCAAACAAGAAATTTTTTAACATTTTTTCAGCGCGAATAACCGAATTGTATACAAAGATATTATATACCTTTGCTGTTTTAGTGACTTCAAATTCCAGAATTCTCAAATTTTTCAAACTTGCTATGATTTCAATTAGAAATTTCTCAGTTTTATAATAAGCACCTCTAAATATAAGTTGCTTAATGTTAAAAAATAATTGTAAAAAAATTTAATTTTTAAAGCTTCAATTCAACAACTTTAATTTTAACGTTAAAATTTGTATTTTCAGAATGCTGGCTTAAGGTTTGAATTTTCACAATTTTTGTTATAAGTTATAAGTTAGGTCGAAAATAACAAATTACAGGCCAGCGAGTGACTTTCTTACTTTTAGTCGCTTCTTTTAAAAGTCGATCAATGCTTTCCACTTTATTTTATAAATATATCTTGAATTCAACGCATCTGAATTCAATGTTTTCAACTGCATATAGATTGAAGTATACAAATGATTTTGGTTTGAAATATAAATTAATAAAAATATTGTACATATTTTTTACAATAGAAATTTATAACTTTTAAAATTTAATAATTGTAGGTCAAACATGAAAAAGTGACTAATAATTTCAAATTTATAGGGTTTCTGTTATATCTTGAACCATTTAAACCTCTGGACTTTTTAAAACTTTTTTAAAAACTTTTTCAAACACTTTTTGTGTATAAGAAATAATTTTCTTCCATCTAATAACTGTTTGAGAGTAGAAAGAAGTCAAAAGAAGCATAATTATAAAATCTGATGTTTTAATTTTGTTCTGATTTTTGTAAAAATTTAAACAATATATATTTAGTGTTCCCTCAAGGTAAATTTTGTACAAAGTGCTTGTTTCTGGATAAATTGACTTTATTATTGTTTCTGATTTCGTTCTATCACTCATGGATTGTATTTTTGATACAAAACATTGAAATCTTATTTCTTCATGTTTATAAAGTAATAATTTAACGCTACTCGAGGTAATTTTCTGTACAAAATATTGATTTAGAAAGAATGATTGTCAAACTATAGAACGGATTTCTCCGACTCAAGATACAAACCTAAATTATACTATAGGAAAAAAACTGGAAAAAATGAGATGTAAGCAAAATTTTGCAAAGAAAATTAACATTGGTCGACCTATAAATATATATTTGTTTGATTCTGAAAAGAGTTACAGATATTTCAACAAATAAAGCTTAAAAATTCACAGCAAAATTAACCCATTTCCACGCCACCCAGGAGGTAGAGTTACAACGCTTTATTTTTAAAGTGGTTCGTTGAAGGGACAGAGGAGGCATGAATCACAAATTAACAATTCACAAAATTTTTAATAACATTTTTAATTAATAACAAATTTTTAGCTTTTTTGGGGGTAAATAACTTTTATCTATTTATTTTTTCCTATCTTGTGGCGTTTGTCCAAAAATTTAATTTTTTCATTTTTAATGTTGTTTTTTTACGAATAAAACAAAAACTACGCGACCTACCAAAAAGTAATTAATAACAAATTTGTCGATATTTTCTGTGTGCACAATTGTTCTCTTCACATCTTTTATCGCAACTTGCACAGTTTGACCGCAAAATTAGATTTTTGATTTTTCATTATGTTTGGTGCGTTCCAAATTTGAATTTTCGATTTTTCAAAAAAAAAATGAAAAGTTGTTATGATAATCTTGTAGGGCTTTCAAAAAGGAACGCTTTTTTCTGTAGACTTTTTGTCATATCGTGCGAAGATAAATTGTTCGACTTTCCAAGTACTATGAATAGCTGTACATAGAATTTGTAAGTCTTAAAAAAAATTGTCTCAAAATTTTTGAAAATGCTGTAACTTTTTGAATTTTTATCCAAAATAGCTGGCTAAAGAACTTGACCTTCAGTTTTCGCATATGATATTTTTATTTTAGCAAAAAGATTGTTGACAAATGCTAATTGATTGGATTTTTTAATACAAATTTATACACGCTTGGAAAACTGGATTTTTCGAAATAGAAAAAAAATTTAATGCGCATCAAATCGGTTTGATTTCCTTAAGCTATTACAATTTTTTAAATCAAAATAACTTCTTTTTTTCCAAAAATGAATCCAAAAGTAGGTGTCGAATCTTTGAAATTCGATTTATTCGAATATTCGAACACATCGAATTTCGAATATTCGACTTGACTTTTGGATCCATTTTGTAACCAGAAAATATTGAAAGCTTTTATAAATTTGAATAAAAAATTCGAATAAACGACTGCACACACATAAATACTCTTCAATTTTGAAAGATTAGCAATTTAAAGTTATGCAATATTAATTTAAAACTTGCATAATTTTGAAATTGTAAGTTTCAAAAATTAAAAATTTTTTAATTTTAAAGATTTGAAATTCAACGTTCTACAATTTTGAAGATTTATAATTCAATCTTTAATCTTAACGATTTGCAGATTAAATATCTTCAATTTTGAAATATTTCCAATTTAAAGCTCTGCAATTTTGAAGAGTTGCAATTGAAAATGATTGATAAATAATTATTAAAAATTTGAAATTACAAATTATTCAATTTTTCAGAATTATATTTTAAAGGTATGTCATTTGGAAGCTTTTTGGGAATAGTTTAATTTTGAGGACAATATTTCTCTCTTTCGCTCTCAGTGAAAAAAATTTCTTTGATTGAACATATCCATTTGTGCAAGTATCAATTATATTTTGAATAAAATGATATTTTATTTTTATTATATTTTGCAACGTATCTATTTGCGTAAGTCGAGTCAGGTCAACTGACACGTTTAATTTTCCGGAGTTCATGCTATCATAATATGAATGTTTGAATTATTACGGCTTACAATCATTAGGCAAAAAGTCCACATTCTAATGACGATTTTCTGTTTGTCAAGTGGAGGGAAAAAATAATCTGATTCAGATAATCCTCCCACTCTTGCTTCTTATTTGAACAAGTTGAAGCTAACATTTTTTGATTCATTCTACATAGAAAATTCGAGATAATCGCAAAAAAAGCATGGAAAAACTCGAAAAAATATGATTGTCTAAACTTTCATCCTTTTACTACTTGTAAGTAGATTTAGCATAGTCACGGCAGCTCACAGTTATTGTGCAGTGGAAATGAAAATCATCTACAGGGTGCATTTTAAAATATACCGTTTTTTGTATTACTGATCGGATAAGAGCACATGGTTTATCCAATTAATGTTATTTTTTGGTCGTGATAAACCTTATTAAAATAAAGGTACATCTTGGATATTAGAATTTTTTATACTTCTCACCTGGCTCTATTATTTACAGATATTTTCTCAAGAAGAAATAGAATTAGTGCATTTACTCTTGATGAATAGAAATTTTCATTATAATGTCTTGACCCAAGAGATTGACATTCAAAAACACTTGTTATTGTGAGCAACAATTGTTATAAAAAAATGAACATAGGAGATCATAGAGCATTTTTCTTTTCTGCAGAGTCACTTCTTTCATCTGTAGAATAACTTTGTTACCCAAAAAACTGCCCGCAGCTCCTTTTCGAATTTTGGAAAAAATTTTAGAAACATTCTTGGAAAAAAATCATTATCTTTTAAATATGACAATATTATTAAGAGTTATTCGCTTTGTCATAATAAGCAGGACAGAATTCGTCTAAATTATTTTATTTTAATTCAGTAAAAATGTTTTGAATAATAAAAGGTATTTGGTATTTTGGATTTTCGGATCTGACGTAGCATCTGATAAAAATGAACGCAAGCGACCTTATTTTTAGCTTCACAAGAATTTCCGTTCCATGATTAAATATTTACTAAGACTACTAAGAAATCACGTAATATTTCTTCATGTTCTTGGTTCAGATATAAAGAATATGATTTGGCACTTGATTATTTTTTCTCGTCAATTTAATTTCGCTCAAGAAATGTTACAAAATCGAAACCATGTTTTTACCGACCGTCCGTTTAGGTTAAAGTTTACCTTAAAGCACACATGTAATCAAACTTTGATGGACATAATTTAATGAAAAGAATTGGTGTGTAAAATATTATCGTAATTAGAATAGATATAATGACGTGATAAATATAATTTGCGAGTTATGTGGCAAACTTGTAAACATGAAGGGCTCAAGTTCTGAAAGATACCAACTTTTAGCCACAACTGTGTGTTTTCAGGGAAATGATGTTACTTTATTTCCC
Source organism: Andricus grossulariae (assembly GCA_011634705.1). Classification (NCBI taxonomy): domain Eukaryota; kingdom Metazoa; phylum Arthropoda; class Insecta; order Hymenoptera; family Cynipidae; genus Andricus; species Andricus grossulariae. The sequence continues at coordinate 244,212,995 of JAABKJ010007545.1, read as the reverse complement.
TAGAGGAATAAAGTGTACCCCTACCAGATAAGTTTTTCACCAGTCGATAAACATGAATTTAGCACTCGTAAAATAGGTTTCATAAAGTGCCCATGACACACATGTGTTGCATAAGATCATATATTTTCACCTGGACTTACGCTTCCCTATGACTGGTATGAATTCGAGTCTAAGCTACATATTTCGATCAAACTGTGATTAAAAGTGTGCTCAAAGTTCTAATATAGGATCTTTTATCATTATACATTATATTTACCCATAGAATTAACGAAAGCCGCCGTAACCAGGATGAGTGTAAGAATAAGGCTCTTCATCTTCTCTGAGCGTGTCTACACATATATTCTACTAGATGTTTCAAATACATTTAATGTTGGCTATCTCATTTGCCCTTCGAAATTATTTTTTCATATATTTAGGAGATGGATTGGAGAGGAACTGAAACGCGAAAAGGTTAAAGACATATGTTTCATTCCGAACAACTGAGATTACTTTTATTACACTTAATGGAAAAATAACAGAATTGATTTCCCAAATGATGATATATGGTAACGTTATCAGTTATGCCAAATAGCAAAATATGACTTACCGAATTTTATCTCAATCATGACGTAAGCACATTATGTCATCCGTCGTGTCTGCGTTATACTTCGAAGCTCTAATACATTTGGCTTAGTTGATCATAACTCGATGCGCGCGATTAGACAGTTTTTCGTGATAGCTTTTACAGGACTTTTTTAATTTTGTTTTATAAGTCGTAATAGAACATGAAAACAACACGCAATACGATTTTTATTCATTGCTATTGCTCATGTTTGACCGTATTCAGCCGTGGTCAGCCGTTGTTCTCATTCATATTTCTGGAGCCTTCACCCAGATGTGTACCGGTCAACTGTGTTAGAAAGAGGGCCCCTTTGCTACCTGATCGTCTTCCTTTCACTTCGATTTGATTTTTCCCGTGAACTCATTTTAGATCCTAAGGATGGTTTCTTTATTCCACGTCAGATATCATTATTATTATTATTGAAATAGGGTAGGGTCATCCAAGTATCATAGCACTGAGGTTATCTAATGTAATCTATTATACTGTATCCTTGAATCTAATCATCTCCGATGAGGCCGGTTTCCTCCATATAGGAATTTATTGCCGTATAGGGGGTATCTACAACATCATCTGGTTTACAGAAATTATTTCTAAAATGCTTAACTCTGAGACTTACAATAAGCACACCACAGTCACAGATAATGCGATGTGCTGTTTCCTTACAAAAGTCGGATTTTCGACATCGAGGGTCGCTGTCGATCTCCATGTTAGTCAGGTGCTTCCTTAAGCGGCAATGGCCCGTAAGTATTCCAACCACTATTTTCACCTGCTTTCTTAACTTATTCAGGATTTTTGTAGACTTTCCTGAACATGTTTCTTTGATTAACTTTTCAAAGTGTATCATAGGTACTTTTATCTATCTTCCAAAAACTCCCGTGTTCCTCCAAGAGCCACTTTTCAATGGTATGCTGAGGCGAAGTATGCGAATCTCCGCAGTATGGTTCATGCCCGTTAAGGGCTTTTATGGTCCCGCTTTTTTGTAGCATATCTGCTTTCTCGTTGTAAATGTGATGGTGAACAAACCCACGTTCATAAATCTCCTTTACGCAGGTATTAATGACCACGATTTCAGCTTAAAATACGGTAAAGAATTTGCCCAGTGCGAGTGTTATCTCTGCACTAGGTTTCATCCCAAGTACCCAACTATCCCATAAGATGACGCCTTAATACTTAGCTGATGTGGACCAGTTGAACTTCTTGCCATATAAATTAGGGTTCACTATCTAAGGTTCTTTCCTGCGTCACGTAAAAACCAAAAATTCAATTTTATCTGGGTTGACCGATAGGGCTTAGTCGTTGCACCAATCTTCAACGATGTTGAGAGAATTTTTCTTGAGTTCGAATGAAGTTCCCTCATGTTTTCCTGCTACCCGTATACCAAGTATAACATTCTCTGGAGTTTCCGAATGCCCTGACAATCCTTGTCTGGCTTTCTAATATGAACAGGACAATTATCCTAAGAAGACTTGCATATGACCCTATTCACTACATCCACAGCAAACTCCCGCTGATCAAATGATTTTATCCTCCTAGGAGTAATTTTTAATGACGCCAACATCTTCCTTATATTTATCCCAGTCAGTCGCTCTTGGATTCCTATATCTAATGGGATATACTCGTCAGCTGTCAGGGAAAAGCAAATATGTCTGTGATCTGATAGGGATGTCTCAGGCGATACGTGTCACTCCCTAAATGCTTCGCTAATGGATATGGAGTACCAGGTCAGGTCAATAACCCCATGGCATCTAGTTGTCACAAAGGTTGGTGTATTTCCGCGATTCAATATGGGTAATTCGGTAGTGTAAAGGTAATAATCCCCTGGGTAAGGTAAAATAATTTATATATACTCTGACGTAAATTACTGTCCTGGGATTTTCGTCAGTTCTATTGTAGATTATAGAACCTATTTCTAGCTTATCAATTCTAATTCTGCCTTGTAATAGTCGGTTTTGAATCTTAGCTTTGACCTGAGATTAAGTCGGATAGGAATTATTGTCCCGACCCTGGATCAGATCGGATTCAATGGGACAAGAATCCTTCTTCCGACCTCGGACTAGAACGGATTCAGTCGCACGGGAATCATCCTTTTGACTTTGAATTAGATCTAATTCATTTGGATAGCCATCGTTGTTTCAAACTCGGATGAGGGTGGATTTAGTCGGATAGGAATTCTTCCTTTGACCTCAAATTAGGTCGGATTCAGTCGTATTGGAGTCTTGGTTTCGACCTCAGATTCAGTCGGGTAGAAATCATTGCTTCCACTTTGGATTAGATCGGATTTGCTTCAACGGGAATCCTTCTTTAGAGCTCAGATTCGATCCGATTCAGATCGGAATTATGCCTTATCCAATACATTTAAAAAATACGTTTTTTCTGATACCAAGGTTTAAAATTTTTCATCTTATGTCTATGGTATATTTTCTCCTATTGTATGGGGAAGGTCCCAGAATTTTGGTATTCCTTACAAAAAAATGTTTAGGGGTACACTTATTCTCTTATATTTGTCTCTTCCTAAGAAATCGTACTTTTGTGCCTTTCACCGGCGCCAAATATATATTTTTTCAAATAGGACACAAAATAAGAGTTTTTCCTTTGTATTAAATACCATTTTTATTCGTAAAATATTTATCTAAAACTAACCTGTTAATTTGCTTGGTTTGTTCAATTTAAATTAAATTTGATGGCTATTCTTTAAGTTTTTTTTTCAGCTCAATAGATACTGTACCTTCGTTAAGAATAAAACCGTCTTCTTGTGTCTTTCGAAATCCAATGCAATCTTATGAAAATACCTTTTCTCACTAGTTGTACAGAAAGTTCAGCGTCACTATAATTTGGCAAACGCCCAACATGTCCCAGAAGGCTCGCCAAACCTGGAATGTTTTTTCTGACCGCCTCGGCTTTGCCTTTCGCGCGTTCGAACGTTTAAGTTTTTTGTGCGTGCACAGTACAAGCTCACGACATTATCCAAGTCATGCGACATCCAGCAGATGTCTTTTTTGTCAAGAAGTGAAATAATTTTGTCTGGATGTAATATATTGAAATAATGTTATAAATTTCCATCACTATTTCAGTTCTGAAACTAATAATGTACATTACGCAGACATCAATAGTGATTAATTAAGGAAACCCAGAAATATTTGATGCATATACGAAAAACATACAAGAAGGAAGCTTCATTATGCACACTGCGAGGTAACATTGGATAAATATTTATTTTCAGCACTGCAAAATGAATTTATGCGACTAAATTTTTATTTCCTTAACTTACATGTCTTACATACATTGTTTTTAAAAATGAAATATCTCTTCCAAAGTTTTCAAAGAAACTGTAGGTAAGAAAAGTGATGTTATTGCAACACAATTTACACTTTACGGTCGCCTGATCAAAGATATTTTGGCCTCATAGTTCTTTTCATCCACATGTTGATATCAAGCGTAGATATGATAAAAATTACGTAAATTGCCAATTAACTCTGCTAACCGTCCAAAATCAGGCTGTTTAGTTAAACGGCGATTCAACTCTCTTAACCAGCGTTAAGGAGATCGTGGAACGCAAGTCTCTGATTACATTAAAATATTCAGGGATGAACAACTTAATCGGAGCTGGTGGAATCGACCGTAAAACTCGAACAATATAAGTATGAGATACTATATGTAAAAGGAAAAGCAAAGAGAGCTGCTGATTGTCTTTGAAGACCATACCCACTTCAAGATCAAGAAACAGTAAATGATTCGAATACCACGGTACCATTAGGCAGTAGTGATACTGATACTGGAAGTGATAATAAAGAATCCGTGCTGGAAAAGTACAGAATCACCGAACGAAAAGTATTTAGAGATAGATAAAAAGTAAGAATAAGAGAACAATTAGAAGAACTTTCATCATCAACATCAGAAGAAGAAGAAAAATAAGAAGAGAAAGAAGAAAACAACCAACTATATAAAGGATTTTTAGAATGAAAAGAAATCCCAGTAACGAACAATAGAGTTAAGACTTAACCGAACGCTGAAGGAAAACTTAGGAAATTAAGTAACAAATTAGATATGCCTGATTATAATAAGAAAAATTAGGTACGTTACTTAGAATCATTGATAACAGAATTTAGGGATGTGGGATTGCCAATAGTAAGATTTATTTTCGGTGACCCAACCTTTAAAGCAGTGGAAAAAGAAACTCTTTTGAAGATATTACAATACCTATCTAATTGTTACCCCGAAACAGGAGTCCATATATATTTTGATAAAACCAAGGAATTACCGAAGAAGAAAGGAAAACCATTATCAAAGACGATCACGCCCACAACTTTGTAGAGAAAAATACAATTTAAATCACAAGAGAAGTTGTTGAATAGAAAAATATGGGTGAAGAAATTAAGAAATACGTAAAAGCATGCCCTATTCGTCACTAGTAAATAAATACATCCTGAGTATTCAAGACCGATTAACAAGGTAAACAGTTCTAGTACCTATAAAACATGAAACCGCAGAAACTATAATTGAAAGTATGATTCATCATTATATATAATTGAAAAATGGGGTTAATTAGCCACCGCAAGGTCCCACTGGCGGCAATCGCCATCTAAAAATGACACCGGCTTCCAGTAGGACCGCGGTAAATCACACTCATCGCCACGTCTCATAACCGCGATATGGGTGGTCACGGGACACGACGGAATCACAGCGACGGGTCGGCGAAAACCTCGTGTGTTTTGAGGACACGAAGCCAACCAAGGATGATAGCTTTCTGCATCCATCTCGCAAGTGCCGTGGTATATTTTGGCACGCGGGTGTGGCTTTAAGGTTACGAACCAGTGATAGTTTCACACCTCCGAGGGCACCTATCACAAGGACAATTACTCGTATCGAATATTTTGGGTACAGTCGTTGCAGCTCTCTTCTAAGGTCTTGATAATATATATATATATATATATATATATGTATATAAACAAAAATTATCACTTGTTTAGAAAACAGCTAATGATAAGACTGTATCTTACGGTTTATCTATGATGAATTTTAATATTTTATACATTGAAATTATTAAATTCAACAGTACACTGTTTGCACGAGAAGTTGCTAAAATACAATGTTCACAGTTAGTATTACATGTTATTGCTGCCGATGATGGAGATGAGAAGGAGAAGAAGAATGACATATGTAAGGAGGACGAGAGGGAGGAAGAGAATGAGGAGATGGAGGTGAGAGAGGGGGTGGAGGTGGAGGACGACGACGACGAAGAGGATTACGACGATGAGGTGAACAATGAGGAGGATGACGAGGAGGACGAGGATGAGGTGGACGAGGAGGAGGACGAAGATAAAGAGGATTACGAGAATGAGGAGGATGGCGAGGATAAGGAGGCGGATGAGGAGTTGAAAGGGGAGGTGGATAAGGAGTTGGAGGAGGAGGTGGATGAGGAGGAGGACAAGGAGTAGGAGGAAGAGAACGAGGATGAGGAAGGGGAGGTTAAAGGGAAGGCGGATGAGGAGGAGAAAGAGGATTTGAATTTTCGTCTAATCTAAACATTTCATGAAGATAGTTTCGAAATATGCTTAATATCTAGTAAAAATTTGGATTGAAATTTCTTATTCTACTAGAAAAACTTGTTTTTGTTGTAGGAATCTTATTTTTTAATTGTTAAATAATCGTTACAAGCCAAGAAATTAGTCTTCAACAGTAGGGTAATTTTGACCAGGCATATTTTTAATATCATGAATTATTAAAATTTGACATATCTCCCTTCTACCTTATTTATTTACGAAGCCAGGCATACCACATAAGTGATCATTTTTAGCAGTACTTTCAGAGAAAATAGATGCGTAAATTCGAAACAAAGTTTGAAATGTCGAAAATGCTCTATTTGAATTTTCCTCTAATCGAAACATTCCATGGAGATAGTTTCGAAATATACTTGATAAGGATCTTACTTTTTAATTGCGAAGTAATCGCTACAAACCGAAAAATTAGTCTTTAAAAGTAGGGTAACTTTGACAAGCATATTTTCAAAATCATCAATATTAAGGAAGATCTAAGCCTTTGAATTAAAAAATATTTTATTGATCAATCATTAAAATTTTTATTTAAAAATAAAATGATTTAAATGAAAGATATTATATTATTTTCAATTCTTATTAAAAAAACATATAAAAGAATTTGCATTTAATACTAATAAAATACTAATAGTTCTTATTGACACAAAAACTAAAATATTACATTTCATAATTAGTAATAGAATATTAAATATATCCTTAAATAAATTTACAATTTATTATTTAAATCAGACATAATAATATTGAATTAACCTTTAAATCATTTTGTTACTGCTCATGCTTTTGTAATGATTTTTTTTATAGTTATACCAATTGTAGTTGGTGGATTTGGTAGTTATTTAGTTCTACAAATATTGAATCCTGATATAGCGTTCTCACGATTAAATGATATAAGATATTGACTTTTAGTTCCTTCTTTATTCTTATTATTAGATGGAATGTTTGTTGATCAAGGAGCTGGGACAGGATGAACTGTTTACTTCAAATTTATTTTCAAATTTAGGACACCCAGGAATTTCTGTTGATTTGACAATTTATTGTTTACATTCAACTGGAATTTCTTCAATTTTAGGTTCAATTAAGTTTATTATAACAATTTTAAATATACATACTAATTTAATAGGAATAGTTAAAAGTCCTTTATTTGTCTTACCTGTTTTTTAACAACTATTTTTCATTATTGTCTTCACCAATTTTAGTTGGAGCCTTTACAGTATTATTACTTGATCGTAATATTCTTTGAAACAAGTTTGTTTGGAATGACAACAAGAAGTTTATTGCAAAGAGTAAACGAAAGCTTTGGAATTGCACAGTATTTGACCCCACCTGGGGCACAAATAGAGCATTTTCGACATTTCAAACTTTATTTCGAATTCTCACTTCTATTTTCTCGCCCCAGCTGAAAAGTCCTTAACAGGAACCTTGGAGAATCGTGGACATGTTCCTGGACACGATCGTGCACACGAACCTGCACAGGTAATCTTGATGGTTCCTGTGCAGGAAATTGGAGAAGGAAACTGTACATGATCCTACAATGGAATCTGTGCCGAAAAAGGAACCTTTGAATGATCGAGCATAGGGTCTTGTACAGGTTCCTTTGCAAAGTAAATTGAGGTGCGAGTTCCTATAGAGAAGCACGTATAGGTTCCTTTACAGATAGCTGGCGCGAAAAAAGAATAGGTGAACAGCAGAATAAGCGAACTGTAGAATAAAAGAAAGCTGACTGCATGTTCAATTTTTATGATAAAAGTGACTTCTAAAAATATATATTATTCGAATCAGAATTTCAAGAAATATGCGAGTTCGTTGAACGTCAAAGAAGTATTTTTAGCAAATTTTTTGAAAACTTTAACATTTCGTACATTCCTTCGGTGGCTAAAGAGAAAATTCAGTCTCCTTAATATTTGTCCGACAGGATCGGTAGTTACTTGCTTAGAATTTACTCGATGCAGTCACTTCGTTGGCGCCTGTTTTTTCATATTTATTTTAGATAAATTTTTTGGTTAGATTCATACTTTTGTAGATAAAAAATCAATCTGCATCGAGTATTTCGTAAATTTGTGAATTAATCATAACAAGTCGAGAAATTATTCTTCAAAAGTTGCGTAACTTTGATGAAGCATATTTTTAATACAATAAATGTTTAATCCAATTTGACAAATACTCGTTGTAGCTAACTCTTTTCTGAATCCAGGTATACCATACAAGTCATATTTTTGACTATACATTCGAAGAAAATAGTGACCGGCGATGACCTTAGAAAAGCGCATGTACCCAGCCCTCTTAACTTAAAATTAGTTATATTTTACTGTTTCAAATTTAGAGAGGGCATTGCTGCACTGAAAAAAATGTTTGGTGGAGGCAAAAAGCTTTTTATGAGTACAAATAGTGTTAGCTGCGACAACTACTTCGATGGCAAAATTAAATAACCTGTTTTGTGTGGCAACAGGTTTACCTTCTTACTCCTACGCAGTTGATATTAGTAAAGATAGAAGGCGTCCCTGGTAAAAATGCTCATTAGGTTATCAATAGAAAGCGCTTAGAAACATATCGAAAGCAGATGTTTCTATATGGTTTCAAGTGGTTCTTAAGAGCCTTTTTATTTGAATTTGGTTTCTAATAGCTTTTATTCGCTACTTAAACGGATAATGGGACTGAACTTGACTTAGTAAACATTTTCTAATAGGCTCTATCAAGCTTCTCATGGAAAGTGGAATTGAATTTATCGGACTAAAATTCAAAGTTCTGCATTGAAAGTGGCCCGAAAGGGTATCTGTTAGGTTCTGCCTTTTTACAAAAGATACAAGTTCAAAATTGCTTTTCTAGCAGGTTCTATTAGGAATTGCAATGGAAAATCTGAATTAAATTAATCAGTTTAAAACCCAGTATAATGCCTTCAAATTGTATCTACGAGGCACCTATTACGTTTCACTTTCTCGCGGATGGCACAAGTTCAAAATTGCTCCTCTAATAGATTCTATTGGGCATTTAATAGCCAATCAGGATGGAACTAATCGGATTAAAACTCATGGTTATGCCTTCAAAGTGACTCCTATTAGGCACCTATAAGGTTCTGCTTTCTCGCGAATGGCATAAGTTAAAACTCGCAGCTCTAAAAGGTTCTATTGCAAATTTAAATGGAAAATCGACATTTAATATATAGGATTACAATTCAAAACTCTGCATTGAAAATGTCCCTTTGAGGCTCCTATTAGGTTTTGCTTTCACGCAAATGAGTGACACAAGTTCAAAATTGCTGCTCTAAAAGATTCTATTAGGAATTTGAATGGCAAATCGGAATTGAATTAATCGGATGAAATTTGAAAGTTTTCCAGTAAAAAATAATATATTTTGATATAAAAGTTCCAAAGTCTGAGTTAAGTAATAATAATAAGGTACAACATGTGGAATATGTAAAAGTCCAGTGAGGATGTGCATTGGAACATAAACTAAAATCGCCATTAAGAGACTGTATAATATTATATTTCATATACAGGCATATTCATCAGTTGTTAGCAGTCAGATACTTCCACTTTACACAAATTGAAAATAATTTTGGCTGTAATTTTTAATTATAAATAATGAAACATGATATTTTCTTCCAGTTGGAACATAAATTGATCTAGTCTTTAAGTGGAAAACTTGAAATAAGCAAATAATTAAGAAACCTGACCTACAAGCAACTGTATTTATGTTAAAATTCTAACATTCACATCAGAGCCACTTTACGTTAGAATGAAGCTATGGTCCATTAAATTCAACACAAAGAGGGAAATAAAATTTTTGTAGTTAATATTAAATCTAACCAATAAATTTACCGAGAAAATTACAGACGTCAATTAAGAAAATTAAGTTAAAATATAAAACTGAAAAACATGAATTTCGTGATTATATAATTTTGTATACGGCAACGTTTTTTTTTTAAATTTAAATTTAAATTTCAGGAATTCTTTTAATTTATAACACAAATTAGTCAATGAAAATCTGCATAATTGAATATATACATTTTTGAAACATTTTTAGTTATTAAAAATAATAAAAATTATTATCAATCAAATTCAATTTCTTATACGCAGAGATTTTTTTCATTAAATAAATATGACAAATCATTAGATCATCTATCTTAAAATATTGTATGTAGAATTATAATTAATGGCATAAACAATTTCGACAAATAAGTTAATGAAAAAATTTGTCATAATCATAGTTTGGCTCTTAGTAGGTACAGGGGAAAATTTTCAAGATTCTACAGTGCGAAAGTAGCCGAGCGTAAAAGTTACCGACTTTTAAGCGTTAGATTAAGTAGATAGGTTTTAGGTGCGAATCGCTCCAAAACATGCGAAATTTTATTTGTTATGTTTGTGTTAAAATGTGATATATTTAGTAATGAAAAACAAGTTATAATATAATTGTGCGAAACCTTATCAATAATTATTTAATTTTAATTTTTTTTATTTGACATATAGTTCAAGACTCGCACCTAATAGCCTGCAATTAGAAACGCAATCGCATTGCGAGAACCGAATAACCTGCACATCAGATCCTTATCAAAGCCAAAATGAAAGTCACTACCAAGCAGATAAATACCAGTTAGAAACCGAACAGAAAAACCAAGTAGGATCCACGTAGAATCCGATAGGTAATACATTACGAGTACCTAATACATACAGATCCTAATAATATCCTATTTGAAATTTTCTAAATACCTAATACAAAACCATATAGAAAGGGAATACAAAACCAGCTTTCAAAGGTAATAGAATCTAATAGAAGGTAAACCTATCAGGTTTCTATATGTTATGCTATTAGGCATTTTTGCTAGGGGTAAGCCCAACAAATATAAGCGGTCACATTTATCACTCATGTATTTTCCAAAAAATAAAAGTAGTAAAGGTTACAAGTTTTCTTCCTGGTCGACATTAGCAGAACTGAAACCTGAGGGGTGCTGCCAAAGTTCGTGCCAAAATATCACGTCATGTTCACGATCGTGGCCATGTTTGGTATTTGGATCACATCTATTAATTATTGAAATATACTTGAAGTTCAGAATCTGCTGAAAACTTGGACATCAGAAGATTACTTCGAAAAGTTTCAAAGTAAGTAAAAAGAAGTTAATTCGTTAGACATGGCGCTTTCAGGATTTCATTTAAGAAATCTAACCTCGTTATACCGATGACTTATTCAGGTAAAAATATTTAGAAAAATTTTTTATTCAATCCACGTTATCACTTAAGGTGTACTCAGAACTACTAAATTAATCGTAATGCTTACTAATTTAATAGTAAGACTTGAAGTAGTAAGTACATCTCGGAGAAAGGTGCCCACTAGGGCGTGGCGTAAAATACAAATCTCATAAAATAAAAGACCCTGGCGTCCCATTCTGTTCCTTTTTATCTGATGTAATTTGGTTCTTATAACAAAAATAATTTCAGCTGATTGGGTCAAAATTGCCCGAAAAACCCGAAAAAACATCTTCTTAATTTACCTCAAAATTGTTGGTTGTATTAAAAAAGTGTCTGAAGAAAAGTTGTAGAGCTAGATTTTTTGTTTTTGATATTTGTCAAAATAGGTGAGCATTTTTATTTTAGATACTTATGAACTCCATGAGAAATACAAATTATCAGCTTCAGCCCCTAAAAAGCCAAATTGGTGAGTCTTCAATTGTTATTAAAAATTTTTCAATAATGAATACAAACAGAATCAATTGTTGTATTACTGCATGAATAAAGTCTTGAGAGCTATAGAATTTATTTCTAAAAGTCATTTCAAACTCATTAAAACTGAACTAGACCATTCTGAGCAGATACGCAGCTGTTCGTTCCAACACCCACCCCAATCACCCAACCACGTGAGTATGATCTGGACTTACGACAGTTTGAACTGCGATTTTGTCCTAAAAGTAGACATAATTTGCCTCGACTTCAGCGTAGTTTTAATCAAAATGAAGATATGCCTCTGTTTACTCGTGACTAATTTACTTGATTCAGTAATGATTTCGATGGTTCGTTCAACCGATTGCGTGGAGTATCCTGTTGACAAATAAAAATTTGTAGCATTTGTAGCTTGAAAATTTCATTTCGGGACGAAGGACTTTCGTATAACTGGTTTAGTATTTTTTCGTGACCCTGCCTCGCTTTCGTTGCTGATCAAAGGCTGTTCGGATTTCAGAGGTGTTAGCTGGTTCTATAGCAGGGGAAAGAAAGAAAAACCTAAACCTGTCGTACGAAAGTTCTCCGTCCGGAAATTGAATGTTCAACCCACAAGTTATACGGAACTTCTGGAGCTTTCCAATTATTTGCCCTTTTCCAAGCCGCTAAAACGTCTGAATCTGTAATGTTAGTAAGCTTGATTTCATGGTAGAACCTTCTTCATCTGCCTGAGAGGTTTGACGTTGTTGCTTTCTTGCATTACTCTTATTGTACAGACGCAGTCTAGCAGTAAGAACATCAAGCCTCTGCCACTGTGAATCTATAAGTTCATCTAGTACTGCTGGTGACAATGCAATATTGAGTCAATTGATCGAATTTGTTCCTTACTTTCCTGACATCCACATCTAAGCTGATTTTCCATAGTGGATCTTGTTTTCTTTCGGGGACAAAGACTGCATTTGTAGGCCTAGTTCCGCAGCCCAACGTTGTAACGGCTGCCACAGCTGCACAAAATCCAAGAGTTTGCACCTGTAACGCAGTTAGTGTTGCCGTCAACTGCATAGGTAACACCTTGTTTTTAAGTACTCTATTAGTGCTCTCAAATCCTTTGTGATGTACATCTTTGGCAGATAATGAACCCTAGTAAAGCACAACCAAGAATCCTTTGAAGGTGCTGCAGTTTTTCTGGGATTTCACTGTTTACATCAACGGAAACGTTAATGTCCATATGTGGTTCTAGTGGATCTGGTACTTGATCTCCACTATCCCTAGCATCTTTGCCTTTAGCTTCAATCAGCTCTTTATTATCTATACCATCCAGAAGGAAGTCATCAATAGGAGGCTGCTATTCCACTTCTATCTGGTGGCAGCTATTTTAACAGCCGAAAGCAATTTGCTCACATATATTGAGCATTTTTGGTCTGCTAGATTATACTAATTTATTTTTGTGGCTAGCTGGTGGTACTTAAGTAGGAAGATTAGATGGTTGCCGAATCTCTCCTTCTCTCTCTAGTTGAATTAGGCCACTTGCCTTTGGAAGGTGTGGTGGTATTGGATTATCATGAGGTTGCGCAGGAACATCAGTAGCATGATTATGTTGTGGTGCTTCACCAGTCGCAGCCTGATCTTTCGGTGCAGCTTCTTGTAGCTGATGTTCATCATCGACGTTTTTACAGGCTAAATCAATCTATCGTTTAATCTCCACTGCTCGGTCTTCTGAGATAAGTAGATTGTTCCCGATGTCCTTCATCTTAGCGATAAGATCTCTTACTGAAACTTTCTGTATATGATGATACTTTGCAGAAAATTACGTCCTAAACTTGTATCCCTTTCCCTTTTTAGTTTTAAACTACGCGCTTTTATAATAGAGACACACCATTTCCTTTTTCATTGTGGTATTACAGTTGATGCTCTCCCAAGATATTTCTGTTGAGGTGGTCAGCTGCAATTTGCTAACGCTAGCCAAAGCATCCTCAGAAGGTACAGTGGATATTCCACTGTTTACCTTTTGTCACACATGTTTTTCCTGGCCAACTTTTGGATTTGTGAGATCTGTCTGACCATCTTGCAGCTCACCACGACCACCGTCCCGCATACTGTGGCCCTTAGCGGTGGCTCCAAGGACTCCACGACTATTCTCTAAAGGCGACCATCATTGCAAAATATTGAAAAGACTCTCCATGTTTTGTATGGGTCTCGGTGTTCTGTTTGTACATACAGCCAACATTGCCATTAATGTCATTAGAGGAAAGGTCAAGCCCTACCGCGATGCCAAATCGAGAACACCTTTGGCAGGGGAAAAAATGAGGAGTCTCTTTTTTTCTCACACTTATGATTATTACAGCCCAATATGTCGAAGGCATTTTTGTTACAGTTGGATTTTTGAATAGTGTGCACGGGGCTGATTCGGTATATATAATCAATCATGGACGAATTTTTGTAATGCAATCAAGTAATCTGATAAGAGCAGTATGCCTAATTGGACATATTGGGAAAAGCCTGGGGTTTTACCCCATCGGCGACGGTCTAAGTTGCACCGAAGTGAAAGATGAGGTGATCTACAGCTCAAGATGGGATCCGAACAAGCAAAACCTCGGTAAAACTACATAGAAAAATGTTGGAAATCGGTAAATTGGAATGAATCTATATTATCATCGCAGTTGGTAACGGTCGATCATATGAAGATAACTTTCACGAACTGTGAAACTGGAAATAAACCATATCGGTCTAAGGTAACTCCTTTTCGATTCCCATCGGAGCGAAGGAGAAAGATCTTTTTTCAGAAATTAAAAATGTTTAATTCATACATTTTTAAACTTCTAATTTAACTTGTATTCGAAACATAACTTCTTGCTATGAAAATCGTATATCTGAAAAAAGTATCTGTGAGGTTGGATTCCTACCGGAGCGAAGGAGAAAGATCTTTTTCAGAAATAAAAAATTCTAATTCCATAATAGCGTTTTTAAAAATTTGAATGTTTTTTCAAACACTGCAAAAAGTAACCATTAAAGAGCTGTTGGAATCAATTGGAACCTCAAAATTTGAATTTCCCAGGGTTAAAAAAAAATCATTCCAGATACATCCTTTACTGAACTAATGCAATTCGTATTTAAGAGACTTAACAAGTGTTTGAAATAATATAAAAAATGCAATTCATAAAAAAAGAATTTCACGGGAAATTGTTGCCAACCTGGTTCTGGTTTGCGTGAGTACGGCGTGGAATCCATCTAATAAAGTTTTTCGTCAGCTTGAAAAATAAACTGAGTCAAAATTATTGGTACGAACGAATAATTAAATTTCTGCACGTGTAGAAATAAAACCTGAAATAAAACATAGAACGCGGTGCGGTTTTGAATCCCTACATCTATCTTATAATTTTCATTTGAAAACAAATTCTTCAGAAGTAACTTGAAAGAGTGGCTGTTAAATTAACCGTCGACAGGCCAGAAATTTGGTGATATTTATACACAGGGGTGTTAGTAATAATAGACTGACACATTATTTTTTTTTCTAATAAAGAGTACGACATAAGTTATACAATCATTCGTATGGTATATATTGGTTTATAGGTGCATTTTGGTGATGTACGACAGCACCAGCTGTTCGTACGCAGGAGCGCTGGACCTGAAGGGATCTTCGGGAGCTGGAGTAGCGGCCGCAGGAGTTTCGGTCGCGTCCTCCAGCATCAAGCAAGAAAACTGGCCGTACCGAGGTCTAGCTTGCGGTAGCACTTTTCAACAACTCAAGCAAAGTGTTGAAAAAGCCAAGCAAGCCCTCGCAGATAGAGGGGGTTACCTTGCAGGCGCATTTTCACCGCCGCCACGTGTCAATTCTACAATTTCGCCTACGACCTCAGTCACTGGTGAGTGCACTTCCGCTTTCCATTGTTATACCGAAGTCGTTTTTGGTAAAATATTCTCAGACTTTACTGACCACTGTTTTTAGAAATCTCTTTTTTTCCCCACAGGCAATTAAAAAAAAAACATTAATCTCTGTTTACTTGAATTCAGTGAAAAGAAGTGAACATTTTATGTTAAAGTTATACATCTATCAATACAATATAAA
This sequence comes from Andricus grossulariae, assembly GCA_011634705.1. Classification (NCBI taxonomy): domain Eukaryota; kingdom Metazoa; phylum Arthropoda; class Insecta; order Hymenoptera; family Cynipidae; genus Andricus; species Andricus grossulariae. The sequence goes on along the minus strand of JAABKJ010007545.1, from coordinate 244,197,131 downwards.
TCTGATCATTTTGGTGTACCAGCGTCCATGAAATAATAATACCACCTTTAAGAAAACACGCTATTACAAAAATGTATAGTTTTTAAAGTTTCGACCAAAAATATATGTTTCAGTATTAAGAATGTTTAAAACTGTCTTAATATAATTTGACTGTTTCCAATAACCTTTCAGTCATGTAGTTTTTCAATCAAGATTTAATGCTTTCATTAGTAGGGGAGAGTCTCCGGTTGTGGGCACAGTTTTGCTTTTGACTCATAATTTTCTTCTGAATCCATATTATGCGAATATATGGATATCATTGGAAAGCTAGATGCCTTAGATAACTTATTGCTAAAGTAAGTACATTGATTCCGTCAAGTAGAAAAATTTGACGACCAATTTTGTGAAATCGTCCATTTTGGATAAACACAAAAATCTTAACCGGTTGTGGGCACCTTTCGAAAATTCGCTGAAAATGTAGATAGTTAAAGGAAAATGCACCTAATTTTACAGAATTTTAAGGTTTATTAATTTTAAAGGCCTTGAGTAGCTTTTTTCTACTAAAAAATCTTTAATGGCACGAATCAGCATATCAAAATCAATTGGAGCTGATTCCGTTGACTTCTTCAGGGTTGTCGCGGCTAAAATAAGTCAATTAAAATAATAAAAAAAATACGTGAAAATTTCAATGGAATATGTTATTTCGGCATAGATGAGGATATCTGACAGTTTTCAAGTCAAACAGACGCTTTAAATGAAAAAAATGTGCCCACAACTGGAATTCGCGACCATTATCGGTGCATCAAGAAAATGTGGAATGTTTCATAATTTGCAGATAAATCGATGTGACATCTTAAATCATAACGAAAATACTGTAGAAATAACAATAACACTCACCTGTTTGAGATTATTTACTATAATTTATCGCAGTTTTTAAACAGTGATAAATTACAAGTGCGTTAATTTTTACATACTTATTTCAATATGATCGCAGCTAATGCACAAATTGTCTATTTACGTTGATAACACCTCGAAAACTGCCTAATTATGTCAAAATACGAGTACGCCACCAGTCAGATCCGCAATATTTGTATTCTGTCAGCTGTTGAGCAGAGGTGCCCACAACCGGAGAGTGCCCGCAACTGGTGACTCTTCCCTATAGATGGATTAGCCAAGTAATGGTTTCTTCTGTCCACCCTTAAGGGCGTTGGACCCAGGCCCTAACCTAAAAATTGATTTGCCTTATTTTACTTAATAAATACTAGCACTACATCTTTGTCAGATACTTAGGGCCTACTTCTGCTTTGAGTTGAGTCTGTATGCGGAGTGAAAAATTGGCTGATTTCAACGCTTTTTGTGTAAGACTATTTTTTCGAATGCTCGGGCTAGAACCCACAAAAATCGTTTCTCACAAAAATTATAGAAAATAGTACACTTTGTTGGTGTGAATTGATATATAGGGACATGCAGTCGGATAACTTTCCAGCATTTGAGGTTGAGAACGAACCCTCTAGGTTCAAAAACGAATTCAGAGTTCGCAAGCACGATAGGCGCACGACACGTGTTATATTTGTTCTTCAAAAATAAAATATACCCACTTTCGATCACTTCCTGGACATAAATATAATGTCACCATATAGAGCATATATTAAAGTATGATTTCCCATCAAAAACCGTAAATTGAAAATTTCGAGATTGACTTATAAACAGGCTAATAATTCGTAAAAAAAAATGCGACAGTCTGTTGCCTTTTCATTTGGACGTGTACATATATTATATATTATATTAACACGCATATATAATATTCCTCACTCGTCTAAGTTTTCGCACTCGTCTACGTCGTCACTAATCTCCGACTCTTGCTTCGAGCCTCCGGCTCATGCTGCAATCACACAGTAGCAGCCGCATGTGCGCACGTGTATCACACGATATTTTTCGCCAAAACCATCTGAGAACAAAATGTAGTACTTGTTTACACTTTGCACTAAATTTCCGATCCCATATGGTGGTTTTTAGCCTAATTTGTGTATCATTTATTAAAAGAATTTTTGAAAATATTCTGATTATTTCAGTGTGCAAAGTTACGTATCTCTAAAGGGTGCATATGCCTATTCCGTCGATTCGGAAGATATATCCGTTTCAAAGTGCGCATCCGCCATTATTATTCTCGCATAGTCTGCTAGATTAAAGCTCTTTGAATTCCATTCAGAAGTATGGAAGTCCTCACTTTCGAGGTAGGTGTTGCCAAAATTATATTTCGTTAAGCTCTTTAAAAATTATTTTATGCCCGTTTACTGTGCTATACTTCGAATATTTTCACATTTTTATATTTGAAATTTGACGCCACGTGTCTTTACATCTGTCGTTATTTCTAACAGTTTGACTATTTCTTCCCTTGCCTCTTCTTCTTCCTCGCCTCTTTTCCTATCATTTTTCCCTCCTTTCATAAGTTTTCTTTCGACTTCTCATAGCTCCTTAATGTATGCTGCAAGAGTAAAAATATTCCGTCTTGAGTTGGTCTTGGTTCGTCCTGAATTCGTCTTCAAGACGGCTATGTCTCGCTGGCTGCCAGAGGCAATATCTAAGTCTTGAGTTTATAGCTGACATTTTCGACGGAGGTTGAAGACAAGTAGGAGTGGACCAGTCTTTAGACAAGTAGTGTAATTCTGGATGAATATATATATATATAAAAACGAAAGGTTAACAACCACCGCAGGGTCCCACTGGGAGTAACTGTCATCTAAAAAAATGACATCGGCTCCCAGTAGGACCTTGTCCGGGGCCATTGCCTGGTCGTCGCCTCGGTTCGGTCCTATTGCCACTCCCAACTGAACCATGGCCTCCATCCGCGACTGGCCGATTGCGGTTGGCACTGCGCGATACTGGTGACGTCACCCCAAGTAAAGAGCCTCACAAAGTCATTATGTGAAGTTCCATACTCGCACATATACAAGGTGTCCCAGTATTCAAAAACATTTCTGTATTTTTGAATTCTCACAAAAAAATGGCGTCGAAAATCAGAAACACGCGTTAGACGGTCGACAGTCAATGTGCCATCAACAAGAGTGTGTGCATAAACAAGTTCATTTCGTATAATTTCTCCGCCGTTCGCTTTTCCAGTAGGTTGTGACTCTCCGGTGTAACTTCATACGTCAACGAGATACAACAATTGAAAAATATATTAACCACAATCAACTAGATTGGACAAAATTCTCATGAATTCGGTAAAATCCCCTTGAATTCTGCAGAATTTTCGAGAACTCAGTAGAATTCTCCTGAATTGTGAAGAATTCTTCTGAATTCAGCAGAATTTTCTTGAAATCAACCAAATTCTCTCTAATTCTATGGGATTATTTTGATTTTAGCAGGATTCTTTTGAATACAGTAAAATTCTCTTGAATTTTGTATCATGCTCATGAATTCAGTAGAAATCTCATGAATTCAGTAGAATTCTCATGAATTCACTAGAATTCTCATCAATTCAGTAGAATTTCCTTAAATTAATCAAATTTCTCTGGAATTTTGTGAAAATATATTGTAAATTCAGTAGAATTCTGCTAAATTGTGTATCATTCTTTTAAATTCAGCAGAATTCTCTTGAATTCAGTAAAATGATCTTGAAATATTTAAAATTCTCTTAAACTTTGCTAAATTCTATTAAGTTCAGTAGAATACTCCCTAGGTTTGGCAGAATTCTCTTGAAAATAGTCAAATTATCGTGTTTTCTTTCAAATTCAGCAGAATATTCTGGAAATAAGCAAAATTATTTCAAATTCAAGAGAATTCTCTAGAGTTAGGCAGAATTCCCTTGCACTAATCCTAATTCTCTGGAATCCTGTAGAAATATCTCGTAAATTCAGTAGAATTTTCTTGAATTATGTAGAATTCTCTTGAATTGTGTATAATTCTTTTATATTCAGCAGAATTCGCATGAATTCAGTATAATTCTCTTAAAATATGTAAAATTCTCTCGAACTTTGTTGTTTAATTCTTTTAAATTCAGGAAAATTCTCCTTGGTTTGGCAGAATTTTATTTGAATTTAGTCAAATTATCGTGTTTTCTTTCGAATTCGGCAAATTATTCTGGAAATGAGCAAAATTCTTTCGAATTCAAGAGAATTCTCTAGAGTTTGGCAGAATTTCCTTGAATTAATCATAATTCTCTGCAATTCTGTAAAAATATCTCATAAATTCAGTAGAATCTTCGTGAATTATGTAGAATTCTCTTAAATGGTGTATAGATCTTTTAAATTCAACAGAATTCTCTTGAATTTAGCAGAATTCTCTTGAATTCAGCAGAAATCTCTTGAATTCAGCAGAATGATCTTGAAATATGTAAAATTCTCTCAAACTTTGCTAAATTCTCTTAAATTCAGTGGAATACTCCTAGGTTTGGCAGAATTCTCTTGAATTTAGTCAAATTATCGTGTTTTCTTTCGAATTCAGCAGAATATTCTTTAAATCAGCAAAATTCTTCTGAATTCAAGAGAACTGTCTTGAGTTAGGCAGAATTTCCTTAAATTAATCATGATTCTCTGAAATGTTGTATAAATATCTCGTCAATACAGTAGAATTTTTTTTATTTATGCACTGTCTTAAAATCTGTATAAACATTTCATAGATACAGTAGAATTCTCTTCAATTCAGTAGAATTCTCTTATGTTTGGCAGAATTCTCTTGAGTTGAGCAGAATTCTCTTGAATTTAGTAGAATTCTCTTGAATTCGGCAGAATTATAGTGCAATTTGTAAAATTCTCTTGAATTGTGTAGAACTCTCTTCATTTCCGTACACATTTGAATTTATTACAAATTTTTTAAAACATCTGAATTCATTAGAATAAGCTTTGATTTATTTTGAATTCATTAGTCTTTCCAATTTTTATTGTTGTAAACATTACAAAAAATTCCGGTAAAATTCCATTGAAAAAATGCGACGCGCCAGAGTCATAATTGAATGCTTGATGATTTTAGTGCATGCGTTTAACAAAGAGTGCCAAGTTACTTGTTCCAGGTGCATTTTAATGTGCAAACATACGCCCGCAAAAATCCCTTCGATGACGTACAGGTAAAGATGATTTTATTGCCTTGTAATGAGGTTTCTTTACTTAGCGAATTTAATAAAAGACATCATCAAACTCACTCGACCACGGTGCTCTGTCTAGATAAGAATCATGCTAAAAAAGAATTACCTAGTAATGTTTCATAGATATGTGCACAAATGAGGCGAACACACCCCTGATGAAAATGTTTTGACGATGCCCTTGCCAAAAGAATTTATTTTACTTAAATTACTTTTTAATGATTAACAAACTTAATAATTAGGGTCGTGAAGCTTAGGCGACCATTGTTCTTCCTTAAATGAAAGTTTTATAAAAAATATATCTTGGTAATATATGATACGTAAGTGTGTAAATGAGGACTGATCCATTCCTAGTTCGATGATTAGTCATTATAATTAGTCATTCAGTCGTCTCCCACTCTCTCGTATATGCATCTATTAAAAATTATCAAACATTTTTTTAGGGAGAATTTTTCAATGAAAACATACCCCGGATAAAGAAATTGGGACAAAGAACAGAAAAATAGGATAAACGCTTTAACTGGAGCGCCGTCAAATATAGTCGACTAGAATCTTTTTCGCAAATTGAAAATAATCACCCCAAACATCTGCAGAAGACTTTAGTAGATGTCTGTGGTGATTATTTTTAATTTGAAATTTTTTGGCTCTTATAATTGCAGGCAACTGAGATGAGGTTTGATAAATATACTAGGGCTAATTTTAATGACTATTTTTCATTTCAGATTTTTTCCCCGTTTTAGTTGAAGTCAGCTCAGAAGGAGTTTGTTGAATGTACTAGGGTTGGCTTTATGGGGTTGTTGAATATTATTGTAGGTATAGCGATATAAAATAGAATGTTAGGTAGGTGTCTACCGTGACTATTTTTACTTTGAAATTTTTTTGGCCGCTTTAATTGAAAGCAGCTGAGACGGGATTCGTTAAATGTACTAGGAGTGTTTTTTTTGTGAGGCTTTTGAATATTATCGTAGGGATCCGAATATCTAATTATGTGTTGGAAAAGTGTGTAGGGTGATTATTTGAAATTTAGAATTTTTAGCAGTTTAACTTGGAGCAAGCTCAGATAGGGTACGATGAAAGTACTAGGGGTGGTTTTTTGATGCTGTATAATATTATTGTGTGAATTAAGATACGAGGGCTGTTTGATGAATCAGTGACTTTTCGACTATAAGATTTTTTTTCAGCAAATGAGCGTTTTACTTCTCAACATAATCTACTTTTAGCTCGATACATTTAGTCCAGCGTTTTTCCATTTTTTTTATTCCTTACAAATAACAGGTTTTCTCAAGGCCCTCAAAATATGCGTTTGTTTCGGTAATGAGTTCTTCATTCGACCCAAATCTCTTACCGCTCGGCCATTTCTTCAGATTTGGAAACAGGAAATAGGCGCAGGGGGCTAAATCTGCAGAATATGCTGGATGAGGTAGCAGTTTGTAGCCCAAATAATGGATTTTTGCCATCGTGACTACACACGTGTGCACCCTTGAATTTTCCTGTGGAACAGCACTTTTTTCTTTGACAAATGCGGTCAATTATGCTTCAAATCAATATCGAATCTGTCCAGAAGCTTTGAATAATATTGGTCGTTGATCGTTTCACCCTTCTGAAGGTAATCGATGTGAATGATACCGCGTGCATCCCAAAAAACTATGGCCATGACCTTGTTGGCCGACAGACCCACCTTGGCCTTCTTTGGTGCACTTTCACCAGCAGAAACCAACTTTTTTTATTGTTCCTTGGTCTCTGGTGTGTTGTGGTTGATCCATGTTTCGTCCACGGTTAGGAAACAACGCAAACACTCGTTCGGATTGCGGCTGAACATTGCTTTTACGCAAAAAATAATGCTTAATCAGCACATTAAATTCACTTTTTTCCATTTTCGTTAACATTCACGAGGTTCTCTCCTCTCAATGGCTATCAAACACAAAATAAATGACCCAGCTTGCTGAAAATTTAACAGTAGTCTATCATAGATGGTGTTGACGGAATCAATGGTGCATTTAAAGTTACTGCGCAAAAAATTCGAAAAGTCACTGACTTATCAAACAGCCGTCGTATATGCTAGAGCCTGGGAAAGGTGTCTGGAGTAACAATTTTTGATTTGAAATTTTTTTGCTGCTTTAGTTGAATGCAACTGAGACGGCGTTCGTTAAATGTACTAGGGGTGGTTGTTTGGTCTGTCTAAAATTATTGTAGGGTTGGAGATATCAACTAGGGCCCTTGGAAAGGTGTCTGGGTTGACTATTTATAATTTTAATATTTTTTGTCTGCTTTAGTTGAAGGCAACTGAGACTGCGATCGTTAAATGTACCAAGGGTGGGTTTTTGAGGCTGTATTGTATGCTTTTGTTGAAGAAAGTTGAGACTGGATACGTCAAATGTACTAGAGGTGGTTTTTTGGGGGTGTGTAATATTATTGTAGGGATGGGGATATCTACGAGAATCTTGGGAAGGTGTCTGACATGACAAGTTTTAATTTGGAATATTTTTGTTTGCTTAACTCGAATTCAATTCAGGTGAGGTTCGTTAAATATAGTAGGAGTGTTTTTTTGGCTTGTCTAATTTTTTTTTAGTGACGAGAGTATCGACTAGAGTCTTGTGAGTTTGCGGGATGTAACTACCTTCAATTTTTAATTATTTTGGCGAACCTCATCTTAATTGACTTCGAGTAAAGCAGCCAAAAATATTTCCAATCAAAACTAGTCATGGCAGACAACTTTCCTAGACTCTAGCAGATATCGCCATTTCAACAATAGTATTATACAGCCTCAAAAAACCACCCCTAGTACATTTAACGTACCCAGTCTCAGTTGCACTTAATTGAAGCAGCCAAAAAATTTCAAATTGAATATAGTCATCCCAGGCACTTTTACAAAACTCTATCAGATGTCCTAGTTCCTACAATAATATTACACAGCCTTACGAAGCTACCCCTAGTTCATTTAGCGAACCCAGTATCAGTTGCCCTCGACTGAAGCAGCCAACCAAATTTTTAATTTTAAATAATCATCGCACACACTTTCCCAAGACTTTATTAGTTATTCCCATCCTGAAATAATATTTAAAAACCCTTAAAAATCGCCCCTTGTCTATTTAACAAACCCCGTCTCAGTTACCCTCAAATAAAGCAGGCAAAAAGAATTTTAAATTAAAAATAGTCACCTGAGACAACTCTCCAAGACTCTATTTCATATCGCTATACATATAATAATATTATACAGCCTCAAAAAACCACCACTAGTACATTTAACAAACTCCGTCTCAGCTGCCTTCAACTGAAGCCGCCAAAATAATTAAAAATTGAAGGTAGTAACATTCAGCACTCTCACAAGAGTCTAATCGATACTGTCATCACTAAAATAATATCAGACACCCAAAAAAAACAACCCTAGTACATTTAACGAACCTCACCTTAATTGACTTCGAGTGAAACAGCCAAAAATATTTCAAATCAAAACTAGTCAAAGCAGATTACCTTTCTGAAACCCTCGTAGATATCCCCATCCCTACAATAGTATTACAAACTCCCAAAAAACAACCCCTAGTACATTTAACGAATCCAGTCTCAGTTGCCTTCAACTAAAGCAGGTAAAAGATATTCAAATTATAAATAGTCAACCCAGACACCTTTTCAAGACTCTAGCAGATATCGTCATACCCACAATAATATTACAGAGCCTCAAGAAATCACCCCCAGTACATTTAACGACTCCAGTCTTAGCTTTCTTCAACTAAAACAGTTAAAAAATTAAAAAATTTTATATTTAAAATTATCACCCCACACACTTTACCAAGAGTTCAATGAGGTGTCCCGATCCCTGCAATAATATTCAACAACCTAAAAAACGACTCCTAGTATATTTAAGAAACCCCGTCTCAGTTACCTTGGCCTTAAGCAGCCAAAAAAATTTTTAAATTAAAAATAGTCACGGCATACCCTTTCCAAGACTCTAGCAGATATCGTAATTCCTATAATAATATTATACAGCATCAGAAAACCACCCTTAGTACTTTCATCGAACCCTGTCTGAGCTTCCGCCAACTTGAACTGCTAAAAAAATTTAATTTTAAATAATCACCCCACACACTTTTCTAATACATAATTGGTACTTTTTGTTAAACGCGTGCACTGAAATCATCAAGCATTTAATTATGACTCTGGCATGTCGCATTTTTTCAATGGAATTTTATCGACATTTTTTGTAACGATTACAACAATAAAAATTGGAAAGACTAATGAATTCAAAATAAATCAAAGCTTATTCTAATGAATTCAGAAGTGTTAAATAATTTGTAATAAGTTCAACAGTGTTCAAGATAATTCTACGGAATTCAAGAGTCTTTAACATAATTTAAGATAATTTTACGGAAATCAAGAGAGTTCAACTCAATTGAAGAGCATTCTGCAGATGGCACGAGTCTGCCGAACTCAAGAGAAATCTACTAAATTCAAGAGAACTCTGCTCAACTCACGAGAATTCTGCCAAACGTAAGAGAATTCTACTGAATTGAAGAGAATTGTACGGACTTCAAGAGAATTATACAGGTTTTAAGACAATGCATAAATAAAGAGAATTCTACTGTATTTACGAGAAATTTATACAAAATTCCGAAGAATTATGATTAATTCAAGGGAATTCTGCCTAACTCTAGAGAATTCTCTTGAATTTGAAAGAATTTTGCTCATTTCAAGAATATAAAAAAAAAACACGCTAATTTGACTAAATTCACGAGAATTATGCCAAACCTAGGAGAATTCTGCTGAATTTAAGAGAATTTTACTTATTTCAAGGGAATTCTACTGAATTCAAGAGAATTCTGCTGAATTTAAAAGAATGATACCGAATTTAAGAGAATTCTACATAATTCAAGAAAATTCTACTGATATTTTTACAGAATTCCAGAGAATTATAATTAATTCAAGGGAATTCTGCCTGACTCGAGAGAATTCTCTTGAATTCGAAAGAATTTGGCTGATTTCAAGAATATCCTGCTAAATTCGAAAGAAAACACGATAATTTGACTAAATTTAATGGAATTCTGCCAAACCAAGGAGAATTCTACTGAATTTAAGAGAATTAAACAAAGTTTAAAAGAATGTTACATATTTCAAGAGAATTCTACTGAATTCAAGAGAATTCTGCTGAATTTAAAAGAATTATACACAATTTAGGAGGATTCTACATAATTCAAGAGAATTCTACTGAATTTACGAGATATTTTTACAGAATTCCAGAGAATTATGATTAATTCAAGAAAATTCTACTGAATTGATGAGAATTCTACTGAATTCTTGAGAATGATACAAAATTCAGAAGAATTCTTCACAATTCAGGAGAATTCTATTGAGTTCTCGAAAATACTGCAGAATTCAAGGGAATTTTACAGAATTCATGAGATTGTTGTCTCATTTGGTTGGTTGTAGTAAATATATTTTTTCATTTTTGTATCTCGACGCGTGAAGTTACACCAGAGATTCACAGCCTACTGGAAAAGAGAACAGAGGAGAAATTATACGAACTGAACTTATTTATGCACACACTCTTGTCGATGGCACATGGACTGTCGACCGTGTAACACGAGCTTCTGATTGGTTATCTTTAATTATTAATTACTCGGTAATTATTAACATTAGCAAAACTTTTTATGATTATTTTCGACGCCATTTTTTTGTTAGAATTTAAAAATACAAAAATGTTTTTTGAATACTGGGATACCCTGTATAAGTAAAGGCAATAATAATCGATTACGTTCCTATTGTCCATTTCGAAGATTAAATTCTTCCTTTTTTCACTATTTTATCATTTATTTTTTACCTTTGTTTGTTTCAGAATCTTAATTAAGATATATTTAATGTCTTTTACTGCGAAAAATATATATTAATGGTTTAGATTAAGAAAAATCAATTGTTTTCTTCACAAATGGTTCACACTCAGTAATTGGCGTCTTTACCTTATTATCACCTGGAAAACTCATCATTTCAGTATGTTTAATTTTTTCTGTTCGTCAATTTCTTTCATTACATTAAACAACTCTTCAATTGAACAATATTATACTTCTTTTCGATTACAACTCTTCAATTGAACAATATTATGCTTCTTTACGATTTTGTGGACTAATTGTTCCCTATTGGAAGTAGAAAAATAGAAATCCTATCACTATTAATCATCTTCTATCTCTAAGATAAAAATTCTTTCTTCCATGCCTACATACCCCTCGAAAATTCCCGTCTATCTTTTTTGATCTCTTTGTCAATATAGTTCTAATACTATCCCTTTCAATCGCCAATTATACATCCTTCGCCTATTCTTGTATATCCTCCGCCTATTATTGTATATCCTTTTCTATCCCTGTGTCAATTCAGATTCATACATGTCTCTCTAAATTTGAATCAGTAAAAATTCACTGCTTCACGGTGGAATTTAACTCAAAATCAGTAACGTTCTTCTGGCTATTATTTAGGTTTCACTGATTCAAATAGCTGAAAGTATTTAACTGATACTGAGTGAAATTCCACTGATTCAAATTAACAGAGATCTCTTTCAATCCTCTTTTCAATATCTCAGTTGTCCCTTGTCTTTTGTCCATATACCTCTATTTTTTTTCTATCTCTTTGCCAATTCAGCTTCGCCTATCTCTTTCAATCCCTTGTTTCTCTATGTGCGTCTATACCTTATCTATTAGACGGGTCCTTTTATAGAAATTTTGTTTTGTAAATCGTTCTCTCGCAATATTGATTGGAATGTCCAATAATAGAAAGTCCTACAAAATTTGAGTCAGATCAGTTAATACTTACCAATCGCCCCATACACTTGAAGTTTCTAATAAGATTAACATGGGAGCAATTTGTATTACTTATTTTTAAGATCATTCTGCTCGCGACCTCAGACTCAGTTAAATATCTGGGGATATTGCGCTGTCCTTAAACCAAGGCTCCTATACGCGACCGAGGTCTGGTAGCCACGGGTGAAACTCAAGTCGATGCAGAATATGCTGCGATGATTACAAACGCTATCGTTTAGGGGCGTGACGGTAGCAATGAGGACTATGCCCACAGCGGCGATAGGATTTATGCTTTGCGAAGAACCCCTACACGTTGCGATAACTGACAGGGCGGCTCACGCGATGGGCTGTCTGGCACGAGCAATTATATGGACTTGGGGACAGACGGCTCTAAAGGAGTGGGAGGGTCAAAAGCAGGAATCTATAATACCGCGGGAACAAAGGGGGTTAGGGATCCCACTTGGGCGGAATGCCAACTGTCTTTCAGGCGGAGGTCCTGGCCTTCCTTCGCTGCGCTGAAACACTAGAAGAGGCAAACACTGGTGGTAGGCAGATTACAATCTGCTCGAACAGCCAAGCAACATTAACTGTACTCAGGAAACCAGACATAACATCAGTGCTAGTTTGGGAATGCAAAAAGGCATCAAACCCACTTGCAAAAAAGAACAACGTAGCTCTCACATGGGTTCCTGGTCAAACAGGAATCAAGGGCAACGAAAAAGCGGACCAATTGGCAAAAAGCGGCGCAGCAAGTGAATACATAGGACCGGAACTGGTACTGGGACTAGCGTCTTGCTGCATCGGGATGGCCATCAAAAGCTGGATCCGGACGAAGCACCAGGAATACTGGGAATAAACCTAGGGTTGTCTACGGACGAAAGCCATCTTGGGTTAAACGTACAGGATGGATAGAGCCAGGGAAATCCTGGGATTACCCAAGAAAGACATAAGGACAGTGGTTCAGATGCTTATAGGACACAACCACCTGATCAATCAAATGTAAAATATGGGATACAAACCTACAACAGAGTGTAGGAAATGCGGCAAGGATAATGAAACATCCCTGCATGTCTTATGCCAGTGCCCGGCATTAGCTAGGCTCAGGCAACAAACCCTTGGGGCCCACTTCATGAGACCTGCCCAGATAGCAGAATAATTTGCAGCAAACTTGCCTAAAGTTTTTGGTGCATGGTTCGAAAGTTTGCACCTGAATTTTTAGGCAAGCTTTGCGCAAGTAAGATAATGTCCGCCTTACGGCGGACTTGGAAACTTGCATCGTGCGTTTGAGAGAAAAACTTAAGAGAAACTTCCATCGGAAGTTTAAGGAAAGCTTGCGCACAAATTTGAGAAAAACTTGCACCGTAAGTTTGAGGGAAGTTTGCTAGATAAGCTTAAGCGAAACTTGCATCACAATATTTAAACAAAGTCCAGAGAGTGCGCTATTATATTTTTTATATATATAAAATAAGGCTAATTTCACTGTTGTCATCGAAGTCTCATTAAAAGCACTACGATATATAAATTTTTGGTTTTTTACTGGCCTTCTAATTCACTATAGTAATTATCAAAACTTTCGGGACTATTTATTCATCCCTGAAAATAACGTAAATATTGCAATGAAAATTTTCTTCAAGTTTGCCTCACAAGCTTCCCGCAAACTTACGATGCAAGTTTCCCTCAACTTTACCTCGCAAGTTTCGCGCAAACTTACGATGCAAGTTTCCCTCAAGTTTGCCTCATAAGTTTGTTGTTAGGCGGACATTATCTTACTTGCGGAAAGTTTGCCTAAACCTTCCGGTGCAAACCTTCGAACCTTGCACCGCAAACTTTAGGCAAGTTTGCTGCAAACTATTTTGCTATCTGGATATAATATAAAAAGTGCGCATCCTATCAAAAAATAGTTCAAAGAAAATTTTTACATATAATTTAGGCGAAAATTTTCGTTAATTAACATTTTATTGTAGATTGTGTTGTTTAAAAAAATTCTTTATTTTTATTTTATTTTTTACGATTGAAATTAAAACTACGCGTCCTATCAAAAACTAATTTATAATTGATTTTCCGATCTTGTTTCGGTGAACAACTTTTTTCTATTCATTGTTTTCGTACCTTATGTCGTTTTTCCAAAAATTTTAATTTTTGTTTTCATGTTATTTTTTAAAAATAAAATAAAAGCTATGCGTGCTATCAAGAAATAATTTGTGACAAATTTGTCTATCTTTTTTTGGTGAACAATTTTTGTCTATTAATCGTTTTCTTCCTTGTGTCGTTTTTCCAAAATCGTTTCAACCAAATTTATTCATATTTTTGAGGTGAACAATTTTGCTCATTAATATTTTTTTCATATGTCGTATAGTTTTGCTGAAAAATGGAATTTTTTTAAAAAACATTTTCTAAGGATAAAACCGGAACCGTTGGTCAAAAATGGCCGGTTACCGAACTTTTTCTTTCTTTTTATGCCTTAAAACGCGTGTCACACTGCTAAATCCAGTCTGACCAGTCTTTCGAAAGTCATCGTGCTTATAGGATAAATATAGACAGACATCTTCGTAAAAATCGTTTTTTTCTGACACAGGGGTTCTCAAAACGTGGAGATTTGATGAAAACCGACGAAGTCAAATTTTATATAAAACTAATACCTTCTCATTAGGATGAGAATGTAATATTTATAATAAAATATTAAAATAATTTCGTGAACAAGATTTTAATATTACACAAGTTTAAACTTACCATTTGAGTGTTTAAACAGTACTTACACTTTTGAATATTATGGATATAATGTAATACAAATTAAATCAAATTAAATTTGAATTTATGAACATATGATGTAATAATAAGTAAACAAAATTAAAATAATTTACACAATTAGTAAAATTTTTGAAATAAATATTTTTCAGAGGAACAAATATCAATTGTAACTTTATAAAACGTTCAAGATGTATATAGAATCAATATTTTAACATATTTGTTTTAAAGACGGTTACACAGATGTAATGATTAAAGAGAGCAATTAGAGCAATTATTTTTTCTGTTCTTCATTGACTATTGAATAACATTTTTTTAAATATAAATTTAGTTCAATTCAATTTCAAATACATTATATCGATTATGTATTTAAAAGCGAGAGTACTTACTTGGTAAGTTTAAACTTTATATTATTCAAATTTTTCTTCAGGAAATTCTTTCTATATTTCATTATTAATATTATTTATTATACTTTCGGAAATAAATTTTGAGGGTCATATTTTACTTTTTATTCAAATTCAAATCTAAGATGTATTCCACTTTGCCAGGATTATTGTACGACCTTTTAATTCATATTTTCTCTTTAGTATTCATAGAAAATGATTAGAAAACTATTTTTAAATGTTAAATGTGTAACATTGTTTTCGGTTCAATAATTTTTTGCATGAAAATAACATTTTGTTTACTAAAAAATTGAAAAAGTGATGTCCCATTTCCTACTATGCAAAAACAGGCAATTATGGGACAACTAGCACAGCGCTGGAAATATTAGGAACTAATCAACTTCGGACAGTAAGTTAAATTCTGAAATATGGAGAGATGCACATGGCAGTCCCACGGTCAGTCGGCTTCCTTCCCACTCCACGTCATTTCTACACTCTTCCACTTTCACTTTTTAGCAGTTATCTTTTTTTTTTTAAACCAAAGACTAATCCAATGTCCTGCCACCGTGAAACCCCTTTCGGGGTCCAGAAAATTTTCAAAGTGCCTTTTTAAAACCATAATCCCGATTTCTCGAATCTTAGTAGTAAAATTTGAGTGTTCGTTTGAGCGCCTGTTTGCGCTGATTTCGGCACCTAAACGGCACTCAGAGTGATGCGACGGTCATATAATGTTCCTATTGTATTCGTAACGTACCAAGCGGGCAGAGTGATGTACAGTAGTTGGCCGCCACCAACCGAATCCCTTTTTAAAATTTTCTTCAAATTATAACCACTTTTTTTGAGTAATGAATTTCCTCATTATATATATATATATATATATATATATATATTCTACAGTGACGGGTGATTTATTTTTCGGTAATATTATAAATTGTCGGGAATTTTCCAATTCATGAATTTTATTATTCCGAAATATTCAAATTCGTTAATATTATAAACTGTCGGGATGTTTCCAATTCAAGAATTTTATTATTCAGGAATTATATTGTTCGGAAATTTTTCAATTCGGGAATTTTATTATTCAGAAATTTCATTAACAGGGATTTTTCAATTCGAGAATTTTAAAGTGACGAGAATTTTATTTTTCAAGAATTTAAAAATTCGGTAATATTAGAAAATGTCGGGAATTTTCCACTTTGGAAAGTTTATAATTCAGGAAATTTATTACTCGGGAATTTCATTATTCAGAAATCTGATTATTCGAGAATTTCATTACACGCGAATTTCCCGATTCAGGAATTTTATTTTTCGTATATTTTATCATCAGGAAATTTTCCCATTCAAGAAGTTGACAGTGACGGGAATTTTATTTTTTGGTAATTTTCAAATTCGGTAATATCAGAAGCTGTCGGGGATTTTCCATTTCGGGAATTATATTATTCAGGAATTTTATTATTCGTGAATTTCACGTTTCGGGAATTTCATTATTCAGAAATTTTATTATTCGAGAATTTTATTATTCGGGAATTTTCCAATTCTGGAATTTAACAGTGTCGGGTATTTTATTTATCGGGATTATTCAGTCGTCCCTTTTTCATACGGTCGTATTTTCCGCCACAAATGTATTTGGACATTATTTTTTATTTCGAAAAAGCTTTTTAATTCAATCATACAATAATTACACATTTATTCACGAATTTTATAATTTATTCGAATGATTTTTGAAAAATGAAGAATAATGTTTAAATTCACTTTTGCCTAGTAGGTCCCTTTTCTCGGATCGCGTCACATATGTAACATTTTCAAAATTAACCTTTTTTGATAATTAGCTTCAAAATCAAGAATTGTTGTGTTTTTCCAATCAAATTCATGATTATGAGAACTACAATTTGCAGTTATAACAAATTCCCTTTTTTTTGTGTTCTTTTATACGCACTTCTAACATGCTTTTGGTTTCACGCACATAACAAACAGGGCAATTTTTCCAAGAAATTTTATAAACAACATTAGTTTGATCCCATTTTTTTGACACATCTTTACCTAGCATAACTATGCATGACAAAGAAGGTTTCATCGAAGGTATTACAGTTATATTAATTTTTTCAAATATATGAGAAGTTTGATGAAAAAATTTTTTTTATGTATGGTAAACAAACTTTTGGTTGACATGGCAGACATGGTTATGGATTACCTGGAAAGTTATTGCCTAAAAATCATAATAATTTAATCCTCGGAACGTTCAATTCATTTAACAGAAAGTTACAGCATACATTTGAAATAGACGAAAACTATAAAATTAATTTCTTGGATATATCTTTGATAAAAGAATATAATAAAACTATCACCAATTGGTATCAAAAACCGAATTTATCATTTAGGACAGTTAATTTTCTTCCAGGTCACCCAAAACAAGAAAAAAAAAATTATTCTACTTGGTTGACAGAGCAATAAAGTATTCACACAATGAATTTCATACAAAAAATTTTTAAATTATACCTGAATTATTGCAGAACAATGATTATCCGATAAAATGTATTATTCAACGAACAAAGATCCGAAAACAAAAAATAAAATACTTAACTGATCAAAACAACTCTGCATGAAAACAGTTATTGGCCCGTCAACCAAAAGTTTGTTCACCATACATAAAAAAGTTTTTTGATCAAACTTCTCATATATTTGAAAAATTAAATATAAGGTCAATGCACTAGTAATCATCACCTCAAGCCAAATGGGAAAATAAAAATGCTTATAATTGTATTCAAAACATAATTTTGTTCACTATGGGCTTAGCCGAATAAAGCAGACATAGAAAAACTCAATTTTGATCACTTCACATGATATTGGATTGGAGTCAATTTTTACTGACGATTAAAATTTAAATTATGCAAATGCGTCAGTTATCGTCAGGCACGTAACCAAGTATTACCACGAGAAAAGTATACTATTATTATAAAAGGATATTTAAACTCAACTAAATTCACATTTTTATCACACACACGGCAAGAGCGAGTCTTTTTATACGTAAAATATTGGGCCATCTAACGATTTCTTATGCAGTGACGATTACCAGTGCATTTACCATAACTGTGATACCATCGATAAAACATTCTTTCTCATGCATAGTTATGCTAGGTAAAGATGTGTCAAAAAAATGGGATCAAACTAATGTTGTTTATAAAATTTCTTGTAAAAATTGCCCTGTTTGTTATGTGCGTAAAACCAAAAGCATGTTAGAAGTGCGTATAAAAGAACACAAGAAAAAGGGAATTTGTTATAACTGCAAATTGTGGTTCTCATAATCATGAATTTGATTGGAAAGACACAACAAGTATTGATTTTGAAGCTCATTATAAAAAAATATTAATCTCTGAAATGTTACATATTAAGATCAACAACAGTAGCATTAGCAAAAAAGATGATATTTATACATTAAATTACATGTACAATCCGGCGTTACATAATTTAAAACTTTAAGTTGTTATTTATAATAATTCGTTAATTGTACGCAATGCTTTTGAGTATAAATACCACCTCTGAGCCTCAACACCTTTATAGTCCTCACCTCACATATGACGGTCTAGTATTAGAAATGAACCAAATTCGGGCTATTCGACAAGAAAAACACTTATTTTCTTGTCTTCTTAAAAAATTTTAATTCTACGTAATGTCTTGACAGTGATATGTAAGGTAGAGTGCAACCTTCTTTTTTTCAAAATTATCCATAAATTCGTGTTTTGTACTGGTTCCAAATGTTGGTACTTTTTAAAATATAATTTCAGTCTGAAGAGGTGAGCGAACCAAGCCGATTACAAAACAAAATTTCGAGTTTTATTGAAATTTACTCTTAATGATCAACAAAAGAAAAACCTATTATTCAACTTAAATATGAAGGGTGATACTTATTTTTTTAAGGACATTAACAGTATTATTTGTAATCTAAATCATCTAAGGTAAAGTAGATAAGGTTTGTAAATAATTGAACCGCCGCATCTTAGAACCGGGTATACAATATTTTTTCACGAGTGGAGGAGGGGGGCGAATTCCGCTCTATTTGTCACGTATCCCGATTCTAAAACAAGTAAAATTCTCATAAATTAAAAATATTCAATAAGGTTTATCGCAATTTAGCGAGCTTTAGCCAAATATTTTCGGCCTGCAGACACTTCGTGGAGTAATAAAAATTGAGATGCCTAAAAATGCTGTATAATTTATTACTGATTTAAATCATTTCTAATTTGACTTCTTTCTATTACAAGGGCTTGAAAATAATGAAATATAACAAAATAAAACTTTCAAAATTGTAACAATTTCAAACAGTAGCCCTAAGAATTAAATCAAGTATAGAATTCGGTGCCTCAAAATGGTAAAATCTAAAAACGGGAGAGAATTTATGTTCTTGTCAATAATTTTGAATTCGTAAAAGGTTTTATGTATAATAAGTATAGGAATCAAAGACGATTTCGCGATCTGAGATCAACAACTTTCCTCGTTCTATTCGATTTATCTTGAAGAATAAATAAAGTTTTGTCATCGGAGAGGGTTCACAAAAGATGGTATATATAGGAATTATTTATCGAATCGCTGTTCACGCCCAAATAGAAAATAATCAGATTTTCTTTCTCTATCATCGCATGTGTTTACTAAAAATGAAAACTATTACTAGTAGTCTGTTAACATTAAATTTGCAGTACTTCCAAAGTGAGTGTAACACAATGTAATAATTACTATTAATACCAAATATTATGCATATTTATTCAATGAATACTGTTACATTTTAAACGCTTTACCACTAAATTCTATAATTTTAAACAAGTATTTGAATTTAAATACTTATCTTTACGAAATGCAAATGTATTTATTTCGAAAAAGTAGTTCCTTTGTTTGAACATACATTTCTTCGAATTAATTAGTTACAGGTTCTTTATTTTAACAATGATTATTTCAAGAAAGTAGAATAATATCTATTTTTTAAACTAGTTTCATATGTATGGAATTATTTTCTTGCAATAATCTCATCAATATTTTTTTCACTTTCATGAAAAATTACTCATTTTGATTTTTTTTTCTACCTAAAGATATCTAAATTGCTTGATCCACTGATGCATGTATTATTTAATTCCAAAAGTTTGAGATTTAAATGAAGAAATATTCATTAGCGTGCACAGTGATGCACAATCCTAATAAGCGGCAGAATCCTAGTAAGTTGATGTTTTCCGAAATATATAGGGCAAACCTCACCTTTTTTATTTGTTGCTATATTTTTTTGACAGGTTTTCCTTGTATAAGAAACGCATCCCAAAACATTTATGCTGGCTAAACCATTTTGGAGGCCAGGAGAAATTCTTTTTCTTGAAAATATATTTGTCCAATGTTTATCGTAAAGGGTGCGCGAAATCGCAAAACATCAATATAAATTTTTCGTAAACCATTTTTGTACGAATCCTATCAGATTATGTGGAAAATTTTATTTCCAGACGTCGTGCAAAACCTTATCTCTTAATATTCGCTGGAAACGGCATGTACGAACACCGGAAATATGCATACTTTTATGGTTAATGGAAAGACTGACTTTACCATGCCCATAAACACACAAAGGTGTAAAAAGATTAAAAATATTGCAAAATACAATATCCAAATATCAATTTTCATAGTAGCATATATTTCAGGTGCACCATAAAACTAAATTTTAGGATTTTCAATAATTTTTCAGGATTCTGCTCCACTGTGCATAATCGCGGGTCGTATCAAATAAGCGTCACCCTAATACATAGTCGTCATTATTGATTAGTAAATGTTTAAAATCGTCAAACTTCTATGTTGCTGTTGTGTAGAAAATCTTAATAAATGTCACTTTTTTCTGGCAAAATTAGGTGCAGGTGGTAATCTGGATGATCTGCTTCCAAACTGTATATGCTAATGAAGGATAGCGTTTGTTTTGAGGGTTATATCATAGGAGAAAAACTAGATGGAAAAGATGGGCCTCAGTAGCTGCCCTAAGAAATGAAACCTGGAAAACAGCCCAAAAACATCATTATATCGCATTATCCCTGGGATCTACTGGGACCTCCCTAAGTTATTGCGAAATTACGTTTTTAGAAGTGTGTCCGCTTAAAAATGCAATCCAGACAGGGCCTCTTGGCATTGCAACACACAATTTGTTTCGAAGTACGGCAAGATGTACGCAAGGATACTGTCGACATTTGGAATTGTAAAAATGGATTTGTTGAGTTGTAAAATATAAGTCATCTCCTATACGTATATCAACATTCAGTGGACCAGCAGGCTTCTTACCCTTTATTGACTGTTTCCCAACCGATAGAATATGTCCGCCATTTTCCATTAATATATATATATATATATACTACTGGAAAATGGTGGACATATTCTATCAATTCACAGTAAAAACTCTGGGATAAATTTTGTTGCAGCCAATTAAAGGATAAGGTTCCATCTCCCTTGGAGTTGGGTACGAAATTATCATCTATTGTTTTTGTCGCAAAACTGTAAAAGCAATTAACAGTAGTTGACATTTCGTACACCAAGTCTGCGGGAAACGATACCTTGTTTAGTGGTACCATTCACACCACCAAGTCTAATTGTTGTTGCAGGGACATGGTGCCTTAAAATTAGCGTTAGATTTACACTGGATTTTTTTGTGTTAGGGAACCGCCAATAAAAGTTGAAAAGCCTGCTAGTTTAGTAAATATTAAACTTTGTACAGGACAGGATTTATATTATACAATTCAACAGCTCCATTTGTACAATATCATAGGTCCACATTAGCCTTTCGTGCATCTTCCCGTACTTCAAAACTAATTGTATGTTGCAATTCCAGGAGGACATGTATGAACTGCATTTTTAGGCGATTCTAATAATGCAATCGGGCGGAAATTTTGATATCCCTGGGATACCTCGCGCATATCTCGAGATATTCTGAGAATATCCAATCAATCTCCTTTTTTTGTATTTCAAGTATGTTTCCAGGATATCCTGATTTTGACTTTATAATATTTCTGTAAATTTATATGTACTTTCTAAAAAAGTTGTATCTCCAAGCGGGTGAACAAATGAAGTTACCATTTAACAATAGCAATTTATATTGTCCCCTGAAGATTTCCCAAATCGAAATTAAGGCCCTACTTTGAACCTGTAACTTAGGGACCGTAAGATTCACCAAAAACAAAAGTTAAACACCTTTTGTTGACATTAGCTGTTTGTCAATTTCGGCTAAACAAAAAAGTGTTTCAACTGAAAGTTTACAGAAGAATAGAATCGATCCTTCAACAGTAATTGAATATTGAGGTAATACAATAGTTATATTAGTATTTCACAAATGAAACAGGAAAAAAAATCATTAAAAAGATTGAATAATTTTTAAGTGATTTCAGTTACTAATCAAATACTGAGTTTTTGCGATCGATTGTTTTCGACAAGAAATGGTATACGCGGGGACACAATCATTAACAGTATTATTTGTAATCTAAATAATGTAAGGTGGAATAGATTAGGTTTGTACATATTTCTTGTCTTTCTATATTGAAGGAGAAACTTTGAAGTACGTTATTTTGATAATGCACTCAGGGTTATATAAAGTAGCCCATTAAAAATTATATTTACAATAAAGCCTTCTTGTTGATTTAATAAAGGAAAAAATGTGATACAATCGCGTTATTTTATGAAACATCTCTGTATCTGTATGATTTTTCTGCCTAAGTATATTATACGGTTCTAAATAAATTAATACATTTGTACTGCGCAATTAGTTGTTTTCCACTATCGAATTACTAAATATTTTAACTAATCGAATTATCAATTTTCTACTAATTTTCTGTTTCTGTTTTTTATATAACTAAATAATTAGAATTTCACGTTAATAATTAGTCAAATTTAACCAACTTAGATCTTGAGCACATAAAAAAGGAACACAAATTGAAACATAATGTCCGAAGGTATATATAATAATATAACTTTAACATATAATAATATATTATAATATTGATCATGTAATGAATGTAGTTATAATTATGATATTTTCTTCATGTAGAAGACAATTTAGTATCACTGAAAATTCCATTTGACGAATTTGATCCCAACATTGAATGAAAACAATCTGCAACACTTTTATACTTTCGGATGTTTTAACGAAAAATAATTCCATTTTACTGAAAAATTGAGCTACATAAATCTAAAGAATCACCTAAAAAAAAAGGAATTTTAAGAGTTTAATATTTGTTATTGCTGGTTTGAAATCATTTTTTTGAACCGAAAATTTAACTATTCCAGTTAAGAATTTATTATTTTAGACGGATATTCATCTCTTTGGTTGAAAATTTAACTACTCCGTAGATTTTTAGTTTTTTTTTTGTTTAAAATTAATTTCTTACTTAAAATTTAACTATTGCAAACTTAAATGAAAATTTATCTTTGTTTATTTAATTTTAACTCTTTGGTGGCAAATGTATCTTTTGGATTCAACAATTCAATTATTTGTTTGAAGATTGAACTACTTGGTTGAACTGCTTCGTTGAAAAATTATTTGTAAGTTTGAAAATCTAACCATTTTATTGCAAATGCGTTTTTTTGTTGACAATTATTTTTTCTTACTAAAAATTTAACTTATTATTCTTTTACTGAAAATTTATCTTCTTAGTTGAAAGTTCAACTATTTAATTTAAAAATTTTTCATATTCTTAAAATGTGTTTTTTTCGTATAAATTAAATCTTCTTGGTTCAAAATACATATTTTTTGTTTGAAAATTTAACTATTTGATTAATAATCGAATCCTGTTGTCTAGAATTTAATCCTTTTCTTAAAGATACATCATGTTGAATTCAGCAAAAAAAAAGAGAATTTTCAAACCAATAGTTTATATTTTACTAAAAAAGATTAATTCATGATGAAAAATGGTATAGTTAAATGTGCAGTTAAAAATTATTGACTCACGAAAAAAATAATGTTTCAACAATTAGAACACAGTAATATTTTTAACCAAAAAGAAGAATTTTTCACTAAAATGATGAATTTTTAACCAAGAAGATTAATTTTCCACCAAAAAGACGAATTTTTAGAAAACAAATGAATTTCCAGTCAAACTAGTTGAAATTTTGAATAAAGAAAATTAATGAATTAGAATTCTTATAAATAAAATTTTAGCTCTTTTTTGGTTGAAACACTTTTGTCTAATCATTTTTTTCGTAGCTTGTGTCGTTTGATTGAAAATTAAATTTATTTTCATTATTGTTTTTTACAAATAGAATGAAAACTGCGCGTCCTATCAAGAAGTGATCCAGGAAAAATTTGTAGATCTTTTTTGGGAGTACAATTATTGTTGATTCATCTTTTTTCGTATCTTGCATAGTTTGACTACAAAATTCAATTTTTGATTTGTCATTATTTTTTGGGCGATCAAACTTTGAATTTTCGATTTTCCAAGAAAAGTAAAAAATTTCTCTCAAAAATTCAAAAAATACTCTAACTTTTTGAATTTCTATCGAAAATGGCTGTTCAACGAACAGGTTCTTTCTTTTAGGACCTTAAAAAAGTGCGCCAATACTCGATTTGATCCGTGCATTTTTTCGAGATGAAAAACTATATAAATTAGCAACAATAACATTTAATGATATGTTGAGATTGTGTCTGTTACCAGCATTCATTTTTCATCATTCCATAGAATTTTCAACAATTTTTCATAAATAGTTTAGGAACGAATAATTTGTTAATCAAACGATACAGAAATATTTAATTGCACATTGTAAATAAACAAATGCATTATTCTTAAAGATATTCATAAAGTGACTTAAAACTCTTTAATAAATACTTCAGGCAATTCACTTTTTATTCAATAATCTTTTTAAATAATTTAAAGATTGCAAAATTCGAAAAGAGGCCTAATGAGAGTTTTCCTACGTTACGTGTTTCATTATATTGTTCAAAATTCGTCAAAGAATAAGAGTCAATCATAAATTTTGAGGTTGAATAATTTCAAGCCACTCTCATAAGTCCCCGAAGAAAACCCCATAAGCGACATAAATAATCATTAATCAGTAATTTAAGAATACTCAGTCATTTTTAAGTGGTGTTCAATTGTTTAAACCATTTTAATTTATTAAATTTTTTTTCCAGCTAACTTGCGAAATGTACATATTTTCTAGACTTTATGAGTTATTCAATTATTGATAACAATAGAATAATTTGTTTGAATAATATTATAATTATTTAAGTAACACTTATTTGCTCAAGTATATATTTTACCTACAAAAAGTAGGAGAAACATTTTATCTCACGAAATTTTCGACAAATTTTAATATATTTGAGGACTAGTTTGTTTATTATGAATACTCATGGATGCTTAAACAAATTTGAATTGTTCAAACAATTGTTTTGTTTACACATTTCATTTTTGCTATTTTTTGTAAAATAAAAATATTTCTATGATCCACTTTGCTTTTGAAAAATACTCTTAAATGTTTAAACAAGTCAAAATTGTTTACGAATTCTTTTTAATTGATTTTATGAATTTTTTATTAGTAGATAGGGCAAAATGCTTTATTACATCACTCTAACTGTTTTTGTCTACAAGTATTCATAATAAACAAATTAGTACTTAAAAAGTAATTGAATGTATCGAAAATTTACTGAGATAAAATGTTTCTCATACATTTTGTAGGTAAAATATATACTTGAACAAATACGTATTACTTAATTCATTTTAAAATTATTCAAACAAATTGTTTTATTGTTATCATTGAATAAATAACTCTAAAAATCTAGAAAATACGTTCATTTCGCGAGTTAACTGAAAGAAACGAATATTTAAAATAATTGAAATTGTTTAAACAATTGAATATAAGTTAAAAATGACTGAATATTCTGAAATTACCGATTAGTGATTATTCATTTTTGAAAAACTTTTAAAAAGCGTCAATAAACCGCAATATTACGTAACATTCAAATTTGTCACTTATGGTATTTTCTTTGGGGACCCATAAGAGTGGCTTATAATCATTATTTAACATAGGAATTTATGATTGATTCTTATTTTTTGACGAATTCTAAAAAATATGTTAAAACACGAAATTATTTGTAACATATTATCGCGTTTAAATATTAGATTCACGAAAAGCCTATTTTTTCCCATGTTAAATGAATGGGAAACTGCATGCTCTTTTCGCCACCCCTAAATATTACCCGATTTTGCTCAAATTTTGGGATTTTTTTAAGCTTCCAAATAAAACTAGGGGGGGGGGGGAAGTAGAAAAAGTCGAGAAAAAAAATTCACCAAGTATAAATAAGAACCACCCCAGTAGATATAAAAATATGGTAATTTATGCAAAAGTTTGAGAATATTCCTTATAATTTGGAGAATTGAATTGAAAAAAAAACGGTTTGTTATGGTGAAATTTTTTCCTTGAAATGCATGCATAGAAAAGACTTTTTTGTTATAGATTTTCAAATAAAACAATTCTGAAAATTTTTGTTAAAAAATCATAAAGCTGGGAAAGGGATAGGGTGCAACAGAACTTTTCCGTTCCCTTTTCCAGCTCGAAGAAGCTTTAAAAATTGTTTGTCTCATTATGTTATTTTGTATTCTACAAAACCAAAAAAAGGAATACAACAAAAATTTTAATAGTTTGAAAACCCTAATTTACATATTGGTTTTATCGCCTTCATGCTTACTGAATACCATAAAAGCATGTGGATGAAGATTTGAAAATTGAGAAATTCATTTAGAAAAAAGTAATAGTCCTATTGAATTAATAAGAATATCGCTCGATTTGCCTCATTAATTCATCTAGGATTTTTCAAAATTGCCAAATAAAAAATAATTTTGTGAACAATTATAACGTTTATAAAATTAAGAATTTTTTTAACAATGAAACAATAATCGATCGTCAATCCACCTCCATAACGTTTTGCGAAGAGCAAGGAATATAAGTAATTTTTTATAGTTTGAAAAATCTAATTTAAACATTGTTTACATTTCCCTCATGCTAACTAAACACCAAAAAATTATGTGGATGATAGAAAAATTCTTTTTGAAAAAACCTGAGACTCCTATTGAAAAACTAATGATATTTTGCGATTTAACTCAGCCGTATTGCTATGAGTTTTCTTTTAATTATGCACCAAAAATAATTGTTTAAACAATTATATTGTTCATGAAATTTGAATCCTTCAAGAACAATGGATCTTTGTTCATATGTTAAGCCATAACCATCCTTTCCTGAATTGGAAATTTCTAATTATCAATTAATTTCTTGCATCGTTTTGTTTATTTGATAGTTGTTTCTGGGACAGATTTCAAAGTAATTTATAGTTATTCATCTATAGGCCATTTTCATTTTTAATTAAAATTAGAAATTAGTCCGTTCTTTATTCATTTTTCGACAAATAAATGATTATATATCTATCTTTATATTTTTAATACTAATTTCCTTTTCCAGAATTATGTTTCACTGTCAATAGCTTATTCGAATTTTGCACTGTAAAAACTAGGATTCGATTTAGAACTCAATTCGGTATTGAAACAGTTCACGCAACAACAAAAAATGAACTTCAGTTTGAGCCGCGAATGTAATAAAATAAGTTCGATTTGTGGATTGAAAGTTTTAAAAAGAAATTTAAAATTAGATTTATGTCCAAAATATAATCAGGATATGTTTGAAAATGGTATAACCGTGAAATCAACCGGTTTGTATAATTTTTAAGCAATAAGTTATAATATAACTTTTAAGACTGCAGTATACAAAATTGAATGCAGTCCGAATAATTTAAAACATCAAATTCACCTAAATATAAACTCCTGAATATTTTGATTCCTTCGAAAGGATTTGCTTCAAGACGACGGAATCCGAAATTTTTGACGCACTCAAATGATAAAAAATAAACTTAAAAAAATTAGCTCAAAAAATAAATTTATGCTGTTGAAGTTATTTAAATTGAATTTTAAAACATAAATTTATTCAAAGACTCTGTATTACGACGCCGATAGCAAGTGCTATAGGGACAGCATTTATATGTTTCAAAAATTCTTTGGTACATCCCATTATAAAGAGAAATTAATGCGAGAATGTTTGAAAAAATTATTCATTGATGGTGAGACATTTATTCATGCACTTTTAAGTATAAATAGTGTTTTTCGATAAAAAATTAAGTTTCAGTGTTCGTATGAGTTTCGGTGAATAGTAATTTCTAATAAAAATCAATGTTGAGAATTTTTTTTGAGTTTACGTCTAAAAATACCACTCTATGAATTCCTTGAATTCCTTCAATTTTATAAATTCCTTGAACTACCTACATTCCTTAAATTTTGTGAAATCGTTCATATCTCCATTTTTTAAATTCTATAAAATCCTAGTCGTATCTGAAATGCTTCAATTCTTTGTATTCATTGATTTTCTTGAATTATTTGAATTCTTCTAATTATTTGGATTTAGGAAATTACTTTAATTTCTCAAATTACTTGAAATATTCGACCTACTCCAATAACTTGATTCGTTCGATTTACTCGAATAACTTGAATTGTTGGATTGACTCGTATTACTTGAATCCCACGATTTACTCGAATTACTTGAGTTCTTTAAATTACTTAAATTTAGAGAAAATATTTGAATTTAGAGAATTCCTTGCATTCAGAGAATTCCTTGAATTCGGAGAATTCCTTGAATTTATAGAATTCAGAAAATTCCTTGAATTCAGAGATGGCCTTGAATGCAGAGAATTCAGAGAATTCCTTGAATTCAGAGAATTCCTTGAATTCACAGAATTCCTTGAATTCAGAGAATACCTTGAATTCAGAGAATTCCTTGAATTCAGAGAATTCCTCGAATTCCTTGAATTCAGAAAATTCCTTGAATTCCGAGAATTTCTTGAATTCACAGAATTCGTTGAATTCAGAGAATGCCTTGAATTCAGAGAATGCCTCGAATTCAGAGAATTCTTTCAATTTAGAGAAATCCTTGAATTCGAAGAATTCCTTGAATTTAGAGGTTTTAACCAAAATTATGAATCTTCAACAACAAAATGTATGTTTAAGAAATTAGTTCAACTTTTAACAAAATGGTTGAATTTTTCTTACTCAAAAAGGTGAATTGTTAGCAAAAAATGTAATAGTTGATATAATAACCAAAGAAGATTTTAATTTAATATAAAAAACAGTAGAATTCATTAAAAAAAGACGATTTTTCAACCAAATAGGTTATTTTTCAACCAAATTCTTGAGTTTTTGAGCCAAAAAGACCAATTTTTACAAATCAGTTGAATTTTTAACCAGTAAATATGGATTTTTGACAAAAAAGTTATCTGTCAACCAAATAGTTGAATTTTCCACGAAAACAGGGAAATCTTCCACCGAAAAATGTGAATTCTCAACAAAATAAGTATATTTCCACCCAAAAAGATGCATTTTTTAATAAAATAATGTATTCTTAAACAAAAGGGTGATTTTCAATCAAGAATTATAATTTTCTACCAAAAAAAGACGAATTTTCAACTAAAAATGGTGAATTTTCAAAACAAAAAAAAGCTTTAACAAAAACTGTTCAACTTTTAACCGAGTTTCAACCAACGAAGATAAATTCTCATCGAAAAATACAGGCCTCGGACTCACTTTAGAGATCAAAAATAGTGTAAATAGTGTCGAAAATTAAAAAAAATTGTAAAAATAGTGTCATAAAATTTTTCGAGTATTAAAAATTAAGTTAAATGGTTATTTAAAATGTTTTTCTTTAGACTATAAATTATCAAAATTCCTATTTATTTATCGCAGGCTTCACAGTTTTTCCCCTTCTTTTTATTTTTCCACATAAATGCGAACTTGATTAATAATAGAACCTAATAAGATAATCCAACTATTTTTGGTTTAAAGTTCATTCTTCTAGGTTGAAAAGTCTACTATTAAATTTTTCGTTAAGAATTCATATTTTTTATTTACAAATTTTCTTATTTGGTTCAAAAATTAATTACTTTGTTGAAAATGCAACAATTTTGTTGAAGTTATACTTCTTGGTCGAAAATTCAACAGTTTGATTAAAATTTTCTTTCTTTCTTGAATACATTGTTTTAAAATGAAAATTCAACTATTTTATTGAACATTAATCTATTTTGTTGAACATTCATCATTTTGGTTTGATAATGTATCTCTTTTTGTAGAAATTTAACCTTTTTTGGTTAAAAATGCAATTTTCCGGTTAAAAATTGATGTTTCGTTTGAAAATTACCTTTTTTTTTTGAACATTTACAATTTCGGGTTGAAAATTATACTGTTTTGTAAAAAAATGGTATTTACGGCTGGAAAATGAAACAATTTGGTAAAAAATTTAACTATTTGGTTGAAAATTGATATATTTTGTTGAAAATTCGTATTTCTTGAAAGAAAATCAATTTTTTTGTTAAAAATTAAATTGTTTAGTTGAAAATAACCTGTTTTGGATGAGGATTCAAGTATTTTGTTACATTTTTATATTTTTTTCTGGTTAAATCAAACTGCTTCTTATTTTAAATTAAAATCTTTTTCGTTGAAATATCAACTATTACATTTTTCGTTGAAAAATCATCTTTTTAGATTAAAAATTCAACTCCTTTGTTGAAAGTTGAACTACTTTCTTAAAAATTCTTTTTTTTGTTGTTGAAAATTTATAGTTTTATTTAAAAAACTTTGCTTTTTTGTTAAAAATGATTTTTTTTAACTGAAAATTTAACTTTTTTGTTGAAAATTAATATTTTTGGGCAAAAAGTTCAACTGTTTTTATAGAAAAATTGAATTACTTTGTTGAAAATTCAACAATTTTGTT
This sequence comes from Andricus grossulariae, assembly GCA_011634705.1. Lineage (NCBI taxonomy): Eukaryota > Metazoa > Arthropoda > Insecta > Hymenoptera > Cynipidae > Andricus > Andricus grossulariae. The sequence goes on along the minus strand of JAABKJ010007545.1, from coordinate 244,166,370 downwards.
GAAGTCATACTTCTTGGTTGAAAATTCAACAGTTTTGTAAAAAATTCGTATTTTCGACTGGAAAATGAAACAATTTGGTAGAAAATTTAACTATTTGGTTGAAAATTGATATATTTTGTTGAAAATTTGTATTTTTTGGAAGAAAATCAATTTTTTGGTTAAAAATCAAATTGTTCTGTTGAAAATAACCTGTTTTAGATATGGATTCAAGTATTTTGTTAAATTTTTTGTTTTATTTTTTTTTGTTAAATCAAATTGTTTTTTATTTTTAATTAAAATCTTTCTCGTTGAAGTATCAACTATTACATTTTTCGTTGAAAATTCATCTTTTTAGATTAAAAATTCAACTCCTTGGTTGAACTACTTTCTTCAAATTTTTTTTTTCCTTTGGTTAAAGAATCATAATTTTATTTGAAATTTTTTGTTTGTTAAAAATGATATTTTTTAACTGAAAATTTAACTTTTTTGTTAAAAATTAATATTTTCGGATTAAAAATGCAACTGTTTTTATAGATAAATCGTCTTTTTGACTTGAAAATTTCACAATTTGGTATAAAATTCAACTATTTCGTATAACATTAAACAGTTTTGTAAAAAAATCGTTTTTTTATTGAAAATTAATTCTCTTTAATGAAAATTACACTACATCATTTTTAGTTGAAAATTTATCTTTTTTAGCTTAAAAATTCTACTATTTAGTTCAAAAATTTTAGAAACAAAAAAAATACAGACTAAAAATTAACCAAATAAAATGTAAACTAAAATCACATCCATTGTTCAAAATATTTAGTTCAAAATTTATGTTTTTTTTAATTGAAAATTGAACTATCTGGTTGAAAATTAATGTATTTTGTTGAAAATTCGTATTTTTAAGTAGAAAATCAACTTTTTTGGATAAAAATGCAATGTATGGTTAAAAATTAATGTATTTTAGTTAAGGCTTCAAGTATTTTGTTGAGAATTCGTATTTCTTATTATATTCAACTTTTTTATTTAACATCGAAATTTCTTGTGGTTTAAATATCAACTATTACATTTTTTGTTGCGGATTTGTCTCTTTGGCTTGAAAATTCAACTACCTGGTTATAAGTTTGAAAACTTTACTGTTTTATTGAAAATTCTCCTTTTGTTGTTTTAAAATTAAAGGTTATAACTAAAAATGTATAAATATTCCAGTTTTTGTTGAAAATTTATTTGTTTTAGTAGAAAATTCAACTATTTGGTGGAAAATTCATGTATTTGGTTGAAAATTCGTATTTTTAGTACACAATTAATCCTCTTGATTTAAAATTTAACTATATGTATTTTGTTTACAATCAGTATTTTTCGGTAGAAAATTAATTTTTTGTTCGACAATGTGACTGTATGGTTGAAAATTAATCTGTTTCAGTTAAGGATTCAAATTTTTTTGGATAATTCGTCTTTTTGGTTGTATTCAACTGTTTTAATATCAACTATTATATTTTTTGGTGAAAATTCAACTATTTTGTGGAGAATTTATATAATTTGTTGAGAATTCATCTTGTTGGTTAAAAAGTTAACTATTTGGTTGCAAATTCAGCCATTGAGACCATTTATAGCCAATTAGCAAATAAGTTGACAAATATTTTAAAAGAAAAAGTAAAGAAATAGTGGAATTAGCAGACGACTGTGATAAAATTGTGTCTTTAGTGTAATTTTGTTCGAAATAGTAGTAAAATAGTGTAATCGTTCAAAACAAAGTGTAAAATAGTGTTAATAGTGTGGTGAGTCCGAGGCCTGCATACGATTACTTCAATCATTTACCCCACGTTCCTAAAGTAAAAAAGTGTTTTCTTTTATTTTAGAGACAGATTCACACTTTATGAGATGGTTAGCTTTTAATAGTGTGTGCTTCAACCATTTATCATTTCACAAATGCCACGCAAACAAAACCGTTAAATCAGCCAAAGCTTAATCGAATACATTCAGCTAAAAAAAGCTAAAAAAAAATTACCAAAACAAATCATCAGTTAAATATTTAATCACCTGATGTGCGGAGATGATTATTTTACGATAATTACCGCACTTCAGGTGATTAATTCTTTATCCAATTATTTGTTTTATTTATTTTATCCGTGTGAGCTGAAATAATTCGATAAATCTTTGGCTTATTTCACCGTTTTTTATTGTCTGGCATTTTTTAAACGATTGATTGGTTGAAGCATACAGCTCTAAGTTTTCTTAAATTTGTGAAAATATTGTTTCCTTAATTGAGAAACCATTGGTCTCAAACTTCAAACAATCGCCGTAAATATATGTTCAAGACTATCTTAATAATGCAGCAATTTAGAATGTTCGCGCGAAGAAAAGGTGTTTATAAAACATCAATTCCGCACTTCTTCAGAATGTAAATTTTCCACATTCCTTGTCAAGGATTACTGAGTTTCATGATGTTTTCACCTCGAATCGGTTTCAATAATTTAAACAAATTCTGTAAAACAATCAACTTTTTTTTCGTGTATAACGTTCATCGCGACTAATTAACTTTCTGAATAAACTCCTTTAAAAACAGAGAATCTTGTCCACATAATTCAGGAAACGTATTTAGATACCACTTACAATTTGTTAAAATGTTTTCAGACTTCCAAGTCAACATTTTTACGATCTATCTTAATTTTTATTGTGCAACGTATCTTAAATTCAACACATGATTGCAATAAAACCGTTAAAAATTCGCACTTTATGTTCTTATAAGTGTCTCATAATGTAGCAAGTCTTCTTGTTAATAGTTGGATGACATCTTTGCTATTTTTTTTAATATATCGTTTCTAATTGACCCTAGTATTATAACTTCAAAGAAAATGTTTGTATTGCCATTAGGCTCGATAATATTTAATTCGTGTTCTGCAATTAATTTTTTTTTTGATATATTTATTTTTAAATAAAATAAAATAAAAATTAGATTTTTTTAATGTTTCGTCCCGGACTGACTCACTCGACTCGTCAGTAAGGCTATGTGTATCAGTCCTACCTTATACATTTTAATTCATCTAAATTCATTATAATGTATATTTTCAAACAAACCAAAATTTTAGTTTTGTTTGTAAATTGGATAAATTTTCTTGTTAATGTTTCAAGTTTATGTTGTACGTCTTTTTTTAAATGACGAGTTCTTATTTATGATTTAAAAAATATTTTTCAATAGTAACATTATTGGTTATTATGTTTAGCTTCAATAGTTACAAGAATCCTGCTTTTTCCCCTGTTTTCAAGAAACTTCCCCTTTTCCTGATTCTTTTTTTACTCAGATGTGAAATGAATTAATACAACTATTCTATTTCTGGTTGAAAATTAATCCTTTTTGACTAAAAGTTCATGTATTTGATTGAATATTGGTCTTTTGCGGAAGAAAATTAATCTTCGTGCTTAAAAACTGACCTATTTTGTTGAAAATGTGCTTTTTCTTGGTTTAAATTTAATTTTTTTAACTTAAAATTTAACTATTCCATTTCTGGTTGAACAATTATCTTTTTTAGCTAAAACTTCAACTACTCGGTTGAAAGTTGAACTACTTGGTTGAAAATTCTTTACTTGCTTGAAAATCCATCCCTCTATTTGGTTTAAAATTGTTTTTTTGTTGTAAAAATCCATTTTTTTCAATTGAAAATTTAACTATTCCATTATTTGGTTGAAAATTGATCGATTTTAGTTTAAAAATTCTTCTCTTTGGTTGAAATACCATCCCTCTATTTTGTTTAAAATTATTATTATTTTTTTTTTGAAAATCCATTTTTCTTCAATTGCAAATTTAACTATTCCATTATTTGGTTGAAAATTGATCGATTTTAATCCAAAATTCTTCTCTTTGGTTGAAAATCAAATTATTTTTTGTTGAGAATTCACCTTTTTTGGTTTAAAATTAATCTTCTTTTTGTAGTTGAAAATTCATCTCTTTTATTAAAAACTGACCTATTTTGTTGAAAATGCGTTTTTTTCCTAGTTTAAATTTAATTTTTTTAACTGCAAATTTAACTATTTTATTTCTGGTTGAACATTTATCTTTTTTAGCTAAAATTTCAACTACTCGGTTGGAAGTTGAACTACTTGGTTAAAAATTCATTTACTTACTTGAAAATCCATCCCTCTATTTTGTTAAATTTTTTTTTGTTGAAAATCAATTTTTTTCAATTGAAAATTCAACTACTACATTATTTGGTTGAAAACTGATCGATTTTAGTTTAAAATTCTTCGCTTTGGTTGAAAATTCAACTATTTTGTTAAAAATGCAACTGTTTTTGGTTAAATTTTAATCTTTATTTTGTTTAAATTCGACTATTCAGTTAAAAATTCACATGTGTAGGTTAAAAATTCAAAACTTTCGTTAAAAATTCATCTATTTTGTTGAAGAATCCTCCTTTCTTGAAGTTCAACTATTTGATTGTAAATACAACTGTTTGGTAATTAATAACTTTTGTTATTGAAAATTCAACTATTTGGTTAAAAATTAATCTTTTTAGTCGACTCTTTAACTATGTGTTTACAAATTCAACTATTTTGTTTAAAATTTTATTATTTTTTTGAAAATCCAACTACTTTGTTAAAAAGTCATATTTTTTTATTACAAACTCATCTGTTTTGGTTGAAAATTAATCTTCTTGTTTAAAAATTCATTTTTTTAGTTGAAAATTAAACTATTCAGGTTAAAGATTCATGATTTCAGTTGAAAACTAATCTTTTTGGTTTAAAATTCAACTACTTGGTTGAAAGTTGAATACTTCGTTAAAAGTTTTGTTGTTGTTGAAAATTCATCTTTTTGGCTAAAAATTTCCCCATTTTTTTGAAAATTCCTTTTTTTTCTATCTTTGAAATTAGTTTTATTAACTAAAAATTTAATTATTCTATTTTCGGTTGCACACTTGAAGTATTATTAACAAACGCAATATTTTTCTAGCCATGGGGTGGGTCACTTTGACCCTAACGGGTCTAGCTACTTGGTCCATAGTGACATCGTATCACCTCCCGCATCTAGAACTACATCAAGTGCAACCAAGACAACCACTATCAAATATTTTGAATTTTCAACGTGATTCAGTGGAAAGTCTTCCACAACAAGTAAAATCCGAGATAAAAGAACAAACTGGGCAAAAATTTGACTCGGAATATGGATCTAAATCATTGCCACTGAGGGATGCTGTGGAAGCTATTCCGGATATGACTGAAATCAAAGATGCAAAATGGGGAGCGTTAAATATTGAACGAAAACGGTATGTTATGTATGTTTATGTTTTTAATATTAGGAAATAAAATTCCAGGGAGCTAGTAGATTCATGAAAATCAGAATGAAGAAATTTACAATGAAGAATTTGAAAAAAAATCATAATTTTGTAATTGAGCTGCAAATCTAAAAATAAAGTTTATTTTTTTAGTGACGGAAGAATGCCGTTGAGAGATGCAGTAGAACATCGAGTAGAGCCGAATTTTGAATCTAGTTTCGATCATGAAACGATTTGGCTTGAACAACTATCAACACCTGCAGTGCGTAAAATGGAAAGCGAATATAAAGTTGTCTGTCATTTCGAAGCAGGAGCAGCCTACAGAATGGATCCATTTTCTTTATTGCCTCAAGCTATACCTATCCGAAAATGTACTCATTTAGTATACAATTCAGCAGTCATAGGTCAGTATTAATTTTATCAGAATAACAAACTTTTGAAACTCATGAAACAATGATGATGTACTAGATTTAGTACACATGTAATGGAAGCAAGAATGCACAACATGAAATTAAATTTAGTATACCAGCGTACAGTAAATTTAGTATATGCATATACTGAATTTAGAATGCACGTGCATGAAATTAAGTATACGCGTACACTAAATTCAGTATACATGCATAGGAAATTTAGTATACGCATATACTAAATTTAGTATACGCGTTACATTTCGCGTGGGTTCCGTCTTCATCATCTGTAAACATGATGAATTTATTAACTTAAATGTAGCTTAACGATATGATTATTTCAAAATTAAAACTTTGTTTTGTAATTTAATTTTTCGTCTGATATATATATGTTCAATTTGAACATACCCTTTAAAGAAATTTAGTATATGTAAGTATACTAAAATTACAAAGTGTAATGAATTTAGTAGACATATAGGAAATTTAATATGCCCGTGTATACTAAAACTGCAAACATTTCTAACAGTGCATTCTTTCAGAATCTGATTTCAGCAAGAACTTAAGCGGTCCAATAATTTTAACAAAAGTTATTCGAAAATTGGGTAAACAACCAAAGTTTGCGCGCGCGTATAATAGTCTAGTATAGATGAAAAGCCTAACATTCATACTTACTGATATAATACTTTGTATTAAAAAATATAATTTTGAATTATTTATAAATCGAATCATTTTTTAAACTGTTTCATAATTGGGATATGTTTTATGATAGGTATCTTTACCTTAAATAAATCTAGAAAACTTCAAGACGTTGTGACGCAGACTGTTACGTCAAATTGGAAAACTGACTTCAGTCCAAAGGAACTTGAATGAATCATTTGACACAGTAAACTCAAGTGGATAATGAAAAGTCTATGATGACGTAGAGTGGTGAAGAAGGCTGAGATGGAGACAATGGATTTGCTTATTGAAAGCCGATGACGAGGGAGTGATTTCAAATTTCCTTAAATCAATTTCCCATATAACAATTATCGCTTTTAATCCAATGAAAAACAAATGATATTCTCAACAAGATTAATTGATCCATCGATTATTGTTGAATTAATTAGAAGCCGTCCACAGGGATCACAGCGCTAAAGGAGCTCAAAAAAGGGGAAATAGGGTAATTTTCTCACGAAAAAGGGGAAAATAGGGGAAAGATGAAACATTTATTTTTACATGTCGAAAAGAACAAACAACCTTTTTATAAGAAATGATATTTTTCAAAATAATTTTCAATGATTTTTCAATCATTTCTGCCATTAAAGAATTTATTTTTAAAAATTGGACATACATAAGTCGTTGGAAATCCATTCACAGTGATATAAAATAGTCCGAGAAAAAAATTAGTTGAATACACAATTTTAATATGCTTAACATCGTTCTCATTAATATTTCTATTCAAGATTTGAAAAAAATTCGGAAATCGGTTAATATCATCTGTTGTCTTTTCTAAATTTACAACTTAAAATTTTTAAAAATCAAAAATAAATTTCGCCTTATTTAGAATTTTTTGAAAATGTACAGAAACATGTTTTTTTGATTGATTCGAACCTGAAATTTCTTCAGCTTGAACCGAAGAAACATGTTATTATTTTTTATTTATGGGAAACATTTTTTATTGGTGTTTAGGACTTATTTAAGTGCTATAATTGCTTTAATTATTATCCAGTAATGGGCACACTTACTAATTTCAGAGAATTTTCCGCGTAATTCAAATATTGTATTTTCAAATATCGTATATTCAAAGAGAAAATGGGAAAAACCCTGTAATTTGTTGAGAATTTTTTTTTTATCGGAAATTAATTTTTTTTACCAGAAAATGTAACTATTAGATTTTTAGTTGAAAATCCATTTATTTTCTTAAAAAATCTTATTTTTTGGTAGAAAATTATTTTTTTGGTTGTCAAAAATGCAACTTTATGGTTAAAATTTAATCTGTTTTAGTTGAGGATTCAAATATATAGTTGAAAATTCGTCTTTTTTGGTCATATTCAAATGTATTTTATATAAAATTAAAATCATTTTTGTTTTAAATATTAAATATTACATTTTTTGTTGAAAATTCAACTCTTGTAAAATTTCAACAATATTCCACTAGAAAAGGTACATTTTTGACTAAACATGAAATAGTTCAATTTTCAGTTAAAAATATCAATTTTCAACCAAATAGTTAAATTTTCCACTAGAAAAGGTACATTTTTACCAAATAGTTAAATTTTCAACAAAATAGTTGAATTTTTAACAATTTAGTTCAATTACCAACAATATACTTCAAGTTTTAACCAAATAGTTCAATTTTAAACCATATAGTTAAATTTTCAACAAAATAGTTCAATTTTTTACCAAATAGTTGCATTTGAAAAAAAATAAATTTCCAAAAATAGTAGAATTTTTAACAAAATAATGAGATTTTTAATGAAATAGCTTAATTGTTAACGAAGTAATTGAATTTTTCGAAATATTTAAATTCTTAACCAAATAGTTAAAAAAAATTAATTTCCAAACCAAAAAAAGAACGACTTTTCAACAAAATAGTTAAATTTTCAATCAAGTACTTTAATTTTTAACAAAACAGTTTCAAATTTGAACCAAATATGTAGTTGAATTTTCAAAAAAATAGTTGAATTTTAATCAAACAGTTAAATTTTCAAAACAGTAGTTGATTTTTTAACCAAACAGTTGATTTTTCAACCACATAGTAAATTTTAAACAAAATAGTTAAATTTTTAATAAAATAGTTGAATTTTCAACAAAAAGATTAAAATTTTTTACCAAATAGTTCAATTTAAAAAAAACAGTGAACTTTTAAAAAATAGTAGAATTTTTAACAAAATAGTTTCAAACTTTGACCAAATATGTAGTTGAATTTTCTACAAAATAGTTTTAAATTTTGACCAAATATTCAGGTAAATTTTTAATCAAATAGTTCAATTTTCAACCAAACAGGTGAATTTTCAAAAAATATAGTTAAATATTTAACCAAGTAGTTGAATTTTCAACCAAATAGTTCAATTTCAAACAAAATAGTTACATTTTTAATCAAATAGTTAAATTTTCAACAGAACAGTTTAAATTTTTGACAAAATAGTTGAATTTTCAACCAAAAAAATGAACTTTTAAAAAATAGTAGAAATTTTAACCAGTGGAAAATTTAACTATTTCGTTAAAAATTCTTTTTTTTTCAATTGAAAATTAATGTTTTTAACTCATAATTCAACTATTTTATTTTTTGTTAAAAATTTATCTGCTTAATTAAAAAAATTCAACTATTTAATTGAAATTTCTTTTCTTTTTTTTGAAAATTCGTTCTTTTTTGTAGAAGATTATTCTTCTTGACTGAAAATGCATCTTCATGTTTGAAAATTAAACAGTTTGGTTGACATTTTTTTTTCACTCAGAAAATTTTTGTTTTAATAGAAAAAATGTTTTCTTTGATATAGGGTTAAATAAATATTTTGTTGATTTAGGCAAATATTTGCTTGATTTCAATAAAATTTGTTTGATTAAAACACACGATTGTTTAACTCAAACAAATTTTATTTGAATCAAACAAATTTTATCTTTGTTGGCTGATAAATCTTTCTCAGTTGAAAATTCGTCTTTTTTCGTTTAAATATTAACTATTATACTTTTCTTCAAGAATTCAGCTTTTTGATTGAAAATTTAACCATTTGGTTGAAAATTTGTGTTTTTTTAAGAATAAATATTTTACTATCTTGTTGAAAATTCTTTTTTC